>OW804097.1:3486184-3868684 GCA_942159475.1 Sthenelais limicola
GTTAGGTGTTTGTGTCTACCTATTATACTTATATACAACAGATTTATGGGCAGCAATCTTTGTGCGATGTCAATGTCAATAAAAAATCAAATCAAATCAAATTCAACTACAAATCTCTCTAATGCATAGATTGTAAGGTTCCTTTGTAATGATATCGATTATTTTATTCAGCAATTTATTTTTGTACATATTAGATCAGATGCGTTTACAAATTTACTAAGTCCATTTAAAAGCATCCAGAATTAAATCTGACAAATTGCAAAAAATACACCATTGTTGATGGACCACCGAGTGCATCAGTGATTGCTGTGCTTACATTTTACAGGTGAATCATACAAGCTTTCCCACACCTTGTACATGGATTGTGAAAGCATGGATATAACACATGGATATTGACATTGGAACATTCATGAATATACCATGCTGAACACTCTTTCTATAGGAATACAAATACAAATGGGGACTTTTAGAAGTCCTCTTGCAAAAAGTGCCTCTTTCATATTTATGATGGCGGAATAAATATTGTTATGACGCATCTATATCCTACCTGTGATATCCACTTGTAACTGCCTACTTCCTCGCTGTGGATGTATTTAAGAGTTTATGCACACATAGATATCCTACCTGTGATGTACACCTGTAACTGCCTACTTCCTCACTGTGGATGTATTTAAGAGTTTATGCACACATAGTTATCCTACCTGTGATATCCACTTGTAACTGCCTACTTCCTCACTGTGGATGTATTTAAGAGTTTATGCACACATAGATATCCTACCTGTGATATCCACTTGTAACTGCCTACTTCCTCACTGTGGATGTATTTAAGAGTTTATGCACACATAGATATCCTACCTGTGATATCCACTTGTAACTGCCTACTTCCTCACTGTGGATGTATTTAAGAGTTTATGCACACATAGTTATCCTACCTGTGATGTACACCTGTAACTGCCTACTTCCTCACTGTGGATGTATTTAAGAGTTTATGCACACACACAGAGTTATCCTGTACAAGCTTTGGACCAGACTGTACAACCTGTAGTGTATACTTAACTTTGACTTTGTGGTCTTGGTGACCAGTTACTTAACTTTGGGAACCAGTTATTTGACTTTGGTAACCAGTTATTTGACTTTGGTAACCAATTATTTCACTTTGGAGACCAGTTACTTGACTTTGGTAACCAGTTATTTGACTTTGGTGACCAATTATTTCACTTTGGAGACCAGTTACTTGACTTTGGTGAACAGTTATTTCACTTTGGTGACCAGTTATTTGACTTTGGCGACCAATTATTTGACTTTGGCGACCAGTTACTTGACTTTGGCGACCAGTTACTTGACTTTGGTGACCAGTTATTTGACTTTGGTAACCAGTTATTTGACTTAGGTAACCAATTATTTGACTTTGGGGACCAGTTACTTAGATTCAAAATGATTTGGATTAACACAACTAGGAATACCAGTACCAATGAATATGGACATAATGGAACTATAGACAATGTGACTTTTCCATATGGAATCATGCTCAATGAACTAAATACTTCTGTAACTGTGAATGACACAGAGACTGAAGGACCAAATGGTTTTGACTACTTGCTTATGAACAGAATACTTGCCCCGATACTAACAGCTTTTGGAACTATTGGAAATGTGCTTGTTCTCTTTGTCCTCAGCAGGAAGAAATTCTCTCATATGAGTGTATCCATTTATATGAGAACACTTGCTGTGGTGGACATACTTATCTTGTGGATAAATGAGACCATCGTAGACATTTTTGAGGAGCTGTCAGTTCCTACATTATCAAACGACAACTGGGCCTGCCAGATACATTCATGGCTGCATCTTAGCCTCCCGTGGATAAGTTCCTGGCTTCTAGTTGCATTGAGTATTGAAAGGTGTATTGCAATATGTGTACCACATAAAGCAAAGATTTGGTGCACCAAGAAAAAGGCTATTATCGTCTCCATGTCAATGTGTTTGGTTTACTTAATCTCTAACATCCATGCTTTCGTTAAATATAACACCACCGACAAGCCAGGTTCATGTTCCACGAGTTTGGGGCTTTATGGTTTCATTCTTACAATCTTTGCTATATTGTTTTATTCAGTCATACCAGCCGTGGTGATATTCATTTGTAACTTCATAATTATCTGTGCTATAGTCAGAGCTTCAAGAAACAGGAATAACATCACAGGAAGGTCACAAGGGTCAAGTGATAGTACCACAATAAGTATTACCATCATGCTCATTGTAAATGGCTTTTTCTTCACTATACTCACTCTTCCTGATAATGTTTTTTTCCTCATTATCGACTACAAGTTAATAGACTTTGGAAATTCCACTAAGCCCATTCTTTTTGCCTTATATTATGTTGCTGTCTTAAATCATGTCATCAACTTTCTGTTGTACTCCATCAGTGGTTCTCAGTTCAGGGCAGAATTGGTTGCAATGTTTTCATGTTGTAGAAAGTCATCTACCACTGTATCACATGCCTCAACAAGGAGTCAGGTCAGCCAGATAAGTAGCACTTATGAGTCTAAGCACTGATTAGGCCACATAGTTTAGACTGAAGCTATTGTTTATTATATATGGTAGCAGCGGAGTCTGATAGAGATCTGCATTGTTGGAAAAGTAATTAAGATCGTGATTTGGATTCCTTGGCGACGCACAAAAGAAAACTAGATTTGTTATTCATGCCTATTTTCTAACTCTTAAAGATCGGTGATGTTAAATTAAAGCCAATAAAAGATTTTTTTTTAAAAAGTATTTGCGCATTCTACAACTGGGTATTCACATCTTTGAACTGATGTAGAACTAGTCCTACATCAATGGGACTTATGATGTCATTGTGCGGATAATTCATCAACAATCGTCTCTCTTGATTTTTCTGGTAATAATCCACACAAATGAATAATGAAAATATCTACAGAAAGAAGCCAGTGAGACATACAATTGTATCATGGTTTATTAATGGGAATTAAATGTTTCTGCATATCAATTTCTGTTGATTGTTTACATACTAATTTGTCCAGCCTACTTGCCCACGGCCCTAGCCTACAGAGCTACAAGTAGGGCCTATGCTTGTGTTGATTGTTGTACTCATATGGAACACTCATCTTGAAAGCAACACATTTCTGAATTAAAACATCAAAAACAAGGAAACTGTTTGTATCTAACTTCATATTAGGCACATAAACTAAAGATCTTGTGAAGTATGTATATGACTGATTTAACAATCTAAAGGTAACCTCTGGGGTAACCTCTGGGGTACCTCCGGGGGAACCTCCGGGGGAACCTCTGGGGTACCTCCGGGGGAACCTCCGGGGTAACCTCCGGGGGAACCTCCGGGGTAACCTCTGGGGTAACCTCCGGGGGAACCTCCGGGGCAACCTCAAGGGGGACCTCCGGGGGAACCTACGGGGGGTAACCTCCGGGGGAACCTACGGGGCGACCTCAAGGGGGACCTCCGGGGGAACCTCCGGGGGGTAACCTCCGGGGGAACCTCCGGGGGAACCTACGGGGGGTAACCTCCGGGGGAACCTACGGGGAACCTACGGGGTAACCTCCGGGGGAACCTACGGGGGAACCTACGGGGGGACCTCCGGGGGAACCTATGGGGGAACCTATGGGGGAACCTACGGGGGAACCTACGGGGGAACCTACGGGGGAACCTATGGGGGAACCTACGGGGGAACCTACGGGGAACCTACGGGGGAACCTACGGGGGAACCTACAGGGGGAACCTACGGGGGGACCTACAGGGGAACCTATGGGGGAACCTATGGGGGAACCTACGGGGGAACCTACAGGGGGAACCTACAGGGGGAACCTACGGGGGAACCTCCGGGGGAACCTACGGGGGGAACCTCCGGGGGGACCTACAGGGGAACCTACGGGGGAACCTATGGGGGGACCTCCAGGGGAACCTACGGGGGAACCTACAGGGGGAACCTCCGGGGTAACCTCCGGGGTAACCTCCGGGGTAACCTCCGGGGTAACCTCTGGGGAACCTACGGGGGGACCTCCAGCGGAACCTCTGGCGGAACCTCTGGGGTGCAAGGAGTTACCTCCGGATGCCACCAGGATGCCAAGGATCAGGATGGTTGATATTATTTGTTAATATTATTTATTCATTTAATATTAACATTGTTAATAATGTTAAATATTGTATTCATTATTATATGTTTATATTTTATTACATGTTCTCCACTTGATGTTGAAATACCTTTTGATACTTATTAAAATTGTCATGACCTGTGAGGAGCTTGATGTATCAATCAGTTGGGAACAAGGTGATCGTAAGAACATAACGAGTGAACGTAAGAAGTATATCTTATGCTACATTGACTTGACTAGACGATAGGACTATTTTACACCACATTAATTAATGCATTATGAATTCATGTCAACGTAAGAGGTTTATCTTATGCTATATTAGTTAAACGCTAAGGTTATATTTATAGCGTTAACAACCAAACTTGTAGGCTTTAGGATCCCTCTGATCTATTTACCATTTTACTTTATTCTCACTAGACTTGTAAGAGACTCGCATAACTATTGTTCAGAATTAAGGTAACTGTCGGTAGAGATGGAATATTTGTTTTTTCATGCATTTGTTTTTTAGGCATGTCAACCTATTTGTCAATTTCTGATTCATTTTATTATGAGCTTATGACACAAATAAAAGATTATCTTATCTTATCTTATCTTAAGGACCCAACCTCAGCTCAAGGATTGATCAGGAATAAAACTGGACTCGCAAATACTTTATTCTTCCCGGAGGAGCAATTTAAAACAGAATATTATCCACCCTAGGCCTTTGACATGGACATTAATTCTTTCCTTCACTACCTTTGCTAGAGATATAATTGATATTTAGACGGGATGTAACCTATATGATCACAAATATATCATTATAAAATATTGATAGTACCTAAGCCTGGAAGAGATCTAGAGTTGAAAGATGAAAAGTGCAACACTGGCAAAACATCTCACTGGAAAGAACATAGGCAAGAAGTGCAACACTGCTAATAAACTTATGGTACTTGTTCTACACACAGAATGAAGAACTAATTTTCAGGCGGTGATACAGCACTCAGCCTATAGGTTCATGATGTATCACTACGCCTACAAACTTGTTCTTCATTTGTGCAGCGCTCCGAACCTCGTACCATAAGAGATTACTAACTGCATCTCTGTCAAACACAGAATTTTACATTTTGTTTCCCATCCATCTTAAAGTTATTTGACCAATATTTTGGAGGATTTTGTTTAGTTGCTTTTGCTACATCAAAGTCCACATTTCTATTTTGGAAACCTTTTTGAAGGTCATCCTATGGAGTACATTTAATTACTTTACTGGTAATTAACCCACTGAGAAATATTGCAAACCTTTTTCATAAATATATCAAACAAAATATAGACACACTTCCTCTATGTTTACCATCACTGGAATTGGCTTTATCTAATGATTTCAAATATGATAATATCTTAAAATCCATTATTTACAACTTGTGACTCATTTCCCTGGACCCCATCATAGAAGGGCAATGGTTGCTAGGCAACGTCTTTATATACAAGCAGCCCATGGACTCTATACATGTAAGCAATACAAATGGTTAGGTGTAATACTGATATCTAATATATGACAATTCTCTTGTTTGATTTAAAAGCTGCTATGTACCAAAGATGCCTGAAGCACTGTGAGAATATCCTGACCAACTTACTAAAGGCTGGTATCCACTTTACATAAAGTGCCTCCTGTCAAGGGGTCGTGTTACTGGGAGCCACATTATGGGACCTGTTCATGTATAGTGGATATCATTGATGCCAAAAATATTGTAATGAATTGTCATCTCATACTTGTCTTAATTTTTAACTCAAATTTAATGTTGATTCCCGATTACACATATATGCATGTATATAACCATATACGCTCTATCGCAAAATTATATTATTTTGACACATCTGTGACATAACTATTGGTACACTTGCGATTTGAGTTCTATAGTATGTATGTATTCTTCTAAGTAGATATCTTCTACGCCAATTAATACTTGTTGTAAATCTTATACCTGGAGATAAATTGTTACCTCTCCTGTATGAATGTACATAAATGTTAACACTCTGTCGCAAAAATGCTCATAGCTCTTAATTCACCTGCGATGTGAGTACCTCAGTATCGATGTTAAAGTCTATATCTCTTATAGTATGGATACCCTCCACATCAATTAATACTTGTATTAATTCTCTTTTTGGAGACTGATTGTTACTTCTCCTAAATTCTGAAGGTGCAGCCTGTCTGCTCCATGCATGTGTTTAATATCTTTATGTTTTATGTCGACTATAGCCTGCTATTTGTGGCTATCAGCGCTGTAACTGTTGTACCTACCGGGTACTCAAAACCACTGTTAAAAACTTATAAATGGAATTTGTCTATAGGCATTCATCGGAAGAAATGATAATAATGTATCATCAGTGATCGAACGACCTAATTTGTAATTTTCAACACCTTTGCAAATAAAGAATTCTTGAACTTGAACTTGAACTTGAAAAATATCATGTCAATGCTTTGACAGGAGTTCTACAGGAGCTCTCCCATCAATATCTACCATGTGTATATATTGCAGTGTCAATTTCATTGATGTATGTAAATTTTACCTTTAGCCCAAGTCACCAAATAAGGCCCATAAACATTGTATTTCCAGACATGCCTCGAATTGATTTAGTGTATTAGCTCTCCCAACAATATCTACCATGTGTAGAGATAGCAGCTTCAATTTCATTGACATATGTAAATTTGACCTAGTTTGGTTGTTTTGCTTGGTTTTTCCTTCCAGCAATATTGAAGAACAATTATATTGTTTGCAGAACTGCAGTAACTGCAATGCATTTATCAATGTCTTATAAAAATCTAGGCCTATACTGACCATCGGAAATATTGATTATAAATAATGAGAAATTACAAACTTAAAAGTACAAACATCACTGTGTTAAATGAGAGATTCATACAAATTTAATCACAGGTACATCTAAGTTGTTTTACTGACAAATATAAAGGCCAATAGGGGGTTTGCATGTGCCACTGCACATGTCTGTACAGTGCATCATGGGATGGATTCTGTTGAAATCTGACATGAAATATTGACACGATTTTCATCGAAAATTGCAAGAATGTCTTCACCAATATCAGAGCTTGTATAAATGATCTCTAAAAACTAAATACATGATGGGAAATATGGAGACGTGTGTCATGAAAACATCTATAATACAGAAATATTGATTTCAGGGCATTGATAAATATTGCATGCTGAACATGGCATGTTTTCAATAGATTTTAGACTGTACCATTAGTCCCATAATTCCATGCGAATCAAGATTCAAAATGGCGGCTATGCAAGCCCCTTATTGACTCCCAAGTCTGTTTCATTAAACATAAGTGCTAATAAATAGTAGAGATTCACTAGATTTAAATCAATTAAAGGTTTATCTAATTGAATACATCCCGTTTCTTCCGAGTAAATTGGTGAGGATTTGATTTGCCAACAGTGTCACTAACAGGAAGAATGACTTAATGGATTAATATCAATCTCTCCCTCCCCCTCCCCCTTCCCCTTCCCCTCCCCCTCCCTCTGTCTCTGCCCTTGAACAAGCTATCAATTATTCCTGAGTGAATAGCTCTTAATAACTTTACCTACATCATGTTTAAAGTACATTTAATTTTAAAAAATGTTTATATAAAGTCAGAATTCGAAGTGATACATATATCGGTGAGTTGATATTTCTTTAGCAATGTTTTTATGATACAAGTTAATAAAATGTAGAAATAATCTAATGATTATGAATGGCACGACAGAGGTTTTGTAATTGATCAAGACGGAGGGTCAAACGACATTACACCTAAAGGGGTGCAGTACGATTTGACCCTCCATCTCAATTGATTACAAACCTTACAGAGTGCCATTGGGTATATATTACATACTAATTTATCAATTTATTTGTTATATTTACCTTCTTAGTACTGGTTTTCTTGACAAATTATCAGAACAATGTCTGAAAACTTCAAAAGATGCAAGGCAGCGCTACACATCAGCTGCTAAATTAAACCATTCAGGACAGAGGCAACGGAACTGATAACAACCTGGTGTCAACCTTTAGTTGCATGTTTATTGGGATGTCATGCGATCCACCTTTCACTTCACCGTTATTTGCTTTAAGGTATAAGGTTTGTTGGTGAAATAGTCAATCGCAACTTCCTCCCACATAAACACACAAAGTGACTTGTGATAGAACAGACATTGAACAATGTAATACCACATGAATGCTTTGACAAAGTCCACATTACATATAGTGGCTTATATTATGATACAGGACTGAATCCATCAATATTCTGCTGCTGTTATATGTTCATACAATGGTTACTCATATTATGACTTATAGGACTGGATCCCTCAATATTCTGCCAGAGTGACCACTGCCACCCTGACCAATCCCTTTGTGTAATGACCAGGTCACGTGGTTTATCTCCCCTCCCCTCTCCCTCCTAATCAATACCCCCTCCCCTGACCCTTGCGGTCAGTCCCTTCCCTCCCTTCCCACGTGATCAACCTTGAGATAACGGTCAGACCTGGACATCACTTGTACCTTTGGACTTGAGTGATAAGCGATCCATGAGTGTTTTGGCGGTAAGAAAGTTAGATTAGCCTTCTCGTCAGTAGGGAGCGTGACAGATGTATGTCTGAATGAGACTAATAATAAAACACAAAAATCTGACAACTTTTTCTTCAGATTTTACAATGGAATTTCTTCAGGTAAGTACAGCCAGAAGCTCTCGCTTAGTGGCATAGTAATTCCGTTGGGCTTTATCCAAGCTATTACTAGCATACCCAAGGACCACTTCCTTACCATCCTGAACCTGGGAAAGAATCCCAGCCATACCTACTGGCATCTATGTCTAAGATGAACTCCCCCTCTTTCCGAGGATAACTCAACAACAGAGGCTGGGTCAACAAAACTTTCACGTTCTGGAAGGCAACTGCACATTCCGGGGTCCATTCTATTACTTTTGAGTATCGTTTCTTTTTTGCAGCTGCAGGTAAGATATCTTGCAACAGAGACACAACTGTAGCGAAAACCAGCTGGAATTCCCTACAGTAGGACGTGAATCCTATAAATTGCCTAATCTCCTTTGCAGACTTCGGAACGGGCCAATCGCGGACCTTCTGTATCTTCTTCGGGTCAGAGCGAATACATTTATTCGATACCAATCTGCCGAAGTATTCCACTTTGCAGCGGAACCCCTCAATAACCTTTTTGGTTGTTGCAATAATATGATTATTGGGTGTTTCTTTTTCCTGCTTTTCTTGGCTTTTTGAAAAATTTTAGTTTGGAATTTATTTCCAGACGCCAGTCTATATTGAATATGGGTCAGATTTCCATAAAATGTATAATTGGCCTTCACCAATCCCCTCAAATAACCCACATTTCAGACGAAAATCAGGTTCAAAATATTCAACATAACCAGACAGTTTTATTGAATATATACAATACAGAATGAATACTATAGTAAGAACAGCATAGTATTGCGTATGAGGGGGACCATATTCACCGAGTATGGCCGAAAACAACGAGGCCGTAGGCCGAGTTGTTTTTCAGCCATACAAGTTGAATATTGGCCCCCGAAGACGCGATACTGTGCTATTCTTGCTTTTATTCCATGATTCTTACATTATTACAACTTAATTTGCATTGATTTCATCAAACTGTTTGTCCCCCAAGTCTCGAACGGTTGTGACATCACTGTAAAATACAGCGAGTTTATATTGTACACCTTGTGGGCGGCAGGTATATCGATTATATTGTACGCTCACAGCCAAATCATGGAATAAAATCGGATATACTTTACATATATTATTACACTCGGATATACTTAGTATTTATCATTTTTCACGCTAATTTAGCAGAATGTGAGAGATGTGTAGAACTGTAGATGTGCAGTTTCTGAAAATCTGACCCATATTCGTCTTGATGAAACTAGTGAGACTCTCTTTGGATGTATGGATTTGACACCACCCGGGTGGAGGTATTTTATTTTTGTGCACTTATATATATACAGGATAACTAACGAGTTGGTTGAAGGATTGTGAATATTGCACGAGTTGCGCAGCAACAAGTGCAATATTCACAATCCTTCAACCAACGAGTTAGTTATCTGATTTATTATATATGCTTTATATAAGATGTATATTTGTATAACAATGTATATTTTGTAGAAATATTACCATTATAAGATGCTTGATCATGTTTTTTTTGTGTGAATAGACCTATATAGGCCTATTACAATGAACCGCGCTCTTCTACCATCGCTGCGAGGCAAACCAAGTTGAGAAAAATAGCTCACAGTTCCGAATCAATTTTAGACACTTTCACAGCTTTAAATCTTTTTAAAATAAAGTTATGGTTTGACAAAGGGTAGGCCTCGATAGTGATAAAAGGTTTTTAGTTTATTAATTCATTTGATAGATATATTACACCTCTAACTTTGTTGAAAGTTACGACGCTCTGAAAACCAGGTCATTTTGTTGTCAGTGGGCCACTGAGGGAAAATCACTCCCGTTTTCGAATCAATTTTCATCCTTTTCACAGCTTTAGATAATTTTAAAACCACAGTAATGCTTTAAAAGGGGATTATACCTTAATAAAGATGAAAGTATTTTACTTTATTTCCTTCTTTTGATCTTTATTTCACCGTTCTGCCTCCCGTTCTGCCTACGTTCACAGCTGATCAGCCTAATGGCGTGATTCCCCTCAGTTGGGCCTACGCTGTCAGAGGCGCCTTCGGTAGGCCACTCAGAGCGTGGAGTTGTATACGACACAACACAGAGCGTGGAGTTGTATACATGCACAACGTATACAACTCTACAATACGTTGTTTCAACACCAACGCGTATATAATAAATTGATATATAATAACATTAGATTGTTCTGTAGGATGTTTTTATATTGTCCATATCAGCTAGGCCTGGGAACAATGTAATAATAGAAAATCGTCATTCTTATGTTTGTAATAAGCTGGCAGAAGCAGTTCACGACGGCCATGTTTTTTCTTAATGTGCCTCGCTGCTGAGTAAGCTCATCTCTTATTGATCTGACATCATCAATGATGGAGATATAGACCAATCACAGACGTGCTTACATTTAGTAATTCTATCTCTTTATACAACGCATACAGAAATGAACGAACTATTAAATGGGCGTATTCTTCCCGCTCAGGTGAATAACCAATTCAGTCGTAGTATAAATTTGCTATACTTCCAAAAGGATATATACCGAATATGAAAAGGAAGTACTGACCATTAAAATCCCTATAAGAGGGAGATATCGTTATAAATACGGACACTGACATTAACCGAGTAATCACTATTCTACATTTTCTTCTCATTTTTCACAATATATAGCTACCGATGTTTTGTTTCACGACTTCCTGGTAGATCTACAATGTAGAAGGAGTTTGTCCTCTTCTTGATTCGCATTATGTATATGTTTACTGAATAAAAGTTGTATAATAATAATTAGATAAGAGGTATAACATATAGTTGGTAGTATGTGTAATAGATATAACAGCAACATGTGAAGCATTATACATAGTCTTGGATAAAACATAGGATCTGCATCAGTGCAGTAGAGTGACTTGGTATAAACAAGCACTGGACTGGTAGGCCACCTGGTGTAGAATAGAGTCACTAAAGACAACTCTGTGTCCACTCTATCTACCACACATTAATACTATAATCTGAGCTGGAAAAATATGATTCATTCATATTTAAGTAACTTTACTGGTAATTACCCGTCCAGAAACTTTGCAAACCTTTTTTTTTCCAAAAATTAAAATATCAAACTTAAAATATAAAAATACTTATAATGTGTCCTAAAGTTTACCATCATTAGAATCGGATTGATCTCCTCTTTTCAAATATAATGATATCTCAAAATCCATATTTTGCGCTTTATGACTTGATTTCCAAAAACGGATCACAAATATATATATGGCACTTCTATACAGATGAATATAGTAGAACCGACAACATTACCAGATAGATGCTAGAGATAGATGGCAAACTATACAGGTGATATAACCGTATATACACAGAGAAGATACTTCAAACTTAGTTACCTTTCCCCATGAGCTAAATTACATCATGCATTATCATAGCTATATATTTTATATAATTGTTTTCACATCCGCTTGTCTCAACGACCAAACCACAAACATAACAGAACCAATCGCCTATGGTGGCCCAGCAGTGAGCCAGCAAGTATGGTGGCATTATATATCACATACCTGACCATACCTGTTACTGGAAAACACCAAAATTGTATAAGGTTCACAAAATGAAATGAAACATATAGATAGAACCTAATGAGAATGTGGTATGAGGGACACTATTGCACTGTCAGAGATGTTTTTTTACAAAAAAAACAAAACAAGGACAGTGCAATAGTGTCCCTCGTACCACATTCGAATTTAGGTTCTATATTTACTCCCACGTTGCTATGAATCAGTATATAGCTGTGTACTGGGGGGAGGAAGAGGGAATGGCAATGTCATACCACACGCATTGAACTGGTGCAAATTATCACACTACTCCCGCCCATGAAAATAGCATAATGTGGTACATGGAGGAGGAGGTGGAGGGGGAGGAGGTGGAGAAGGAGGTGAAGGAGGAGGTGGAGGAGGAGGTAGTGGGGGGTGGGGGAGGAGGTGGTGGAGGTGGAGGTGGAAGGAGGAGGAGATGAAGGAGGTGGTGGAGGCGGTGAAGGAGGAGGTGGAGGAGGAGGTGGAGCTGGAGGAGGAGGTGGAGGAGGAGGTGGAGGTGGAAGGAGGAGGAGATGGAGGAGGTGGTGGGGGTGGTGAAGGAGGAGGTGGAGGAGGAGGTGGGGGTGGAGGAGGAGGTGGGGGTGGAGGAGGAGTTGGAGGAGGAGGTGGAGCTGGAGGAGGAGGTGGGGGTGGAGGAGGAGGTGGAGGAGGAGGTGGAGGTGGAGGAGGAGGAGGTGGAGGTGGAGGAGGAGGAGGTGGAGGAGGTGGGGGTGGAGGAGGAGGTGGGGGTGGAGGAGGAGGTGGGGGTGGAGGAGGAGGAGGAGGTGAAGGAGGAGGTGGAGGTGGAGGTGGAGGTGGAGGAGGAGGAGGTGGAGGAGGAGGAGGTGGAGGAGGTGGGGGTGGAGGAGGAGGTGGAGGAGGAGCTGGAGGTGGAGGAGGAGGTGGGGGTGGAGGAGGAGGTGGGGGTGGAGGAGGAGGTGGAGGAGGAGGTGGAGGTGGAGGAGGAGGTGGGGGTGGAGGAGGAGGTGGGGGTGGAGGAGGAGGAGGTGAAGGAGGAGGAGGTGGAGGAGGAGGTGGAGGTGGAGGAGGAGGAGGAGGAGGTGAAGGAGGAGGAGGTGGAGGAGGAGGTGGGGGTGGAGGAGGAGGTGGGGGTGGAGGAGGAGGTGGGGGGGGGGGGTGGAGGAGGAGGGGGTGGAGGAGGAGGTGGAGGAGGAGCTGGAGGTGGAGGAGGAGGTGGGGGTGGAGGAGGAGGTGGGGGTGGAGGAGGAGGTGGAGGAGGAGCTGGAGGTGGAGGAGGAGCTGGGGGTGGAGGAGGAGGTGGGGGTGGAGGAGGAGGTGGAGGAGGAGGAGGAGGTGGAGGAGGAGGAGGTGGGGGAGGAGGAGGAGGAGGAGGTGGAGGAGGAGGAGGAGGTGGAGGAGGAGGTGGGGGTGGAGGAGGAGGTGGGGGTGGAGGAGGAGGTGGGGGAGGAGGAGGTGGAGGTGGAGGAGGAGGAGGAGGTAACCAACGGGGAGTAAATAAATGTATCTATGGATCAAAGTAAAGGAATTTCCTCCACAGGTTCCTCATTATTCCTGCGCATTTGCCTGGTGATGGCTGCCAGTGAGAACCTGTTGGGGAAGAGAGGGGGGAATCCACCAGGGGGCATCTCATGTCCTCTCAGTACTGCCAGGGGAACCTCAGGCAGGGCATAAGCCAATCTCTCCCAGAACCACTGACACTTCAGTTCTATATAAGTGTTGGTCCTCAGGTACAGCTTCAAGTCCTCATCAAGGTCCTCCATGTTAATATTGTCTGCCAGGATAATTATCAAGAAGTTGGTCCTGTCTTTGAGCACCTTGTGATGCGCAGCTTTGAATTCTAGAGTGCACCATTCACTATGTAGGAAGTTCCTGGTGAGTAGCATGATCATCCTTCTACTGTACTTCACACTGTTACATACATTCTCTGAGACTGAGACTGTTGGAAGGAAGTCTCGTACACCTAAACACAGTCTATACGGTTGCTCCGGTGTCTCTAGTCTATGTATGAACTCGTGTTCAACCCAAGCATCATCCCGGCCGCTGTATGAGATGAAGACATCATAGAGCTTATCTATTACATCATCTTCCTCTCTCCTATCAAATGGATGCCAGTTAAATCTGGTGTAAAGAAAGAGTTTTATTTCTCCACGAAAACGGTACAGCATCAGAGAGATGAGCAAAATAGAAGCAAACACTGTTCCGACTGCAATTGCGATATTTGTTGATCGTGACTCAAGACAGACTGCAATGGCATCCAGACTAATCCAACGAACTCTGTGTCTTTGGTGTTTCCCAGTTGCACAAATTACTTCCTCTATGTCCTTGACCTTGTCTGCATTGTCCTTGAGCCATTGATGGAACCATGTGTTCCAGCAGTCACATGAGTAAGGGTTGTTTCCTATGTACCATTCCTCAATATGGGCATCACTTAAGAATCTAGGCACTGTCTGTAAGGCATTGTGATCCAAATCCAATCTCTCCAATGTGAATTCTGTGTGTTTTGAAGATTGCCCTTCCAATTTAACAAGTCTATTGTTTGACAATGAAATTATCGTTAGGTTTGACATTTCAAACAATTGTCGAAAGTCCAATGATTCTATAGCATTATTGCTCAAATCAAGTGTATGTGTTAGCCTGGGAATGTTGGATGGTAATTGATGTAGGTCACATGATGAGCAGTTGACATAGAGCAGCCCATTGACCCTCATTTTGCTACAGGAGCAAGTAACAGGACAGGTTACATCTTTAGTGACATCACACATGAAGTCTGTAGGTTGCAATAAGGAGAGCATCTTACCTGAATGTACATATGGCTTATGACAAATCCAAGTAGAGAATTTCTGCAATGTCATACTTTCTATCATCAGATTGAAAATGTCATATGCATGGCAGTCACATTCTATCTGATTGTCTGTCAAATCCCATGTTATATCATTAAGCATACTGGATAGTAGTTTTAATAGATTGGTATTAAAGTTATACTGAAGGTTTCTTATCTGATTCCCTTTAAGTTCAACAGAAAGCTTAAATCTAGGTAAATCATTATGCGTATATAAATTTAGCCATTCTTTCTCCAGCAAATCCATCCATGATTGGAATGTAATGTTATTATAGGATAGGTCTACATGATTCTCAACGGACAATCTAAAAAGATCACCTGGTATCTTGACCAATCCATTATAACTAGCATCAATATCTGAACCAGAAATCATCGAGGTATGACCCTCCTGACTCTCAAAGTCCATTAGATGGAGCTCATTGTGTGATAAATCCAATTTCAGCAACTGGACATAAGATTCAAAGAAACTACTCAAATTGATTTTCTGAAGTCCATTGTAACTGAGGTCTAGCTTGGCTAAACTGGGGAAATATCCTGCGTCAAATTTGTCCACGGCCTTTATCTTGTTATTACTTAACTTTAGGTATTTCAGTAGTGTAAGGTTTTTAAAGTTCTCTGTTCTGATTTCTGAGATTCTGTTTTTGTCCAGTTTTAACCAATACAAAGAGTTGGGCCATATTCTTTCAGGATCTAATTGTTCTATTTTGTTGTTGCTTAGGGAGAGCACCTTCAAACTGGGAACAGTTTTTGCATTGATGAAGGTCAAATTTCTTATTTTATTATTACTGAGATATAACACCTCTAGTTTGGATGCATTAATGAAAGTATTTGGGGAAATGACAGACACATTACAGTCTATACATGTAAATGATGTACAGTTTTGTGGGATATTTTTAATTCCAATATCCTTGAAGTTCACCGCTGTGAAGATCATGCTTCTGATGTCTGTTGTTTGAAATGAAGGAATCTCACCCGGAATTTTACTATTTCCAATTTCCAATTGCTGAAGGGATGGCATAACATTGATTGTCTTTTGAAGATCATCCCAAGAAGAAAGTGTGCTGTCTTCAATATCTAATGCAAATAGGCTAGGCCAGGATAATCTTGTGACCTGTAAAAATCTCTGGAGTGAGTTTGGGCCAATTCCATAAACCCTTAATGTGGATACATTCAATGCTTTATGAGTGTCAGATGTATTGCATGATAGAGGGAAAATGAATGCATTATCATTATATCTTGGTGTAAGTAAGCCATTCACAGCATCAGTGGTTAATGTTATATTTATGCTGTCCGCTTCACTTACTTTTGAAAGATGAGTGTGATTGTAAATTTGATTCACGCCTTCCCCAGCAACATGGCTACAGGGATGAAAATATAAAGTTAGAACTGTGGGTTGGAAGAAATGTATCCATTCATGAATGTTGTAATAGTCAATGTAGTGGAGAGCATTAAGGATAATCATTGTAACGTGTCGGAACTTGTGACGAAGATCTGGTTCATAGATTGGCAGAAAAATAATCCTACTTAAGTTACCAATTGCAAATAATTCCAAATTGATAAATCCATATGATTCCTTTTGAGCAGATGGTAACAGTTGGTGTATATCCAACAAGCAGGAGCCATTTGTCTGAAGTGTTGGATCCATCACATATACATTACCAGTATTAGAGTAGTATTTACAAATGTAACTCTCTCTTGAGTTGTGCTTCAAGTTCCACTCTGATTCCTCGTCCATGAATACAACTGTACAATATGGTAAAGTGTTCTTCTCCTCATTTCCTATCACCAGTGGAAAGTACAGAAGAATATGTAGGAACATAACAACATGACAGATTCTGAGCTTATCTTCCCCTTCCATCTCTGCTTATATAAGTTGTAATGGCAAGCAAAGAAAGAAATGCATCCACTCTTCTCCTCCTCAAACTCTCTGTCTCCTCTCCTCCTCCTCAGACTCTCCTCCTTCTTCTGGAAGACAAGATTAATTCACATTCACAAACACGTATTTGATGGTGATTTAATCGCAGTATGTAGTTAAAAAAAAGAGGTCAGAGAAAGAAGTGTTGTGACGTCCGCTTTACACTAGCTCAATGGTATTAATTATAAATTGTTATTAACATAACACACATACAATATCATACTACGATATAGCAGGCTATGATATTGTATCTGTAATATATAAATATTAATCTATTTATACTATATTAAAGGACTGTATACAACTTGATTCATCTTGTGTAGGAATACATCTAGCAATATTGTACAGCTTAGTATACGTATTGCTGGGAGAACAACTAGAGTGTGTCGCTCTCCCTCTCACTGCGGAAATCCACTCAGTCCATGCCCAGGGTCCTTTCACCTTGCTACTGAGTACATGCGGCTGTACTAGAGTCAGGGGGGAGGAGGGGGGGGGGTTAGAGGGGGGAGGTGGAGGACGAGGAGATGGAGGACGAGGAGGAGGTAGAGGAGGAGCAGGAGGAGGGAATGGAGGTGGTGGAGGAGGTGGAGGAGCAGGAGCAGGTGGAGGAGGAGGACGAAAGAGGAAGGAGGAGGAGGGGGAGGAGGTGGAGGTGGAGGAGGTGGAGGGGGAGGAGGTGGTGGTGGTGGATTAGGTGGTGGTGGAGGGGGTGGTGGAGGATTTCAGTAAATGTACAATATTCAACTTTGCCAATCTTCTCAAATAACCCAAATTCCAGACGAAAATAAAGTTTATAATACAGTTCAACCTAGCCAAACAGATAGTTAGAATCAATGCAATTCTGAATATTCTCGAATTTACCTAGTATTGACCAAATTGCAGCTTAATTTAGCAGAATTTACTAAATGTGTACAGCTGCAAATTGTACATTTTCCGAAAATCGGACCCATGTGTGGTTTCACACACAGCATTGCAACACACGCTTGAATGACATTGGTCTATTATAGGCCACCCTATACTGTATATCTATGCCATATGTATGTTTATTACATACGTATGTGATTTCGAGTGCGTGATTCGGGGGTGCGATTGGAAATCTTGTATCACATACGTATGTGATTACAACCGAACTACTTTCGAGCATCACATGACTTGATCTGACCAACGAGAAGCCAGAATTAAAATTGTCTGCTTGACCCGTTTTTCTATGCCGGCACGGCGGTAGGTTCGCTAGTTCAAGTGACCAGCAACAAACAGAAAGATGATGCCAAGCCATTCTGCTATGTTTCATTGACACTTTTGGAAGACATCAGGGTTACAAATGGGTTGAAATTGAAATACCCCATCTAGGGTCCCCATCGGTGCCTGAAAACAATCCCCTATCAGTGCCCCTACACCAGAATGAGGTGATTTGCATATTGGTTAGGTCTGTGTATATATAGGTCAGTGCCAACAGCGAGAGAGATCGGCGGGGTGGGGGGGGATGAGATCGGCAGGTGAGAGATCGGCAGGTGAGAGATTGGCTGGGGGATGAGATAGGCGGGTGATGAGATCGGCGGGGATGAGATCGGCGGATGAGAGATTGGCGGGTGAGAGATCGGCGGGTGAGAGATCGCCGGGGGGATGAGATCGGCAGAGGGATGAGATCGGCAGGTGAGAGATCAGCAGATGAGAGATCGGCAGGTAAGAGATCAGCGGGGAGATGAGATCGGCGGGGGATGAGATCGGTGGGTGAGAGATCGACGGGGGTGAGATCAGCAGGTGAGATATCGGCGAGGGGGGTATTTAAATCGGTGGGGGGGTTGAGATCGGCGAGGGGGATGGGATCGGTGAGGGGGCTTTGAGATCGGTGAGGGGAGAGATTGGTGGGGGCCGTTGGTGAGATTGGCGGGGGTGGGGGGTGAAATCCGCCCACTAATTACCTGACAATGAAAGCGGGAGACGGATTTGGAGAGGGAACGAGGGAGGGAGTGGGAGCAGGACAGAGACATGAGACTAGGACAGGGACTGCCCACACAGAAATTTACCCCCCAATAATTACCTCATGCTGAAAGCGGCAGACAGATTGGGAGAGGGAATGGCAGCGGGAGTGGGAGAGGGACAGGAACAGACAACAGCACAATAGTGACCAAAAAAAAAATCTAAACAGGGTTCCATTTTTGGTATGAATGTTAATACAGATACTCATTTATAGAGACAACTTGAAAGAGAAAGATGGTGGGAGAGGGAACAAGGAAAGATGTGGATGTGGGCCCCACTGTCCCACTAGCAAATCCTGTGCATAGGACGGGCAACTGCTAGTATAATATGATATAATAAAGCTTACATTGAATATTATAGGTCCGTCCCAAACATCTATACATCGTCTACATATGCATTCTTTATATCATAAAAGGAGTTCTTTTCATTCCATAAATAATTCTGCTGCTGTTATCTAATAGATAAAGCTCTGGAAGGGTTTTTTGTCACGCATGTTCTGGGAATCAGGGGTCTCACCATCTGCTTTTTTGGTCTGTACAGGTCCGTCTACCCTGTCTGGAGGACATTTTATGTGGTTTAGTGAAGATATCTGGGGTGAAAATGTGATTTTGAAGCTGTTTTTAAATTGGGATCTCTACACTCTATTTATAGACTGGGAAAGCTCCTGTGAGATACTATGTCATTTCCCACAAGCTTATACCTCCCTTCCAGGGGGACCCGACTACATGCAGAGGAGTGGGAGAGGGTGGGTTTATTGGAGAGGGGGAGGGGAGGGAGAGGGTGTAGGAGGGGAGAGTGGAGAAAAGGGAGAGGGTGGGGAAATAGGGGAGGGGGAGGGGGAGGGAAAGAAAAAGGCAAAGAAAAAGAGAGGAGGGAGAGGATGTAGGGGGACGGAGAGAGGCGAGGGAGAGAAAGCGAAGAGGGGGAGCATGAGGAAGAGGGGAGGGAGAGAGGGGAATCGGAGATGGGGTTGGGAGAGAAAAACAGGTATGAGAAACAGAGAAGAGGCATAGGGAAAAGAGGGACAGGGGGAAGTGGGGGGAGAGAGGGGGACTGTCCGGAGGACAGGTACTTTGCTGGTATGTTTATACAAGAGTTACCCATATTATGACTTATGGGACTGGATTTATCAATATTCTGCTGCTGTTATATGTTTATAAATTAATCAAGGCCTTCTAATGAGTTGAGAGTCAAGACAGATGAATAAGCAAACGATGAGAGAAAGTGCAGCACAACTTTGTGGGAGCCTATTTTATTTCAGCCCCTGAATTTATTAATAAATTCCAAGAAAGAAAAAAAAGAAAGAAAAATCTCCAAGTCAAAGGTTTTCTTCTGGTCCAATCCGCTCGAAAGTCTAGTACCCAATGCCGGTTGTGGCCTGTGAGCCTATATATATATATCCTCCGTGACGTCATATTTGCTGCCGAGCGGTAAGTGCCCATTTAAATTTATATTCATATTAAAATAATATCTCCCATAAATTAATCAAGGCCTTCTAATGAGTTGAGAGTCAAGACAGATGAATAAGCAAACGATGAGAGAAAGTGCAGCACAACTTCGTGGGAGCCTATTTTATTTAAGCCCAGGCCAGAGAGATATATAAATAATTAAAAAAAAAAAGAAGAAAATTAAATATATGGGGAGAGAGATTGGGCGACTTGTTTCTGGACTATAATGCGATGATCCAAGGGAGGCACAATGTACTCCAGAGCACACAAACTCTTCCAGTCTCCGGCCTGTTTTATTTCCTCCAGCGTGACACCCATAAGATGTAGGTATGTAGCTGCTCCTCATCTCAAACCGTGCAAACCAATGTCTTTAGTCACACCCGCCTCTTTGGACCATCCCTTCAAGGCAGCTAAAGCAGATGAATATGACACAGGTAGACCTTGAACAGAAATCAAAGGGTCAGTAGGTAAAGCAGGACATCTTTCAAACAAATATTTCAGCCAATAATACAAACACAATACACCATCGGACTTTGCAACTGGGGCAAAAATGTTCTTGAAGAATACTGATTCGTCTTAGATGATTTCACTGTTATGAGCACTCCCCAGTCCTTAAATTCCACATCCTCTCTAAGCAACAGATGAGTGTCTGGAGGTGAAGAAAAAATATGGCAATTCCTCAGCAATGATCTAAATTCCAAGAGAATGCCCGTCCATATGCACAAATTCTGATCAATTTTCAGGTCTATTTTACGGTGAATCAGAACCAGATCTTCAGGCAATATAGGATCCTTCTGAGACGGTTTAGCTCCCAGCCTCCTTTTTGCTCCTGCCAGAACTACACTCAAAATGAAATCTTGCCTTACATCCCCATCATGCAGTTTAGACAAATAATTTATCGATGACACCATATTATTGATAGTCGAGTAAGCATAATTCCTGTCTGTCAAGTCAGTGACAAACAAGCAAACCGTATGAGCCACCACTGGTATAGGAGGCAGGGAATATCGCTGACAAAATCGGTAGTAAGAGTTCCATTGCGATGTTCTGGTCTTCCTCGTCGTCGCAGCGAGAGCTTCTAACTTCAAAGCCTCCATACGACAAGTCAACTCATCTAAAAAAATCAGAATGATATATCAAACCTCCATTTCCAGTAAAATAGATCACGCAGCAATATTGCCAAATGTCTACATGATGGTTGTTCCTTGCTCAGCAGGTAAAAGGCCAACCTGCTCTGGCATATTATCCTCACATCACATCTCATCATCACTGACTTGAAACGGGATACAACTGACCATATAGTAGCCACATCACGTACATGACCTTTACTGAAACAACAAGAAGGCAGTTCAATTATTTCCTCTGTGTCCAAGGTTTGTACAGCAAAATCAGTCGATTCCTGAAAGACACCACCTCTCTGCTGGTTATCAAACATATAGGCGAAATGATCTTTAGACCTGGTACATAACAGTTCAACATTATTCTCGACATGGCCAAAAATTTTCAAGCCATTCATGGCAGACACATTTTCACGCCACCATATCAGGTCATCAAGGAAATAATGATTCATCTTCATACGATGCTTATTGCCCATAGCTTTCAAGCTGTTACATATGCCGAATGAGTGCTCCCTGCCGCCGTTCACGACCTTGCTGCAATGATTAATCAAGCCTGAAAAACGTTGAACTTGACGACGAGTGATCCATTTTCTTCCCCAGAAAAAAGCAATAGAATCGTGCAATTTAATTAACTTTTCATCGGGGAGACTCAGGGTCATAGCCACAGTGTCCACGTTGTATCCTATATATTTAGTTACCTGCGAAGGACTTGTTACCTTAGACCATTCTATAAAGAAACCAAGGTCACGGAGACATCTTATCAATAGCAGCAAGGCTGTGAGGCATTTCACTCGGCTCTTCTCATTCAGGCAGAAGTCATCAATGTATGAGTAACACTTATATCCACGATCCCTCATCATTCTGGAAACAGAATTAGTTACACATGTGAAAATAAATGGCGCTGCTCTTGCTCCAAAGCACACACAATTATCTTGTAAATAAGAGTCTCGACCATTAATCTTCCACTGAAGACCAAAGTATTGCCTGCTAGACGGATGAATAAGAAGTGATCTATACGCACTCTTTATATCAAGGGTTGCCAAGAAATCATTAGGTTGAACAGCAGAAATCACCTCATCAATAGTCACATAAGAGAAAGTAGAGAACACTGCATCGGTGAAACAGTTAACTGATACATTCAAAGGGCGCTTGCAATCGGTAATTGGTCTGATTTTCCCATTTTTTTTCCTGATGGTGCCGATGGCATGAACACAGGTAGGTTTCTTACTCACAACACTTAATTTATAGCAGCCTATCTCCGAGTCAATCAATTTTGAAAGTTCTTTGTCCGCTCCTCCTACAAAACATGAAGAGTAATTACGGCAAGGTTAACTCCCGGATCCACCAACATGAAACCGTTCACGACTCCATCCAACACGAAGTGAGCATCCCCGTCCCACTTCGAATTAAAGTTTAACCATCTTACCCAACTCTCTGGCCGAAGTTGACGTGGAACACCATCAAGAATGCCACTACCATTAATTTCAGATGCATTCGAGACAAGTTGATGAAAAATTGACTCAGTAATCACCGATAAGCCATTTCCATTAAGTGTCGGGTTAGCAAAAACCTTACCTTGTCCGCCATCTTGGTCCTATGCGGCACTGTTTTCCGGTTCCGGGTCATTGGGTGACATTAAGGCATCGCTACGATCATTTCCTTTATGCCAATCCTCTGCTCTATGTCGCTGGCCACAAAATCCACAAACATGCTTCCTTTTACATGGATAACGACAACCCTTGCGACAGGAGGGCACATTCCAGACCCAACATACATCGGCAGGCCATTTCTTGAAATCGTACAGTGGATCGTACGGATACGGCCCACTACCTCCTGAAGAAGAAATTCCAAGATGGCGGCTCTGGGATCTGAAATTACTGCGTGGAGGTGAATCAAAATGGTGAGGTGGAGAAACTGGGACAGATAAGTGATACTCAGGGCCTAAATACAGCGAATTAGCTTCCGGATCAATAGCTGGCCATTCGTTAAACTCTCCCTGAATAACCTTAGAAGTTACAACTCTCTCATAAAGAATAAGGCCCCTTGGGTCGAACTGGCCGGTGGCTGCCTTGGTAGAAATGTAGGCGAAATGGTCAGCATATCCGCTCACAGATTTAGTTTCATTACGAACCAAAAACTGCAAGACTTTACAGCAACCATGTAAAAGTTCAATAGTCGACAAATGTCCAAAGCTTTTTGCAGGAATACAGTAATATTCTGGGCGTAACTAACTGGCATTGTTTTTCAGCGGTGAACCATCCTCGTAGTCGTCGTCCATGAAGCTCAAGTTTCCACGAGCACCACTCGAAGCAGACGCCATTGAAAATCCACTACGACGCGGAGAAACACGACGAGGAGAAACATGATGAGGGGAAACATTAATGTCCGCCAAGCCTCTAGCCAATTCCGCTACTTCCAATTCAAGTTTCACTGTCTTCATGCCACCAGCAGTTTTCTCCACTTTGCCTTCCTTAATCTTCTCAAGCAAAGCATTGCAGTCAGCAGTCCCTCTTGCCGGCACCTCGTCCTCCTTCATCCCGGCCATGTCAGCAATTTTCTTCGCAGACAAAGCCATGTTCGAGAATCCTGAATGGGTACTAAACAAGACTGTGAGGCAGCTCAGTCTAATATGCTTCCTACCACAACCTCCACACTCAATGAACTTTGGCATTGACCAATATATCTTACTGATTTTTTGCGGACTTGAAAATAAAAATCTCCAAGTCAAAGGTTTTCTTCTGGTCCAATCTGCTCGAAAGCCTAGTACCCAATGCCGGTCGTGGCCTGTGAGCCTATATATATATCCTCTGTGACGTCATATTTGCTGCCGAGCGGTAAGTGCCCATTTAAATTTATATTCATATTAAAATAGTATCTCCCATACATTCCGGGAATACCTATGTTTTTAACAAAGAAGGACAAAAAATCCATTTTTCCATTTTTATTATACGATGATACTGTATAAAAATGAGAAATAAAACTAATACATACATACAAGAGTTACTCATATCATCACTCATATATAGGACTGGATTTATCAATATTCTGCTGCTGTTATATGTTTTTATACAAGTGTTACTTATATCATGATATATAGGACTGAATGTATATTTGTTTATACAAGAATTTGAAGTAGAATTGGTTAAGCAAAAACAGCTGCTGGCGAACGATAATAAGTGAAGTCATCATAAGAAAGGAGTTGATAGGTATGAAGAAATAGAGAACTTGTGATTGACGATTCCGTAGTTTATTGATGAATGTTCACATGGGTACATGTGAGGCTTATATACTATGGTATGTGTACAACATACATGTAACGTTTTGGAATGTTCTACAGGGATCTGGGTCTGTCATGTGGATCCTTCTAGATGGAAAGATCCACATGATAGATGATGCAATGTTCTTGAATGTTCTGGATCCCTGATGTCGTAATGTTCTGTTAGGTTCTAGATAATGCTAGGTCTAATGTTACCCTGAGGTTACATGCTATGTATACATTAAAGAATTAATTAACTGTTACTACTATCATTAACATTATAATCATTAATCATTCATATTCATAAACATATTAATTAGGTTATGCCTTGTTACATAATAATACAAGGCCGGATATGACAGATTTGGTCAGGTGCTCCAAATACAAATGTGGACGAAAACCTGTCACAAAAACAACTGGACAAAATCCTCCAAAATTTTGGTCAAAGGCTTGTGGATAAATTGGAAAAGAATGAAACAAAAAGTAGAGAATATTTCTCAAATCTTTTCTTCACCAAACTATTAACTAAATTACAAATTTTCTATCGTACACAACATAAGAACTTGAGGAATTATTTAATATATTATTATATTGTACAAAACTTAAAGCAATACACACTGTTTAACTTATACCTTTAGTTTAACATACCTGGCCTACAAAAAAATAGGTGCCGACGAACATAGTAACAGGTAACCAGGTGATATATAATTATGTTGTCATGCAGATAATTACAGGATTTCACTTTTGGACATCTGTCGTAATATATATTATGATTAACCATTCAGACGGAGGCAACGGAACTGATAACAACCTGGTGTCAACCTTTAGTTGCATGTTTATTGGGATGTCATGCGATCCACCTTTTGTATGTGCTGTGTTAAATTATATATATTATGTAATTATTAAATTATGTAATGATGATATGAATCGGATCTTAAGCTTGATGTGTAAGGCTATTAATGAATGCTGTAATTAAACTGTCCCCAATGCGACAGATGAGATATTTTTATACACAGAACACTAACACTTTCACTTCACCGTTATTTGCTTTAAGGTATAAGGTTTGTTGGTGAAATAGTCAATCACAACTTCCTCCCACATAAACACACAAAGTGACTTGTGATAGAACAGACATTGAACAATGTAATACCACATGAACGCTTTGACAACTACATTATATGGTGGCTTATATTATGACTTATAGGACTGAATCCATCAATATTCTGCTGCTGTTATATGTTTATACAAGAGTTACTCATATTATCCCACTACACTATAGGCGGTTGCAACGTTTTCTTATTATTTTCTCGAAATTGTCATAATATTAATGATAATATTCCACAACATGGTTATCAAATATTCGATTAGCCTTAGCACCTCCTTGGATAGTAGTGAATCAATGATGATACCTGGGTGGTGGTTCTAATTGTATTTCTACTATCAATTTTATTGTTTAAATATATTATGTACATTATATTTCTCTTCAAGCTATGTAGCTGTTGATCTAAATTGTGATTTGTATTGAATTTTTTTGTAATATTTTTTTCCATCAGCTAATACTGAGAAAAGTGTACAACAACATAATGTCTCTTGGCTGATAAACATATTTAAAAACAAAAACCATACCACTAGAGTATCCAGGGGCGACTGAAAGGCCTCATATGGTAACTCAGGTAAAATAAAAGCTTAAGAATTTGTGGCAGGATAATACATTTTACCAAATATATGTTTATTAAAGCAAATAATTGTGATGTGTCACAGAAAATTTCACAAAATAAGTCGCAAAATTGATACTTTTCAAAGTGGTTAATTCACACAATCTCTTTGTAGGAATTTTTTTTAGCTGTATCTGTATTAAATCTCAAGACAGTGTATTAAATATATCTTTGCATTTCTAAGATCATATTGAGTATATTTAGCTACTTTGCTAGTAATTGTCCAGAATTGAAAACTTATTCTTTTCAAACATAAACAAATTCAAACAAAAGCCAGTTGGAGAAATCTTAATATCCGATTTATATCACCGTACCATAGTTTAATGATTACACAATTAATACAATTCAACACTTTACTAGTAAATGTCAGGCCACAAATATTGCAAATATTTCTTATTAAAATATCAAACTTAAAATATAGAAATACCTATTAGATCCTACTGTTTACAGTGCACCATCAGTAGAATCAGCTTGATCTCTTTTCAAAATATAGGATGATATCTCAAAATCCATTATTTACACATGTTTGCTTATCTATTGGACGGAACCTGGCTGTGAAGTGCCTGAGATACTGGTGCTGGTATGTGAACTCGTAGCCCTGCAGGGTGTGCAGGTGAGGTTTCAGCAGGTTTGCCATCTCAATGATGTAGTCCATATGACTCTGGGTATAAACACGGCGAGGAATGGCCAGGCGAACCAGCTGCTTGGGTGCAGTGTGCTCCTTCCCAGTTTTCTGATCTCTATAACCAAGCATGACGGAACCGATCTCAACCGCTCTTACTCCAATGGCTTCATAGAGAGCCACACTGAGAGCCTGCCCTGGGTACTGTAGGGCAGGGATATGAGGCAGGGTCATGCCAGCATCAATGTACACCGCATGGCCTCCAAACGGCTTCATCACTTTCATCCCAGCATCCTCAAGCCCTCTCCCAAGGTATTCAGTGGCACAGATGCGATATTCAAGATAGGATTCATCCAGGATCTCATTCAGTCCCACCGCAATGGCTTCCATATCGCGCCCTGCCATGCCTCCATAAGTTGGAAAGCCCTCGGTCAAAACCATCTGGGATCTGACATACCCGGCAACATCTTCATCATTCAGTGCCAGAAACCCACCAATGTTACAGAATGCATCCTTCTTTGCACTCATAACTGCACCATCGGCAAGCTCAAAGGCCTCCCTAGCAATCTGCCTCACTGTTTTATGCTCGTATCCCTTTTCACGCTTCTTGATGAAATAAGCATTCTCAGCAAATCTGGCTGCATCCAGGAACATGGGGATACCAAGCTCCTTCAGTGAAGCTTTGGTCTCCCTCAGGTTCTGCATGGATACAGGCTGGCCACCCACTGAGTTACTGGTGATGGTCATGATGACAAGGCAAACCCTGACAGCGTTTTCACTCATCAGATACTCAGAGAGTTTCTGCAGATCTATGTTGCCCTTGAATGGGTCGGTGGAGTCTGGATCAGTGGAAGAGGCTACAGGCATGTTAACAGCCTCTCCACCTGCCACAAGTATATTGGCCTGAGTGGTATCAAAGTGGGTGTTGCCAATGACAACCTGTCCGGGTGATATCATGGCCTTGAAGAGCAGTGATTCAGCAGCACGTCCCTGGTGGGTGGGAATGATGTGTTTGTAGCCAGTGATGCTGGACACAGCCTGTTCAAACACCTGGTAGCTCCTTGAGCCTGCGTATGACTCATCTCCCACCATGAGTGCAGCCCACTGTGAGGCAGACATGGCGCTTGTGCCACTGTCAGTCAGAAAGTCAAAGGTGACCACCTGTGCAGGCAGGTTGAAGAGGTTGTAATCTGCTCTCCTCATCCACTCCCGTCTCTCAGCCGGGGAGGGCATGGGCAGGCATTCCACTGCCTTGATGCGGAAAGGTTCCATTACTGTTTTGGGTTTGGGCAACTCAATGGTGGCTGATCCAATCATGGCTGAAGCTCACATGAGTAACAAGTCATTTAATCAAGTGCCTTCACCCCATAGTAGCCCTAGCATTAGGGACCATTCATTATGTATGTCAGGGGGGCTGCCATATAGGTGGGGTTGATTGTCATGCAAATCTTTGCTAATGGCTAAATTCAAATCTTTTTTCTGAAGCTTTCTTATTGTATGAGGATTGTTGTGTTCCAGAGTCGTCAACTGTACGATATATGTAATATTACAGACTTTTCCTCTTTTTTTGCACATATAACACATAGCCAAAATACATTACTAAGACACCTTTTCCTATTACCAACCAGATATTCCAATTGCTGGAACAAATAGTTTCATGGCACCGACTATTTCTTCATTACTGAGATCTTTTCTCTCATTACAAGAAGTCTTTTTACTATTACCACTCCCCTATTATCTTCTGCTGCTATGACGCATTGCAGTTGGTCCTTTTAAAATATGACAGTGAGGATTTCTTCCTTTTTTTTGCACCTTTCCTAAGCGTCATGGATAGACTTGCGCACCTTGACTATTTTTTAAATCTAAATAATATCAATACATACAAATAAATGCAATTTATCCACACACAACCACTATTTCTTGGGCCTACAAAACAATTATAAAACTAATTATTCTTTTACAGAAATGAAACGTATCATATAATAACCGACTTTACTTTGGTCGGATTTCTGGTCTATGAGAATACCCTAAGGGACTCAGTGCTAGTCTACTAGCCACTATTCAGACACCACATAGTAGTATATGAAAATGAGCAACTGACTCTGGCATAAGAAAGATGGCTTTGTGTATATCTCCGTGAGAGAAAGAAAAGAAAGTATCTCGTTGGATATTAGGATATCCATAAGTCATGTTGATTATGTGTTGGAATATCTTAGAAAAGGAAAATTATATTTGAAAAAGGAAAATGTTGGATATGTTGGACATTTACTATGACACCTTTTTATCCTGACAGTTTGGGGACAAAACAAGGATAGTGACTAACAATTTTTTTTTTTTTTTTTTTGGAACAGAGTTTATTGCAGGATAGACATCAGCGTCGTCGCAGTGACGATGTTCCTACTGCCTGCCTATTAAAATTTACAATGATACATTCTTCAATTTATAAGAAAGGAAAAAAATAAAAAACAACAAAAAAACAAAAACAAAGAGTATTTCAATGTTAGTAAAAAGGCATTAGGTGAGTCGGTCGAGGGGGAAGACCGGGTGAGCTATAGAATACCCTTCATGTATTTACAAGGGCAATATGTTAATATTATATATGGAACATATTTAATTCATTATCACAGATAGTCAGGTATGTAGGAAGGAAGTGTAAGGATTTAGGCTAATCTAATCCGGTTCCCTAGGGATATATTCTCTTTTTAAGTGCGTTTTGATAGCGGCAGGATTCATATTTCTAATATTTTGGGCACAATTGTTCCAGGTATGGCTGAGCTGATAGCTAACAGATTGTCTGTTTTTTTCTGTTTTAGGATACAATTGTGTTAGTACTATTGCTTCTCCGCGTCTAGTATCTCTATTAGGAATGTTGATATAATTTATATTTTGAGAGAGCTTTTTAGCTAAATTAATTTGCAGGAATTTTTTTCTGTTGTTAATGGTCATAACCTTACAGGATTTGTGAATTTCAATGGTCGGTGTGTCATATTGACTTTTGAGAGCAATTCTAAGGGCCTTATTTTGTATTCGTTGCAATTTCATCGTTTTACCAATACCTATTGGAGTTAAGAATAGAAGTGAATAATCTATAATTGAGAGGATTAATGATTTAACAAGGCAGATTGCTGCACTTGTGGTTAAATATTGTCGCATCAAACCCAGCTGGTACACTCTAAGCCCCATATTACGCAATAGGTTGTCATACTGATGGTTCATAGTTAATTTTGAATCTAGTGTGATCCCAAGGTAATCGTAACTATTAACGTATTCAATAATAATATTTTCTGTTCTTATTATGGGAGGATTTAAAATTTTTCGTTTGCTAAATATCATGCTTTTGGTCTTATTCATATTCATGAGGATTTTATTACGAATAGACCAATCCCTAAATTTTGTCAAGTCAGTTCCCATAATATCGGTCAAAAGCATAAGGTTGGCTCCAGAACAGTATAAAATAGTATCATCCGCGTATTGGATAATATTGCTATTAATTGGTAAGTATTTCAGGTCATTTGCATAAATCAAATAGAGCAAAGGACCAAGGACCGATCCTTGAGGGACCCCACAAGGCACGATTCGTGCTTGTGAAAGAGAATTATCCATTTTGACAAATTGGTATCTATTTTCTAAGTAAGAGCGAATCCAGGCTATGTATTTGTCTTGTAATCCAATATATTCTAATTTCTTAATCATTAAATCATGGTGGACACTGTTGAACGCCTTACTGAAGTCGATGAAAGTGGCTACTAAATAATTGTTATCATTTATTGATCTATCAATATCATAGACTAATTTATAAAGGGCTTCTCCAGTAGACCTACCAGCTCTGAAACCGTACTGATTATCCGTCAGTATGCTATTCGCTTCGAGGTATTGAGTCAGATTATCAACCATAATTCTTTCAAGCATTTTTCCGAAGATATGCATAAGACTAATAGGTCTCGTGTCATTGGCGTTCAAAGGATTATTTTTTTTAGGGATAATTTTAACAATGCTCAGCTTCCATTTACTGGGAAAAATACCAGTTTCCAGTGAAGCATTAAAAAGATAGAGCAACTGCGGAATCAAATCGTATGCAGCATCCTTATATATTTTTGAACTAATCTTCTCACAACCAGATGATTTTCTGGTATTAATTTCAGTAATTCTCTCTAGCAGTATATTAGCAGTAGGCATCGAGAAGACGAGTGGAGCAATCACGATTTCTCTATTAAGCAAAGGCGGCCTGTCAGGGATAGAATTCGAAATATTAGAACCAATATCACAAAAGTATTTGTTTACGTGTTCAGCCAGTTCGCTACCCTCAAGAGTCCTTCCATTTTCATCCTTTAAATGTGTAATGTTACTACTTTGTTTGTTCTGAATCTCAGATATGATGCGCCAAAATTTCTTGCTGTCGTGTTTATTTTCTTCTAATAATTTGACGAAATATTCTCTCTTACCTTGTTTCAACAGATTATTAAAATTGTTTCTAGCTATTCTTGCTAGATTTCTATTTTCATTCGACTTATTCTTATGATATTTCTTGAATGCTTTATCCCTAATGATGCCTAATCCTATCAATTCATCAGTATACCATTCTGGTCTGTCCTTTCTCAAGTTGAACTTCTTTATTGGAGCAACTTTGTCACTAATTCTAATCAATTTATTATATAAGATGTCCCATTGTTCATTCACATTACCAGTCTCATAATAGTCCCGCCATTGTTCCTTATTCATTTCTATGTGCAATATTTCTCTGGAATAATTTTTGTAATCCCTACCGATAAATTCCTTCTTTTCAAATTTCATTTTCACACTTTTAATATTCAAATAGATTCCCTGGTGGTCCGAAATATTATAGTTAACAGTGCCACAGGTGAACTCCTTCTTAATCTGGACCAAAAATAAATCAATTACCGAGTTCCTATGCAGCCCAAATCGCGTAATACCATTCATATGAATATCAAGATCCATCTCTTTGCTAAACTTGTGCAATAGCTTGGTTTTACAGTCGTTCTTATTTGATATGTCAATATTACAATCACCGCACATAATAATGTCATAATTCTTAGTCTTCACTTCCTCTTTAGACTTAATAATAAGGTCTCTGAGGGCGTCTATAAAGCTGTCCATGTTACCACTCGGTTTCCGATATAAATTAATAATTATCATAGTTCTAATGTTTGTTTTATGAACACTGATAGCCTGGGCCTCTATATCATCATTGTCATTAATCACAGTCGCTGAGTCCAATGAGGTTACTTTATAATCTTTCCTAACGTAGAGGCACAGCCCCCCACCAGCCGTTGTTGAGCGTCTATCTTGCCTAATTAGCATATAATTGTCAGCCTGAACCAAGTCAGAAGGAATTGAGTCCTTTAGCCAAGTCTCAGATATCCCCATTATCTCCGGCTGGTATCGTAATACGTCCTGTCTGATGTTATCTATTTTAGGTAGAAGAGATCTCACGTTTAGATGTAATATTTTAAGTCCCTTAATCCTATTCAGCTCTTTCCAATTGTTAAGCGCAGGAGTATTCATTACAAAAAGCTATGTAAATACCTATAAACTATCAAGGCTCTCACAAGGGGACGGGGGACAGGGCAAGGAGGAAGTCATAAAATTGTTAGTACATGTCATGATGCAGAGATGATGTAATAAATATTAATATTAGCTCGTACAAAAGGTTTTTTTTTTATAGTCATATGCCCCATTATGGCAGGTATTCTGCACAGATAAGGACTTAATTTGGAACATAATAATAATAGAAGTAATTCTTTCTATAAGACGCACACAGCAAGGCACGAAGGGTTTTTTGGATTATGGCAGGTATTCTGCACAGATCCATATAATCAAAAGAAAATGAGTAATCATATCAGTAGAGAAAATAAGTAGAGAAAAAAAAAAAAAAAAAAAAAAAAAAATAAGGAGCAGTAATCAACAATAAGATCAGTTCTATATGGATTATGGCAGTTGTTCTGCACAGATCCAATATTAAAAATATTAATTATCCAGAAAACATTATAGGCTAGCCGAGTCGATAAGACCGATCGCAACGTAATGGCACGCATAAAGGAGAGATACGGCAGATATTCTGCACGGTCCCCCTGATAGTATCGCAGGCTATAAAGCATTAAATTGATGTCTCCAGGGTAGGCTTGAGGTGAAAACGCTCTATTTGCTGTGCCCATATTTTAATCGTCTTAGTGTCAAGATGCAATCCGTCTGGTAGTCTATTCAGGTAGTGTCTTGGGCGTCCTTTCCTGCTGGTATGAATTCTTCCAATGAAGAAGGGGTGAGAGATACCACGATTGATGTTTAGTGCGTGGATGTCCTCGTTTATGGTAATAATAGCATTATTCGCCATAATTTGTGAGCAGGAAATACCATCCTCAAAGTTGGCGCGATTGAGATCCACACCTATTAACCCACCAATACAGATGTGGCAATTCGTTTGCTCTTCACTCAAGATATCTAATACGATGTTGTACTTGCCTACCATTTCTCGCACGAGCTCCCCTTCATTCAGATTGGACAGAGAAATATGTTTAGTACGCTTGTTCTTGTTACAAAAATCACAGATTCCACCTAAGATTATGACTGATGTAGGCCTCAATTCCATGATCTTGTCTTTAGCGATATTAGCAAGGCTGATAAGACCTCTCCCAGGGTAGGAGAAGCACAGAATATCAGATCTCGACTCAATATAACATATTAGATCCGCTCCTCTAGAGTCAGCCACGACGATAGTGAGAGGGCGCAAAGCCATTATTGGGACTGTAAATCAAGAGAGAATCATTAAATATCTCCAAGGTATGAGAAAAAACATTACATAAATCACTTCTTAAGAGTTCCAAAATTGTTCAACTCAATAGATCCAAGAGGGTCATCTTCAAGCTTACCAGAATTGTATCTAGTATAAGTAGTGGTCGGAGGATAAGGGAGAGAATAAGGTCTTCTCGGGTTTCCGACTTGTGCAAACTCACCCAATCCTTTTAAAGATTTGCCTTTCTCATTGCTTTTTTTAATTTTGTCAGCATAGCTTGGTGAAGGTCGAAGGTGAATTTTTTTACTTACAGGTTTAGGAGTTATAGAATCGTCAGAGACTTTCCTTTTGGAGGAATTGGATCTCGACCTCGCAGCAACCTCATACAATTTCAGTACGGGAGGATTAGCCCTTCGTGGCGTATCAACTCGAGAACAATAGGGGATTTGCATGTGCCACTGAGCATGTCTTTTACAGTGCATCATGGGAAGGATTCTGTAGAAATCTGATATGCAAATATTTGGCAAATTGTTATCGAAAATTGCAAGAATGTATTTATCAATATCATAGCTTGTATAAATGATCTATAAAACGAAATGCATGATGGGACAGGTGAAGACTTGTGTCATGGAAACATATATAATACATGGATATTGATATTAGAACACTGATAAATAGTCCATGCTGAACATGACATGTTTTCTTTAGATTTTAGACTGTACCATTAGTCCCATAATTCCATGCGAATCTAGATTCAAAATGGCAGCTTTAATTAATCAATATCTTCATAATGTGATGTCTCCTCGGACATCAACACTTGCAACTACCACTATATTTATGTGTGTATGGTAATTTGTAGTTTTTTATTTGTGAAATTAGAAGTGAAAATAATGGAATAAGATATGAAAATGTGATTTATCGTTTTTACATTTAGAGGGTTAGGAGACATGACTTTAGTCACCAGAAGAAGGGGGGCATGATTTTGGTCGCTAATTTAGTCGGGTGCGTGATTTTGGTACAAATAGTCACTAGGAAATTGGTGTTGCCCCCCGGCATAAATAATGAAGCTCCCTCAGCCCCTTGACCCTCATTGCCATGTCAGAGCCCAGCTTCTACATGCTCCATATAGCATGTGCGGTATCTTTTTATTTCATGTGTTTTCACCAATCCTCTCAAATAACCCACATTCTCAAATAACCCACAATGCGATACAAAATATACTCAGATATACCCAGTATTCTTCATTTTTAGTCTAATTTAGGAGAATTTCCTACATGTGTAGAGCTGAAAATCTGACCCGTATTCAATTTGATTCAACATGAGGGTGAAATTGCCAGAAAATGTACAATTCACTTTCACCAATTTTCTCAAATAACCTAAATTTCAGACAAAAATAAAGTTCAAAATACAGTTCAACCTAACCAAACAGATTGCTCGAATCAATGCAATGCCAAATATACTCAAATTTACCTCATGCTGACCAAATTGCAGCCTAATTTAGCAGAATTTACTAAATATGTACAGCTGCCAATTGTACTTTTTCTGAAAATCTGACCCATGCAGTAATTTTTGAACCAGAGCAATTGGACTGTGTTCTGTGTTGAAAATATAAATATGTATGTTAGGAGAGAGGTTGCTAAGAATGACTTTGGTGTTAATGTTTGTAACCTTCAAGTCTTGTTTAAATATGTGCTGATTGCTGTTGATGTGTTGTTCACACATAAGAATAATTATCAGTGACATTGAAGGCAGGGACAGAGGCTCCCAAACTCATGCAATATTTATTTTTTAAAAAAACTTAACTTTATTCAAGCTCCCTTCCATCTTGGCATATATAATCCTTATGCGTGCGTGGATGCCTGAAATAAATTATCTTCTTATAAGTTCTTAAAAGTTCTCTTCTTTTACATCGATCATACTTTTGAAACCCTTATATATATTTTTTATATTTTCAGTTTTCTAACACGTACAGTTCATATTATCCTAGTAATTTGACATAATCTGTTTTTGTATTCTAAACATGTCTTTGCTCCTTCAACCAACTCATTAAATTATGGAGATATTTTTTATGGTGCAATGACTCAAGCTTATCTTCAAAAGCTGCAGACGTTGCAAAACTCTGCGCTAAAGATAATATTGCACCTACCAAAGTACACTAGCACAAAAGATATTCACAAGGAATTAAAAATTATCTCGTTAAATACCAGACGCGAGACCCATGGTTTGGAGAGGGCCTTCATAAGATCATTAGACAATTCAAATACTGACAACAGGACCCTAGGACTCAGGAGCCTTAAGAAGGGAAGGAAATTGAAGGTGCCCCTTCCGAAAAATGAGATTTTCCGGAGGTCGTACCTCTACTCCCAACCTGACCTATGGAACTCCCTTCCTAGTGAGGTCCAATCAATACCAAACAGGAAGGAGTTCAGGGGCTACCTGAAAAACAGGTACCCTCTTGACTTTGATCCCTACCTTAAGAAATGAGAACTGAAACACATCAGATGATATCACCAACCAATCAGCATTCATTGTATGACTTGTCGATTGGTAACAAAAGGGGGGGGGAGGGGGGATATAACATATCAAGGAACGTAAATCCTTTCTCACAACATGATCGATATAACGATAATATCTGGGGAAGGGGGGATGAAATCTTGAACTGTATTATTGTGACTGTAGATATGTGTTATTGTGGAGGTACTGCACCACAAAAAGTGTTAACGGAGAGAAAATCCAATGCCTTGTGTCTTGGACTCTAGTACAAGAGCCTATTTAGATATAGTGTACTGGGCATCTAGTATAGGAGCCTATGGTATTGGAGAAACCAAAATTGTATTGTTGTTATGTTTGTAACCCGATGTTATTACGGGAACTTATCACTGAATGGACATCACTTATGACTATAAATTATAAAAATGTACATTAGCACTAAACGATAGATACTATAATCATACACCAACCTTTGTCAGTCTCAAACATCAATAGTGATCATTGAACATATCGTTGTTCATAAACTAGATTTGCCTGGAAGACCTGCTTGTCATTTGACTAGCAGATGGTATATTCTTTTCTGATTGTAACGTTTGTCTGTTCAGAATAAAAATCCTATATATATATATATTAGTTACACTCTATATATAGACATAGAAATGTACCTATTGACTCGGCCAAATCTGGGATAGGTGGTAGATCTTCTTTCTTGGGAAATGTATGTTTTTTAATTGAAGCCTCCTGTCCGTGCCATCCCATGTGGAAAAAATAGCTCAGTCAAGGGATCATTGGGTCAACTTTAAATACTTGTTATTCCCTCGATCTCTAGGTGTTGACCCTGATATATGTATTGAGGTTGTATTAGATGTTCTGATTCAAATGATCCCTCCATGCCTGAGTGATGCTTGCATTTTTATATAAAACCTACCGTAGAACATACCATATATAAAACTAACTCAACTAGAAGGAGCAAGATTAGATTAGCTTAGTTTTTTTTGTGCTAAATAAAACGAACATTTGAGACTCTGTTGTAAAAGTAGCTGAAATGTGCAAATAGTTGCTTTAGAATGGTTTCCATGGCAACTTGTTTCTCAATTGACAAAATGTACATTGAGAAAAGGTTGCCATGGTGATTTCAAAGCAGGAAAACTATTAATTACAACATTTAGGTTTCCCTGCAATTTACTCCATACATTTGTTCCAAAATGGTGGGAAAACAATTATTAAACATTGTTCTCATTTTTTTCAAAACTTTGACAGGTGGGCAAGTTTGAAAGTCTATAACTTTACTATGATTGGATTATCATAATGTCTTTCCACTTTTAGAATGGCTGATGTATGCTCAAAGAGGGAAAATGTGGTGGTTTACAGTAATGAACATTCTATCCACCCTCCAGGAAACGTTCTCAGTAGTCATAAAAAATGAGATTTCTATAGTGGTCATTCACCCTCATCCACCATCCCAGAAATGTCCTTAAATGTCATAAATAATGAGAATTGTATGGCGGTCACTCAGGTGCTTTTTTGCACTATCAATAGTGTAATTTGCTTGTGATCTTGTATGTCTATTTTCCCTAAAGTAGTTAAATATTAGGTTGAATATAAATGCAGCGATGTCATCTACATATATGTGATTATTATCCATCATTATTAATCATACGTAAACTTGTTATGTTGTTATAAAATGGCGTCATGACTATAATTTGTTCATTAAAAAGGGATTGACACAGAATAGTAAGAGTAAAAGGGTCTAAAGCAGATTACCTATAGATCAAAAAGAGTACCTCAAAGCTTTTATAATTGAATGAAATATGCTGCCAGTAGAATTCTAAAATTAAAAGACAAACAAGTTTTTATTTCAATAGGTGTGGTCTTGGGGAAACTACACAAGAAATGAATATAGGCTACCACAAGATAGATATTTCTATGTAGGCCTACCAGGCATGTATGTATGAAGTGGATGTATATTTTTCTCTCTCTTGATGTAACAACAATTTTCCCGGCGACTACTGAGAATAGTTTAAGCTAGTGTTGTCAGTATAAAATAATGTTCAATGCTGAAATAAAATAATGAAGCAACCATGTAAATTAAAGGTAAATACCAGTGTTTAATACAAAAATGAATGAATCATGGAATCTTCTTTAAACTTTGGATTGAGAAAGAACATGGTTGGGGGAATCCAAAAAGCCCCCAAAAACCATATGTCATTGGATTAGTTTTTATTTCAGCGACCACTGTAATTTACTACTGTTCACTATAGAAGTCTATGGGGAAAAGGGTATTTTCTGCATTTTCCCCAATAGCATATGATTGAATCAAATGATTTTCTTTAAAATCTGCATATACATTGCTGACATGTTATTCTACCCTCTCAATTAAAAAAAAAGGGGTCATTGAACTAAAACAAAAGTTATTCAGCTAAACTTGTATCACAATGAGTTTCCCCCATTGAAATCAATAGTGAATGGAAGTAAACTTCACTCATCCCTAAAACACAAAATAATATGATAACATCCAGCTTTTTTGGCATTTTGTATTCCCCCAACCATGTTCTTTCTCAAGACAAAGTTTGAACAAAATATATTGACTTCTATTGCTTCATGCATTAGTTCCTTGTATTCCCGCCTGCTGCAGTGCTGACAACGCTGGTATTTACCATTAAAGAAGTGATTACTAAGTCCGTCGACCCATTTCCATGTAACGTTAGAAACCTTAAATGTGATGTGTTTTAGGAAAATGAGTCACAAGTCGCAAAATATGGATTTTGAGATATCTCCATATTTGAAAAGTGGAGATCAAGCTGATTCTAATGATAGTAAACAACAGGACACCTAATAAGTATTTCTGTATTTTAAGTTTGATTTTTTTATTTTTGAAAAAAAAAAAAAGTTTGCAATGTTTCTGGATGGGTACTTACCAGTAAAGTAACTAAATATACTCCATACGAAGGCCTTCAAAACGCAAGGATATAATTATTTAATACAATGTCCCGAAATTCGATACATGGATTGATATGACAATAAGTGCTAAACCAGAGGCTCCCGGAGCCTGAGAGACACTTCATAAAAATATTGTTTCAGCTTCAGCCTCACAAGCAAAATATGTTCTTGCGCGATGGGAATCATCGGAAACAGCTGGGTGATTTTTCATCTCATACATGTACTTCTAAGAAAACTGTCAAAAACTGAACAAAGAAATCAGTAGATAGTTGTGCTGTGCAGGAGAAGGTGCATCATCTCTGAAACAGTAGGCCTAGACAATACCCTGAATATCTTTGTTATTTACATCGCTAAGACATTCAACTTGTCAAAGTAGAAAAATGTCATTTGAGTTTACATACAAGGAAAAGATAAATATTAAAAGCTAAGTTAAATTTTAAAGTTATAGGTTTGAAGTACAACTTCATACTATATTCCCTGCTGGTATTTACAGCTATTTACTGGAGCGAACATTACAAGAACTAGGCCTACTTCAGCGATTAATATATATTTTTTTTAAATATTTGTATTGGCCAATAACATTAACAATTTTAATCTCATAATCATATCAAATTTATTCAATGTCTCCATCTTGTTCAAGGAATGCTATCCTTAGGCCTACACGTTTCATTAGAATTTTAGTCTGTCTGTAGCCTACTAATAAACAATCAATGAAAATTCACCTAGGCCTATCCTTGATATATAGGCCTATATATATGAGTAGTATGCTCCTTGATTTTTCAAAAAAGGGGTTCTCTAATCAAATCTCGTTTTAATAGAACAAGGGTACTTATTTGACTTATTTGAGGGAAAAGTCCTTGCAAAGTGGCCGTTTTTTTAGTTGGGCAACAAGCATGAGAACCCACTTTGTTTCTGAGTGCCCCCCCCCCGGGGGGAGATTATCATAAGGCCTACAAGTCGAACAGGTAATTACCAGTTTGGGGTTTTCTATCCATGAAGAAAAATCACAAAAAGTCCCTACTCAAGAGCTTATATTTTTGGGCTACATTCTCAATTCGGTTCACATGTCGGTGTAAGGATATCCACCTGCGGGGCCACCGTACGGTACCGCCACCTAGTGTCAGTCGATATCAATAAACAGAACTTAACTAGACTTCACGTGTCGTAGTACTCATTACACATGGTACCAGGATAAAACTACAAGAAATAGCGGAAATAAGGCATCATGGAAGAGATAAAGCCCCCAGGAAGTTTGAACATCACATCAGGGAATGTTGCCAATAACTGGGAAACATTCGTCAGCGAACTAGAGTGGTATTTTGATGCAATAGATGTCCAGGAAGACAATCACAAGCGCCGGATTGGGTTGTTCTTCAATGTGGCGGGCCCAGATGCGAGGAAGCTGTACAAAACGTTTACCTTCACAAAGCCTGAGGACACTAAGAATCTTACGATCATAATGAAGAAATTTGAAGAGTACTGTACGCCAAGGACCAACTTGACGTTTGAACGACACTCATTCTTGACAAAGAAACAGAAAGAGGGTGAGTCGTTCGACTCGTTCTATACGGACTTAAGATTCAAGGCTACCTCGTGCAAGTGGGGAGTCATGGAAGATGACCTCATTTGCCAGACATTAGTCAGTGGGGTCAGATCCAGCTTCATACGGGAGAAACTCTTACGAAAGGCAGACCTAACATTAGAATTGGCTGTGAAAACGTGCAAGGCTTCAATGGCGAGCTTAGATGAAGCTCAGATGATGGCTCCGGAAGCCACCGCCGAGTCGGTGAATGTGGTGTCAAGACACAAGATGGCGGAGACGGCGCGTGGTCGGGCTAGTGCGGGAGACAAGTCGAGAGAGTTCCAGTGCAAGCGGTGTGGACAGAAACATGCGTGGAAACAATGCAAGGCGTGGAATCAGACCTGTCACAAGTGTGGAAAAAAGGGACATTTCGCGAGCTTATGTTTCGCACGAGTAGCTGAAGTGACCATGGACGAGTCAGCTGAGACGGAAGAAGAGGTCTACATCGGAGCTGTGGAGGTTGATGAGATACACTTGAGTAAGTCTTCTAAGTGGGTCAGCACTATTATGATTGCAAACAAATCCATAGTGGTAAAACTAGATACAGGAGCGGGTGTTAATTTGTTGAATGTTAAGGATTACAAAGCAGTAATGCATGGAAAGAAACTCACTCCTGTCCGAGTTAAACTAAAGGATTACAATGGTAAAGAAATAAAAACATATGGTAAAATGGTACTGCGGGTAAATATCAGTAGAGATAAGACAGTACCTGTTATGTTCTTGGTGTGTGATGGCTCTAGTTTACTCAGTGGTGACACCAGTGAAAATTTGGGTTTTGTCAAACGTATCTATCAAGTAGAGGGACAAGAAACTGGTGGTATAGAGTCAGACAATGAATTCAGAGAAATGTGTGAACCAATAGGGACAGACGGGGAAATTTCAGCTATTCCTGTCAGTTATGAAATACGGTTAAAAGAGGGTGCAATCCCAGTAATCAACCCACCTAGAAGGGTTCCAGTTGCAATAAGAGAAACATTAAAAGAAGAGCTTGATCGTATGGAAGTCATGGGAATTGTAAAGAAGGTCGAGAATCCGACAGAATGGGTCAACTCAATGGTAGTGGTCAAGAAACCAGATGGCAAGCTCAGAGTATGTCTGGATCCAAAGGATCTAAATAATAGTCTCAAACGAGAACACTTTCCATTACCCACTAGAGAAGAAATAGTGGGAGATTTGGCTGGGGCGGTCTATTTTAGTAAACTAGATGCGAGCCAGGCATTTTGGCAAATCAAATTAACGGAAAACTCGCAAGAAAAAACGACTTTCTCCACGCCCTTCGGAAGGTATGCTTATAAGAGGTTGCCATATGGTCTCTCGAGTGCCCCCGAAATATTTCATAGAGCGATGATACAAATGTTTGAGGGTCTCCAGGGTGTTAAAATATACATTGACGATATACTAATCTGGGGAACAACACAAGAAGAACATGATAACAGGTTGAAACAGGTAAAAGACAGAATCAAGAAGTATAACTTATCAATGAATTGGAAAAAATGTGTTATATCACAACCGTCAGTGGTGTTCCTAGGTGAAATATTAAGCAAAGAAGGAGTAGCTCCTACTGAAGAAAGGGTTCACTCAATTGTGTCTATGGCTGATCCAACCACAAAGGAAGAGTTACAAAGAGTTTTGGGCTGTATAACATATGTGGGAAGATTCATTCCTAACTTGTCCTCGATGTTCACCAATATTAGAAAACTGTTACATAAAGAATCAGAGTGGGAATGGACGGAATCTCACAAGAAAGAATGGCAGTCTGTAAAAGAGGTATTGTCAAAACAGCCAGTGTTAGCGTATTTTGATGTAACCAAGAGTACAAAGGTGGCGACGGATGCGTCCCAAAGAGGTTTAGGGGCAGTGCTCCTCCAGAAATATGATAATGATTGGAAGCCAGTGGCTTATGCCTCCAGGGCATTAACAAAGAGTGAACAAAACTATGCCCAGATCGAGAAGGAGGCGTTAGGGGTAATATTCGGTTGTTTAAAATTTCACAACTACATATATGGTTTGAACAATGTACAGATCGAGACGGACCACAAACCCTTGATATCAATTTCAAAGAAGCCTTTAAACGAATTGTCACCAAGGTTACAGCGACTGTTTTTGAAAATTCAAAGATATGATGTTAAGTTTGAATGGATTCCAGGAAAATTTTTGTACATTCCTGACACACTGTCTAGATTAAACATGAACAATAGGTAAAGAAGTCGAAGCCCAGGTAAATATGATATATGACAACATACCTGCCTCAAATGAGCAGCTCGGTCGCATAGCAAGAGCAACTGAGGAAGATGAATTACTGGTTTCTGTGAAACATTGTATCATGAAAGGTTGGTCAAAGGGCGAGTGCCCAATATACTCACAATTCAAGGACGAACTCTGTATTATTAACGGGGTTATATTCAAAGGTGACCGGATAGTTATACCGCTATCTTTAAGAAAAGAGATGCTCGGAAGGTTACACATAGGCCACTTCGGGATAGAACGACAAAGACGCATGGCCCGTAATGTGATGTATTGGCCGCGTATGAATAAAGAGATCGAAGAGCAGGTTCAGAGTTGTGATGTATGTCTAAGGTATAGAGCGGCTCAGCCGCAAGAGAGCCTAATGGTGGATCCAGTCAATTGGAAGCCATGGCAAAAAGTAGGCACTGACTTGTGCAATTTCAAAGGTAAAACATATCTCATAGTAATTGATTACATGAGTAACTATCCAGAGGTTGCGGTACTCAATAGCACAACATCAAAGAGTGTAATCACACAGCTTAAGTCCATTTTTTCACGACATGGGGTACCGGAGATACTCGTGTCAGACAATGGTCCACAATATTCGTGTTACGAGTTTAGTGAATTTTGTAAAGAATATGAGATAATTCACAGAACATCATCCCCATATCACCCTCGGTCAAACGGAAAGGCAGAAAAGGGAGTAGGTATAGTTAAGAACTTGCTGAAACACGCAGAAGTTGGTAATGAAGACCCATACTTGGCTCTCTTGATGTACAGGTCCTCCCCCATGGTGTGTGGGTTATCACCGGCTGAAAAGCTTATGGGGAGAAAACTTAGAAATCTTTTACCTGATAGATCCGAGGTCCGAATGAAGAGTGGTAATGCCACCAATAATGTCAAGAGATTGCCAAATCTCGATCAAGGTGATACTATAAGGTTAAAAACTGAGGACGGTTGGAGTTCTACAGGGGTTGTGAAAAATCAACTAAGTGACAGGTCATTTGAATTAACGATGGACAACGGGGCCATCTGTAGGAGAAATAGAGGTGACATCTTAAAGACAAATGAAAAAAGGAGTGGGTACTATAGTACAGTAGATGAAGAAGAAGATAATGATGACAGAGTAATTTGTAATAAACCAAGCGTTGAGACAAGACAGGTAGTTCCTATGGAAAAAAGAGTCTCTAAGCCAATACCAAATACCGGCTATACCAATAGAGTGGTAACTGATCAATCCTCTAATCAACTGGGTTCGGTGGCATCTCCACCAACCCCTGAAATTGTAATGCCTCGCAGAAGCGCTAGATCGTCTTTACCACCTAAACAACTAATACAAGAATGTTAACTAACCAATCCTATCTTCCTTTCTTACAGGCTAGAAAAAGGGAGATGTAAGGATATCCACCTGCGGGGCCACCGTACGGTACCGCCACCTAGTGTCAGTCGATATCAATAAACAGAACTTAACTAGACTTCACGTGTCGTAGTACTCATTACACAGTCGGTATATACGTCCGACGTACTCCTGATAGTGGAGAAAAATCTAGTGAAAGATTTAATTCTCGTGCTTTGGGTCCGAGAACCCTAAAAATTGAACTTTTGATCTAGTTAGATCTGTGTTCTTGAGCGTATTTTGTACGGAAAACCGAGTTGTTTCCGAAACCTCCCAGAAGCCAAGATCATGGCGGAAGGTGACAAATCGCCCAAAATATTAGAAAAATATGAACTGGTATTTTCTTACGAAGATAAATTTTATCTGTGTAAATGGAAGAGATTATAGGATTCCTAGGGGGTTCCTAGGGCCTATATGGATCATTAGGAGGTGACAAGAGCCTCTTCAAATACGATTGATATTTGAAAACATTAGGCCTATAGGCCTATACATAAACTGAATGAAAATCTTCAACTAAAGTCAAGACATCTCAACACAAGACAACAAGCAACAGCTATGTCAGGGAAATAAACATGAACTTTAAATCAAGGATCATTAACGATTGATCTATGGACAGACATTTTACCATGCATTAGGCCTACAAACTTTTACATTTTATTTTATTTGTTTGGGCGGTCTGGAAGACCTGATTGCAGATGATTATTAGTGCCCGATTCCAGATTTATTGTATTAAATATGTATGATGTTGCAAAGTAGTATATGTATGAACAAAAAGTCAGAATAAAAATCTTTATATATATAGGCTATAAAGTGAGATTAATAACGGTAGGCCTAGGCCTTGGCCTATAATTAGGCCTAGGCTACTAGGCCTATGTGTACAAAAAATAAAGTTCAGTTGAGTCTTTAGGCTTTACAATTATTAAAGGAATTAAAGAATTCTAAAAGAGTTTCCATTTCACACCAGAAATCAGACAATTTTAGGCGCGACACCCTCTCTCTTTCCCCATGAGGCAATCTCCATTTGGTAGGAATTGTTGCTAGGCAATAATTCCCCCGCATTAAACAACAACCATGAGAGAGAACGTGGTATCCCACAACCCCACAGCCGGAAGTGCTCTCCTGGCCTCCAGGTGGATGGTCAAGCCTCCGGGCTGCGTCCATTCTGCACCCACACACGCTAGAGACAAGACTGAATATAATATTTGTGCGTGCTACCTGTGATGAACGGCGCTGGCGCCCCCTTCTCCCCTCGAATAACAAGGACTAAGCCTAAGGTTGACTACTGTGCAATGGCAAACCCTCAGAACGAACCTAAGAAGAACAAGCCTAAGAAAAAGTCCAGGGCAAGGAAACCAGTTACTCAGAAGCCCAGGATGCAGACCATCTACGAGGAGGACTCCTCATCCTCCGAGGAGGAGTCTGCCCACGAGGAGGGAGAGGGGGGACACGATCACAACACGAAACAGTCTCCTCCTGAGTTTAAGACCCCTAAGGCCCCAAAGAAGCCTATGACAGCCAAGAAACAGCTATCCAACGTCGTTTCAAGCCTCTGTAGTGCCCTGGTCGAAACATCCAAGGCGAATGCCACTCCATCATCGAGATCCCGCCACTCCTCACGTGGTCAAGCGTCCTCCAGCGCACGTGCTAACCCCGGGGGACACCGCTCCAAGCGCCGCAAGCACCACTCTCCCTCGTCAGACTCCTCCAGCGAGTCCACCTCCTCGGGCTTCACATCTAGCTCCTCCTCCTCACCCTCTCAAGGGCGAAGCAGAAAGAGGAAAAGACCTGCAAAGAAATCAAAAAGAGAAAGGAGGACACCTGCAGCTAAACGCCACCCATTCAGGGAGAGGTGCCACTCCAGTTCATCGAGCTCTAGTGAGGATAGCGACATACCAGAGCCATCCCACCTCAAACGATCTTACAAGCACCACAAGCTAGCATCTAGGGCGCTAGCCAGGCAGTACCGCTCAAAAGGAAAAACCAAAGGTAATTCAAAAAAGCTTTATCTAACCCCTGAAAACTGCCTCCCCCCAGACCTCGCCACTAGGGTCAACTCAGAGAAGCGAGACCTTAACGTTGTGGAATATATATGTGGCCTAAACCTGATGGCCGCAAGCATGAATAAGGATGGGTGTAGCCTCGATACACTCTACCATGTTAACATACACATCGCCGAGGTAGCTGAAGATGCTGTCTCCCGATCCGGCCAGGCAACAGTCATCTGGTCCCAAACAATCATAGATCACATCTGCTCTTCCAAAATTAAATGGAAGGACAACACGTTTATACAACAACAGCGGGCCAGAATCACTTGGAATAGTAAGCCAATGCTCCCAAAATCCAAGAAAACTCGCGGAATTACATCACCATGCACACCGTATAACTCGGAGGAGTGCCCTCATAACGACTGTCACCAGGAGGGTCCAGCACTCATGCTACACTGCTGTGGATACTGTTATTTTAATACCAAGAATAAGGAGTTTCGACACCCTGCAAAGTCGTGCAACAACAGGAAGGCCAGCCAGGGCCGTGATAATAATAACAACTCCGGCCAGCAACACAAAGGTAAGCGTGAGTGGTCACGCTCAGGCACCTCCGACTCAGCTCCAACCAAGCCAGCTGAATCAAAAGGAAAAAACTAACTACCCGTCCCCACACCACCAGGGACAATAATAGTACCGGTGGCCCCGAAACGTACTTCCCCAGGTTTAATAAGACTCTTACCGCCAGTGATACATCTCGTTCCCATTATCAAAACAAGGCCGCCATTGCCGGAACAGGAAGTACCCTGAACTCTCTAACGTGCCCGGACATAAACAACAAACATGGCCGCCATACTTCCGGAAGACTCGAAAACAGCATCTCAGACAGTGGAAAACCTACATGTGTGACTCCCAATGACAACTCGGATCTACATAAGGACTCTATCTGTGATAATAACAATCTTATAAAGCATGTGGGTGGTTTGGAACGGCGTACGCCGCAAACTCCCATCAAGAAGACTAAATCTCTCGCTGGCCCGCATGGGCACCACTCCCCAGACGGGGAGACTGACTACTCGGATCCCCTCGATGGTCATAACATCGCACCCGAGGGACCCGTACACACAAACTACGCCGATGTGGAACAGCATACGCTGCACTCGGATGAAGAAATAGGAATAATAACCGCCTCCATCATTGATGCCACCAACAAAACAGGTACAAACAATTATGCTCTCGGCCCCGATACCAACTCTCCAATCCACACTGTTGACATAACCCTTCGACAGGCCTTCCTCGACGGCTTGGCCCAGGTTAACAACTCAATCTCCCGTGACAACCCACCACCTAACATTGACTTCTCAAACTACTCGAACTGGCCCTACCCTGCTCTTGTGCTCCCGGAGCAAATGGCTAACACATACGAGAAGGTCAGATCAGCGGGTTTACCAAATTGGAAAGGAGCAAAAATACAAATAAATTCGAACATGGACATCTCCTCCTGGAAAAAATATGGCACAAACCACCAAGACGACCAGGTTATATACAATGGCATCCTGTACGGATTCCCTATCCAATATACAGGAGGCCCCATCTACAATGACAACACCACCGTCAACCACCCATCGGCCCTTGCCTTCCCCAGTCACATTGAGGAGTACCTGAAAACAGAATGTGAACTACAAGCCATGTCAGGCCCCTTCAAGTCACCTCCCTTCGTGCCCTGGCTACACACAAGTCCACTGATGACTAGGCCCAAGTCAGAACCCCACAAAAGACGCATAATTGTGGATCTTTCATTCCCCCACGGGGGCGTGAACGCCTGGGTCGCCAAAAACTTCTACAACGCGCTACCTGCATCACACAACTTACCGACTGTTACAATGGCATGTGACCTCATTAAAAGCATGGGAAGGAGGGACGTGGCCTTGGCCGTGTTGGACCTCTCCCGTGCTTATCGCCACTTCCAAACATGCCCCTTGGACTGGCCCATAATGTGCGTAACACATGACAACCTCACCTACGTCGACAGAGCACTTCCTTTTGGCTCAAGGATGTCTTCTTATGTCATGCAAATAGTTGCCTGCTTCATAGTGAGGGCCCTCAACACCATGAATATCAGTGCGCTCATGTACCTAGATGATCTCATCATAATGGCCCCTTCAAAGGAAGAGCTCACACCTAAGTTTGCCGCCGCCAAACAACTCCTGGCGGAACTAGGTCTGAAGGTGGCTGAAGAAAAAACCCAGCCCCCTTCCTCTGAGGTAAAATGGCTAGGTATACTCATCAACACCCGCCTCAACACCATCTCTATTCCACCGTGTAAATTGGCAGAAATAAAACTTTGTTTGGCAGCCACCGCCAATAAACACGTCATCAACACACGGACCATGCAAAGTGTCATAGGCCGAGTCGCCCATCTTGCTAAGGCCGTTAAACCAGCAACACTATTTATGCAAAGACTCCTACATGCCCTGAGGCTCGCCAAAGGAGGCCCGATCTTCATCTCACCCCTCGTGAAGGCCGACCTCAGATGGTTCGACCGATTCATGGCCCAGTATAACGGCGTCTCCATCATACCCGAAGGGTCGGTCTCACTAACCATCTGGGCAGATGCCTGCCTCACGGGGGGCGGGGCCACCAATGGCTCACAATACTACGCACACCAACTCAAAGACTCCCACACGAGGGATAGGAGTATAAACCAAATTGAAGCTATCAACTGCCTCGCTGCTGTGAGGGCCCTCACGGGGCCCGCAGACAGGGGCATGATAGTCAGAGTATGTTGCGACAACCAGGCTGCAGTGGAGTCCTTCAAAGGGGGAAAACCCAAGGACCTTGCACTAGCAGCCTGCGCCAGGGCTCTCTGGTATGAGTCAGCGGAAAAAGAAATCTCCCTGGAATATGTACATATTCCGGGCCGCCTCATGGACCTACCAGATGCCCTGTCCAGATCCCACACCTCTCGTCTATTTTATGATAAGGCCCAATCTTTAATTCAAGAACTCGACCTTAAACAAATTACCACCAGTGACTCAATGTTTGACATCTCTGCTTTCTTTTAGGGAAACGACAGGCCAAGCTAGCCAGGCTTGCTGTGGCCAGGCAGAGAGAGGCTCATAGGCCCGGGACAAACGCTAACAGGGAGTCAGCAATCAAGCTCTACGTCGCATTCTGTGTAAAAGTAGGAATAAAATACGATGACCCATCACCTGCACACATATGCTGGTACATCGAGTACTTGGTCGCGAGTGCCCTGACCCCGGATACCATAAACAACAATATATCCTCACTTAGAACCTTCTTCAAGATGGCAGGCATCGACCCAGCCCCTTTGTGCGATTATTCTGTGACCACTGCCCTGAAGGGAGTGAAACTATCAGTTTGTCACATACCCAAACCAAAGGGGGCTGTGACCCCTGACCTTCTACGACTGTGTGTGAAATATGCCTCAAAGTGTGAATACCCCAAACAGGTGAAGGCAGCCGTAATCATCATGTTCATGGGATTTCTGAGGCAATCTAACCTTTTTCCCCAGTCGAAGAAATCGTTCGACCACACTCGACACCTCACCCCATCGGACATAACTGTCGAGGAGACCGGTGTTACCATCAACTTGAAATGGTCCAAGACCATGCAGTCCTCAAAGACAGCAGTGAACGTGTTCCTCCCTGCAAAACCTGGTGACCCGATATGCCCCCGCAGGGCTATTTCAAGGCTCATAAGGTCGACGGGCAACGCCCCCTCCAACTCTCCCCTATTCTGCTTCCGGGACAGGAACCCCATTACCACCGGGTACATGAGGAGGGTGTGGGCGTGGCTCGTCTCATGTGCTGGCTCGAATCCTTCCACCTACTCAATGCACAGCCTACGCAGAGGAGGCGCGTCATACGCCTACTGTAGTAACCGTGGTTAACACGAGAGGGCAGTAGGGTGGGTAGTAGGGTAGGATATGTTTCTTTTACTAAGGCATGCGCTAAGGGAAGGGGAGGGGCCAGAGGGAGGGAAAGGTATCATAGGATAAAGGGTCCACCAATGCGGATACCCGACACTCACCCCCCTGGGTATATATACGGGGAACACTTGGGTATGGGGAGACTTGAGACACACATATAGACTGGGATATAGAGGGATATGCATTACAAGCAGTATATACCAAGATGTACTAGACGCACTGTGTGCGCTAGAACCATTATATTATATCACCCTAATCTTGGATAGTAATGCCAGTAACAACAGTAAGAATACAGGGAAGGAGTCTCATAAGATCTCATATGATTCGATGTCTACACTAACATAAGAAGGGACTATCAACCTAGCATCTATGTACAGGATAAGATACAATACACAAGTAGTGGCGTACTAAAACTCATCGTGTTGTGTTGTTCATACCGGAAACCTACAGCTACTATATATCACCATGACTCTCTAGTCAATATCGCCTACCGTCTCCTAAAATATAATATACTGTATTAAACATCATGAGAAGCAATACCCCGAAGTCCGAGTATATTCGAATGCATATGAACACTAGTTAGATATATTCACCCTGGCCCGATGCACCGCCCAATAGCATAAAGATCCGAAGCTACGCGCACAACACTGGTTGGAGAACCACGGGATTGGAGATAGTGTGCAGAGGGGTGGGGTGAGTATCAATATAAGCTGGTTAAATGTCGAGACAGGAGTCTTCAGTGGCGGACTTGGTGAAGGAAATACAGGAGAACAATGCTCGAATTACACAAAGTGCAAAGAACTTTGCTGAAACAACAGAACGAATCGGCAAAGTGGAGAGGGAAAAGGTGTCCATAATCAAAGATGGAATAAAAAATCTTGCTAAATTAATGGAGAAAAGATTGGCAAGAATGAAGGCGTCCGCAAGACCTAGTGTGGGGGTTCATGTGAATAGGGAGGTGAAGACAGAAAGAGAGAGTACAGAAGATTCATCTCCGGACTCTTCTGTCCAGGGACCACCGAGTTACGCTAACTTGAGCGCTGAGAGTACAGCAGTGGGAGGTGCTAGGCCCAAAAGAAACAATCCATTCGCAGCAGATTTTTGTGATGACCCTAGTGTGCCATTAATACCTGAAGTAACGTGGGACGCTGGTAAGCCGCCATATTACACAGAGCCATTGGTGCCACTCCCGTATAATCCAGACTTTGACTACTTAAGCCCGCAAGGGGCCAAAGAGGAGCTGCTCAGGCAAAGCGTGGATATTGTCAGCAAAGAGTTGCAAAGAACTCAAGCCGCTCTTAAAGCAGCGGAGGAAGATACCCTGAGGGCAGTCCAGGATATGAGAAGTGATTGGGAACGAACGAATGAAAAAATGTTAAAAGATGCCGAAGATAGGCACGAAGCTAGAATAAACGTACTAAAACTAGCATGGGAGGATGGCGCACGACGAAGGGTGAAAACTGCAGAAGACGGAAATAGGGATATAATTATAACGCTGCAAAATGACTGGAAAAATGCACAGCAGAAAATGGAAAAGACAGAACAACAGAGAAACGAATATATGACGAAAGAAAAAGAAAAACATAACAAGGAGTTGGAGGAGCTGAAAAGGGAGCTGGAGGAGGAAAGACGGGCCAGAGCTAGAGCCAATAGGAAGGAAGAAAGCGACCGGGAGGAGTGGGAGAGAGCAGAAATAGCAAGACAGGAAATGGAGGAGGTGAGAGAGGCTAGAAATAGAGAGTGGTGTGAGGAAATGGAAAAGGAAAACCAAATAAGGGAAGCAAGGGCAAACTGGCTAGCAGAAGAGATGGATAAGCTGAAAATAGAACATGAAAAAGAGAGTGCCCTATTTAGAGATGCGTCTGTGCGTTACAAACAAGACAGGAAAAACCTTACAGACATGGTCAGAAATCTCACGAACGTTGGAGGAGTAGAGCAGCCTAAAAATAACATGCTGCGGACACCCCATAGAACAAGCCAGCAAGCAACGAAAATAGGTGCTAGTAGTACGATTTGCTCAGAAGATTCCGGGGATATAACCGAGATGTATAGGCTACCTAATGTGCTCCCAGCGTTTACCCCTGCACAAACAGGAAGATGATCAGATAAGTCTAACGAAGGGGGAGGGGCAGCAATGAGACACTTCATTAGGGGGCCCGAAAATTTTCGGCACTCAACAGCGACCAGAAATGTGTCTGAATTCCTAACCGAGTATGAGGACTATGCAAGTGCCTTGGGCATACCTGAGATGTACTGGCTGCAGGGGCTGGGTGGTAGATTGGAGGGATCAGCTAAAGCATATTACCAACAAGTCGCATCAGTTGCGGCCAGAAAACGGGGTACACTGTCGTACTCAGATATCAAAAGTAAGTTCTTGACCAAGTTTCAGGAGATGCCGTATAGTGAGGTGAAAGATGACTATTCGCGTCGACGACAGGAGGCAGGTGAGAGTGTGGAAACCTATGCAGACGCCATGCTGGTATTGCTGGCAAGGACATCGCTGCACGAGGATGAGAAACTGAAGGCTTTTATAGCAGGTTTAAAGGATGGATTAGCAGAGAGAGTCCTGACAGAAGCTCCTCGCACCTGTGAAGAGGCTAGAAGAGCAGCCAGAAAACATGAGTTGTCGGACGAGCAAAATGAGAAAGCACTGAGACTTCACCTAGTGGGATCTACTCAATCAATGATAGCTTCTCTGGCAATGAAGGGTTATGACGTTACTCCCAGTGATGTCAGATCACACCCTAATCCTGCTAGAAACCTACCAGTAGAAGAGAGAGAATGGACTCCTAGAAGAGGTGAAGGGGAGAGACGCCAGGAGAAAGATAAGAATAAGAGAACAAGCATTCAGTCACCAAAAACAACTGGGGTGGTAAAAAACGGAGTGTATCGGCAGAATTTTCAGTAGAAGAGCCGGTTGGAATGTCGCCAGCCATACAGGCAGAAAGCGAGGATCAATCTGAAGAGGATGAAGAGGATGAAAGCGGAAGTTCAGTTTCAATAAATGATAGTGACATGAGTATGAGTCAGGAGAAAGGAACTCAGGAAGTGCAGGAGATGGCCTTCCGGGAGAGGGAGGTGAAAAAAGCAATGAGAAAGAGGTGGAACCAGAAAAGGAGAAGATGGAAGTTACAGGAGGAAAAAAAGGAACAGCGTGAAAATGATAGAGCGGCGCAGGAATTGAAACTTCAAAAGAAAAAGGAAAATGGGTTGATGTCCTTAAGTAAACATAAAGAGGTGACACAAAACAGTAGAATTGATAATAAGAAGGGCGATGATCGTTCCTCGCGCCTGGTATTACAGGACAGTGACGCGGGTAAAGTGACAGTCCAACTGGAAAACTGCAGAACAATTTGCACAGTTGGCTCGGCAAAAATTAGCTGCCTGGTGGACACGGGAGCTAGTATCAGTTGTATTTCGACTGATACGTTAAACCAAGTAGTGCAGGAAAAAGGGGCGCTGCTTCGCCGTGTACAGACATATCTGGTTATTTACACAGCCGACGGGGGGCGCCACAAGTCGAATGAAAGGGTGTTGTTGTCTATTAACATTGGAAAAGCTCGCACTAACGCATGGTTTTATGTTGTGAAGGGTTTATCCCTTCAGTGTATCATAGGAGTCGATTTCTTGAAAGCAAGAAAGGCCAAGATTGACTTCCAAATCCAAGATCCTGACCATTACACCGTTAGATTAACTAAGCCTAAATTAATACCTCCAAAATCAGAATTTACTTGCATGGCAGTGGTTTCGGCGCATCAAAATTTAAATCATGCAGTAGGAGTAGTTGACAATTTGAAAAGATGTGTGCAGGTCCCATTTGCGGTCAAGAGAGCCCTCGTGAGGCCACAGCGGGGGGGGAACAATATACCGGTTACCTTATTTAACGCTGCGAACACGCCAATAAAATTGGGAAAGGGTTCTGTTTTGGCAGCATTTTCAGTGGTCAATGAAGATGACTATGTAAAAACTGGGGTTCCCGGTCAATCGGGGCGGCCAATCGAGGAGGTAGGTAGCACAAAATGCAGTGAGACTAGGGTTGATTACACCCTAGGCGATAAGCTGACGACGGAGCAAAAACTAAGTATGGCGAGTTTGCTACAGCGTTACCGCGCGGTCTTCGCCACAAAAGATTCGCCGATCTCGACAACTGACATTTTCGCACATAAAATAGAATTGAAAGAAGATTACGTGGCCCCTATTCGAAGTCCATACCGTACAAACCCTCATATGACAAGGGTACTGGAAACAATGCTGGAGGAGCAGATGCGTTTGGGCATTATTGAACGAACGAATGGCAAGTCTGAATTTGCTGCGCCATGCTTCCTGGTGGAAAAAGGGAAAGCAGCTGCAAGGCAGGACAAAAAATATAGAATTGTCATAGATTACAGAAAAATTAATAAATGTATAAAGAACGAATGTAGGGTCTTCCCTTCAGCAGACGAGACGTTGGAAAACGTCGGGGGACTGGGGGGAAGATTTTTCTCAAAGCTGGATTGCCATTCAGGATTTTTTCAAGTGCCTCTAAGGCCAGAAGACAAGCCCAAGACTAGTTTTGTCACGCCCAGAGGGGTGTTTCAGTACAAGGTCATGCCGATGGGACTTAAAACTTCGCCAAAAGCGTTTCATTCGGTGATGAGAGCGTGTTGAAATATGTGCCAAATGCACTACCCTACATGGATGATGTAATTATAGCATCACAAACATGGGAGGAACATCTGCAGCACATGGAAGAGGTATTGCAAGCATTCCAGGTGGCGAAGCTTAAGTTCAGGGCGGAAAAATGTGCGTTTGGGTATGAAATAATGCAATTTCTGGGGTTTGTAGTAACGAAAGATGGGCTACAACCAGACCCAGAGAAGGTTCGTATAATTCGTTCATATCCAATACCAAAAACTGTCAGGGAAATGAGGGCCTTTAACGGTCTGGCAAATTACTACAGGACATTCATTCCAGGGTTTGCAGAAAAAATGGTCCCCTTGTACCAGCTGACGAAAAAGCTTGGTAGAAAAGAGCGTTTTCAGTGGAATACAGAGGCAGATAGAGCGTTTAAAGCGGTAAAGCGGTCGATGTGCGAAGATGTCGTTCTAAGATACCCTGATTATTCTAAAGGGTTCACTATCTGGTGTGATGCGTCTCGGGTTGGTATTGGCATCGTGTTGACACAGCTTCATGATAATTGCTTCCATAGGCCGGTTGCGTTTGCAGGAAGAAGTCTGTCTTCAGCAGAACAAAATTTCTCGGCGACAGAAAAGGAACTGGTGGCGGTCCGGTATGGCCTGGAAAAGTTCAAGCATTACGTTCTGGGCAGTCACTTTGAGGTATACACTGATCATGCGGCATTATTAGCCTTAAACGCTAAACAGGATCTTACAGGAAGAATGGCTCGTTGGATCGACTGGTTCAGTAATTTTGATTTCACCTTGCGGCACATCAAAGGGAAATGCAACATCACAGCCGATATTTTATCAAGAATGCCATATTTTGGGGATGGCATTACAGCAAAAGAAGAGCAGGGACAGCAGCAGAGGCAGGTAAGATTCAAGGCGGTGAATCACATCCGATTCTTTGATAAGGAGGAGGTACTGGAAGCATCGCCCATCAGGAAGTATAGGAGACCGTCAATCTTAAAAAATGGACGTCTCAGGAATAAGAGGCGAGATGAGAAGGATGACACGCCTATTATCCAGGTAAGTGCACCAGAACCAGAGCAAGACACAGCACCAAGCGAGGATGATGGTAAGGACTTCCCAAGAGTCGATGGCACAGTGGTGACGCGCCTGGGCACGCCAGGAGAGCAAATAATGATGGTAACTAGAAAAAACCCACGTGTAACGAAAAGAATGGCGCTGTGGATCGAGGAAAGAGACAAAGCAAGGAAATTAGGTGAGGAAGACTCGGAAGAAGAAGATAGTCAGTCTGACCCTGACAACCATGACACACCAGCACAGGAGGAGCAGACAGAAGCTGAGGAAGAGACACCAGAGGGGACAGACCTAATCCACAAAGGAGTTTCAAGACGGAGGAAGACTTTGGGAGTCCCATCATTGGTTGGTAAGTATCAAAGAGAGAGGAGACGAAAGGGAGTAAGGGTGCGAGAAGTGCAAATCACTGATACTGCGTTCTATGAGAAGCTCATCACTGAGTATGGGACTTTGGGTACGAGAGAAGTGTTCGAGAAGGAGCAAATAACTGACGAGTTTTGCAGCGATATGACAAATTACATTGAGAGAGAAAAGCTCCCTAAGGATAACACTAGAGCAAGGGGAATTTTATTACAACACGACTGCTTCTTACTATCAGGCGGCATCCTGTACAGGGTACCACCAAGGACGAGAAAAGCACAGATAGAAGAAAGAGCGCAACTAGTGGTCCCACAGTCTATGGTGGAAAAGTTATTAAATCAAATACATGACGTCGGTCTGGGCGCGCATTTGGGTATAAAGAAGATGCTTAGCATTGCTTCACCGCGGTACTACTGGCCATCAATGGCTAGGGACATAGGTGAGTGTATCGGGTCTTGTCAGAAATGTCTGGAGGTAAAACCAAATCCTAATCCTATCAGGGTGCCTATGACCGTTAAGGAGCTGTCGCAGGTACCATGGGACGCTATTGAGATTGATACCATAGGTCCACTGCCTGAATCAAGCAGAGGCTATAAATATGTGCACACGGTCTGTGATGTAGCCACGAGGTTCTGTGTAGCTTGGCCAACAAAAGACATAAAATCTGAAACCTTGATACCTGAATTCTTTGAGCACGTAGTGGCTGTCTTGGGCGTGCCATGCACTCTTTTCAGCGATAACGGTTCTTCATTTACTAGCAAATTGTTCAGAAATTTCTGCACAGTAATGGGGATTAGGCAGGTCCTGGGATCGACCTACTATCCTCAGACACAAGGTCAAATCGAGAAATTTAATCGCAGCCTTAAGACAGCCCTGAGAGCATACGTAAATAAAGATCAGAAAAATTGGTGTCAATTTGTGGCCCCGATTGTATTTGCAATGAATGCGTCGGATTCAAGCGCAACAAACTATCCAGCTTACCTGCTAATGTACGGTAGGTTCCCACGACTTCCCCACGAAAATGTTTTAAAGGAATACGAGGGAGAAATGAGGCCCCTTTTGGAGCAGCTGGGCAAGATCGTCGAGAAACAAGAAATCTATGGGGACCTGGCTCGGGAGGCATTACTGACGTCACAGGCGAAAATGAAAGAATATTATGATAGGCAGGCGAATGCACACAGGTTGAGGTCAGGATCGTTGGTATATATGAAGGTGAATCGCCTCCTGCAACCTGGAACTGCATATAAGTTGCAAAAGAATTTCTGTGGCCCCTTTGTCATCTGTGCAAGACCCACAGGGTGCACGGCCAAACTAAGGAGGATGGATACTGGAGCAACACTGCCTAAACCAGTGCATGTGTCTCATTTGAAACCGGTCAGTATATCCAAGACCAGTCACTTTATGGAGAGACTGCTGTCGCCAGATTTACTACCTTTGCACGAATATGAAGAAGAAGGCCCGCTAGATAAGAAGGGGTGGCAAGACATTACCTGCACAGAAGAAATAGGCCACAATTGGCCTGAAGAGGAGGGAGAGAAGGATAACTATGAGATAAGGGATACACAGTAAACTTTCCAGATCCTGTAGAACGTTAATAGAATAGATGGAATGAGTGTAGTAAGTGCCTTGGCAAGGGCGCATCAACAATATATATAAGCATAAAAGCTTGTGCAGACGCGGTGTTTACATTCTCGAACAGCTGTGGTGGTTATAGGGCTGTAACCACGACGCGCCACTAGCGACAGTGGTTTCATGTGAAAGTAATACGGAGGAGTGAATGGGAGCGAGCCGCGCTTGGTAAAACATCACCAGTTGCTGGGGAGTTATCTCAGAGAAATGGGGTTTAATCGGGGGTGAATAAAAAAGGAGGTTGGGTTGGAATTAAGAGTAAGAAAAAAGGACACAAAAAAAACTAGCTAAACAGCTCCTGTGCGGGTTCAGATTCGCGTTGGGTTAAAAAGAAGTAAGGAGAGTGAGAAACTAATGCCATGACTATAGCCTGGCATGGGAGAATATCCTCATACATGCCATGATTATTTCCTAAAGAATTAATATCATATGAACGACTAAGGAAGCTTTGCTTATCCGAGAAAAAGGGTAAGCAAAGGGAATTGTCACTAGAAGTTCTCATAGAAAAAATAAATGACTTATACTATATATAGTTGGATAGAGAGAGAAGAAGGGATATGCAAGTGAAATAAGATAGAATAGAGTCGCTTATCGACAGACTATGTGTAACGTTCTTATGGCAATGATACTCAGTTCCAATGAGAAGCCCCGGGCGCAGCAGATACTTGAACTAGAGAAATGATGTTTCACGAAGTCGAAAGGGTATGGTCAGAATACGCATAAGGCATGGTGGGTGAGGTATGAGAGACAAATGGTAACAGCAAAATAAGCTGCTCCAATAAGTCAAGCTTGGAGTTGAATTATGGGGAAGTGCCAGGGTGTCAGCTGCCCCGGAAGAAGGTACAGGATGAGCAATTAAAAATAAGATGGGAGAAAGGCTGCCCAGTGGCACTGAGTGGGGAGGAAGGAACGCTCATCGCCGTTGTTGTCGAGGCAATGGATACGTTGCATGGTGCAGCAATAAGGGTACAGGATATGTACGACATAGAACGTTTAATAATAAGGCTGATAAGACTATTTACCATAAATCCAGCTCACAGGTACGGAGGATGTCCCGAAAGGAGGTTGACAAACGAATGGTACCTGTGGCACATGTATGCGGATCTGAGATTGCCATCCAACGAGGCGAAAAGCATCACAGATGTGTTCCCGTTGGCAAGAACAAAATACCAGCAGCATAAATATATTGCCCACGTATTAATACGTCGGGTAATATGCAATATTTTATCGTTAGAAGCGGAGAAGAAACGAGTGGCATACGAACGGTGTGATAGAGCGATTCTTTATCAATATATAAGTGGCCTAACCTTCATCCCAGCAGATAAAATTCACGCAGTTTTTACGGAAGAGGTGGACCTGCTTAACATTAAGGAGCTGTGTCCAAGCGCATGGGCGAGAGTCAAGGTAAGTGTATTCACTTATAGGCAGTGAGAAGGTATTTTTGGAGTTGGGTGGGGACACAGTGTACAGCTTAATAGGCCTGTGAGCATTGAATACTGACTATCGAGGAAAATGTCTAGACCTATAACGAGGGGAGAGAGAGCAGAAGTGATACAGGTAATTCGATTGGCACGTCTGTACATGCAGAAACCACACCTGAGATTTAGAGGGGCTAACGCTAGGAGGCGAATTGAGATGGAATCACATTTAAAGGATATTTGGTGGGGAGCTTCTCGTTTCTTGGTTAGAGAAATGCCAAATAGGAGGGCGAGAATAGCCATCAATCACATGAGCTGGAAGGATCGATCACGAAAGCAGCAGTACATATACCTGTCAATGTTAAAAAGCTATTTCGTCGGGACGATGTTAAAAATAGAGTCTTGCAACTACCCTAGAGATATTATAATTAAGTTGTTGGCATGTAATACTGGAATGACAGTTACTGACTTGGAAAGACTGGCGTGTGAACAATGGAGCTGGATTGAGAAAACATTGGAGGAGTGGATTCCGGTGTCTGAGGGTAGGTAATATATCTGACTCAATCATGTTGTGAATAATTAGAGATACGGGGTCTTTGAGATGTTACAGCGGATAGTCATTTCCAGTGGAGGTATATGATGAGCATTTCCAAGACAAGGACAGGTTTATAATCAGGGAAAAATAAATCAGAATGAAATAAATAGGAAAATGAGGTGACTTACCAGTGCGAGGTTTAGGCAAGGTTGGGTTTAGGTGCGGACGATGAGGGGATGCGATGGGAGGTAGGAAAAGGTCATAGAGTAAATAGATAGAGTAAAATATGGGTGTTTCTTGAGTAAAATAATGTGGGTTATTATAAAAAAAAAAGAAAAAACAAACTACATAACTACTAAAACTAAGATCCACTATAAGACTAAAATATGTGCTACTCGTTGGCTATAGGGCCCAACGGCGGAACGCCCTGCAAGCAAGGGCATACGCCCGGCCATACACCCACCGAGCGGCCTTCAATGCCAAGCCATAGGCAAGAAGCTGAGCCAAATCGCTCAAGCTCCAAACATCACGGGTCTCGACGATGACTATGTCATCGTCGATCACCAGGTGTAGTTCCCGACTTGGCATGGTTTCCGACAGGTATAGAAGTTGAAAGGTAAAGATGAAAGAAGGGAAAGCTGGTGTGAGGGGTCGACGGAGGTGGGTGCTGCTGCAAGGGTAAAGCTGGGAATAATGTCTAGAGTGGGGAATTTGCCTAATCAAAGACACCACTCTAATATCATTGTAGGGGAACGCCAATTGGCTAGAAAGATTTGATTGACGTAATGAATGAACAAAGGGGAGGCACCGGGATCGAGTCATGATCGGGTCATGAGATCAGAGACCACGTGACACTCATAGAGATAAGCGGCGAGCGAATAATGAGAAAATTTTTTTTAAAGAATCCATGAATTGGAAAACCATATAATTGAAAGAAGATTAGAGCGGGGTATAGTTGATGAGTCACTGATAAGACATAAGTAGAATGGGTGTGAAAATAAACGAAAAGCAGAAAGTTTCTATCACAAGGTGACAGGTGGGCACAAAAAACGCTGAGAAACTAAAGTCGGTGTCAGCTTAATAAGTTTTATAGATATGAATTCGTGGGAACGTGTGGGGTCGTTAGGGCGAGGTACTATGTTGTTCGTCTGCTGATTTGAGATCCGATGTTTACAAAAAAAAAAAAAAAGAGAGGAGATATCGGCGTGTTGACAGAAATTGGGGAGACAAAGATGACTATAGTTAGGGCAGAATGAACTGAGTCTTGAAATAATCAGGTAGGGGTTACAGGGTATTATCTAGTTCTGTTTCAATATGTGTGAATAACAAGGGTGGTCCAGGGACGGATTGGTATAAAAATAACATGAAGTGAGCATACCAGCGTCTCCGGGAAAACACAAAGCCATATAAGAACAGGCGGGTGAGGTGACTATGGCAACGCGATAAATAGACTGATCTAGACAGAAGAAGGGAGCACGAGGCGGCAGCGACCTAGTATACTAGGTTATACTGATGCAAAATTTTAATGACAACAACAATATGAGGGGAATGATCCACCTAGACCCTGGACATAGGATAGACAGATGAGATTATCAGGAGAAAAAGGGCGCTGCCGGATGACAGAAGCGACCGTTTCTGAAGCTTTGCTCGGCTTTGCAATTTGGAAACAATGCTGCAGCATAGTAAAATAAATATCAAGAACGCGTCGGTCTTGTGTATTAAATTGTACTCGTTTTGGCTTTTGGCTCCTTGGATCAGATATCCTATGCAGTTGCCTAATCATCGTTTAGAAGTGGAATGGTACTTGCTAGCTATATACGAGAAATGTGATAAACTCCTACGGCCCCTGAAAGTTAGGCCAGGAAAATTGTACTCTACCAGGCATTTGCGGGTAATGAGTGATAAAGACAGAATGAATGCAATCTTGCATCAGGTCTATAGGATTTTAGATGTACTGTTAAATTTATACTCAACGGACTATTTGAGAAAGCGCTGTTGCCAGAGAAAAAATCACAGGGATGCGGACACCAAGCGGTTCATGGCATTGTCAGGTTTATCTAAAACAAAGGTGCAGGAATTGCTTCAAGAGGCGGTCAACGTGTGGACACCAGTCGAATGGATCAATGGAGATTGGTTGCTGCATGCGGTGGGTCAAGTTTTCTTTCTCTGTCTGTAGTGACAATCTTGGGGAAAGAGAAAGGTGATACATTTGAATCAGATAGAGAGGGGGTGACGTCACGGGCTAGCCGGCAAATATGGAATGTGGAAAGTGACATATATTATTTTGTAATTCGAGGATTCGGTTTGAATGGATGGAATGCAGAATGATTGTTCTTGTAATCGTTTAATGAAAGGAGACGCCTAATGGTGATTGAGCGGGAGAACGTGTGATACCCAGGGCCTTATCTTATATGGTCGCGTAAAGGTGACATGTTGTGATGAATTTGACTCGTACAGATAACGTTCTGGAAAGCATACATTTCAGATAGAATTAATGAAGGTATGGTTTTCTGTTAAAACACACCGTTGTGGGTCATTTTTGTGTGTATCAGGAAATTCACTTCTTGAGAAACACTCGAGCTACAAACTATGAGTAGTTATAATAATAAGTATATGTCATAAATAAATGATTGTCGTTGCGGAGGTGGTTGTTTCAGAATAAAAACAAATGAATAACGTTAAGGTGTGGAGCGAAATGTTATTATGTTATGAAGGGAGTGAAAGTGAAGGTGTCAAGTCTTTATCTTGAAGACACAATATGTGCGCTATTAGTTGGAAATTCAGTAAGTGTCTACAAAAAACTCACTAGGGGATTGGTAATTGGCCTGGGATTTGGGGTGTGTGTGGCTAGATGTTGTGTGAGCCTGGGGCGATTGGTATCTGTGGATGGTATATAAAGTTTGTGGGATACGAATTTTTGTGGACCCAATCGCATTGGTATATGTATAACCAGTAAGAAAACAATAATCTCTCTTAGAATCGATCTGATGAGATTCTGGGAGGTTTTTTTTCTTTATAGATTCCCTCTAAACCACTTCCGTCCCCATAGATCCGTCCCTATAGATCAGTATCAGTCCCTATAGATCAGGCATAGATCAGTATCAAGACTTCCGTCTCCATAGATCAAGACTTCCGTCTCCATAGATCAAGACTTCCGTCTCCATAGATCAAGACTTCCGTCTCCATAGATCAAGACTCCATAGATCAAGACTTCCGTCTCCATAGATCAAGACTTCCGTCTCCATAGATCAACACTTCCCCATAGATCAACCCAACGCTGCCAAGTATAGAATGAAAAACAAGCTAAAGGACCTGACGAGGCTCGAACCCTCAACGTTCTCCGCCGAAGACGAACAACATAACCACTACGCTATGGAGCTGGTGGATAATCGCGGCTGAATTTTGCTAGTTTACCTCGGTCCGAGTCCACTAACCCGACCGGTCCGAGTCTACCAACCCGGTGGTCCGAGTCCACTAACCCCGTGGTCCGACTCCACTAACCCCGTGGTCCGACTCCACTAAGCCGCCCGGTCCGACTTCACGGCGGTCCGTCTTCACCAGTCACCCAGTACTGATACCATACACAGGCTTCTGAACTCGCCATACATTTATTACTTGATTCCCGTCGACTAAATCTTCGCTATCGGGCTCAAACACTATTTAAAACATTTCTACCGATTCAAATCTTTTATTTATTTCTTTTTTAAGTCCCTAGACACACGGACACGGCATTCGTAAATCGGAAGTCTGATGCTTCGTTGGTTGACGTGCGGGTCACTTTCGAATGAAATCCTCCGTGCGCTATATAGGCCACCGTACACAATGCAACGCCAAGTGAATGTGCACATGAGTCGCTATGCCGAAGGGTCTCCACATCTCTTCCGGTCGCACGTATAGGTTCTGAACTCGCCATTCATTTATTGCTTGATTCCCGTCGACTAAATCTTGGCTATCGGGCTCAAACACTATTTAAATCATTTCTACCGATTCAAATCTTTTATTTATTTCTTTTTTAAGTCCCTAGAGACACGCAACACGGCATTCGAGAACCGGAAGTGCCCGATGCTTGCCGCGTTAGTCGGAAACTGTATGATACCACGACGGCTGGCTAAGTGAAGTGGGCGGGGCTTAGCGGAGAAACAGCCAATCAGAGGTGCGTATTCGCTAATGTTTACGTTCAGCCAGCCGCCGTGTTTTCGCAAGGTTCCGCTGCTTGCTATCCAAAGCATCGTTTTAGGGAAATCACTTCCGGTCTCATAGAAAGGCTCACGACTCGCATGGCTTTTGCGTGATATTTTGGATGTTTTTGGATGTTTTTGGACGGAATAAAGAAGGTTTGTCTATCTTTTTTGCTCTAACATTAAGGAAATCTCATCAATTCTCTTCTAAAAGCAATAATTTCCTCGGATTTTTCTGCTCGCGGTGTCTATAGCGTCAGGGAATTCTCGGGCTTCGCCCTCGAACTCCCTGACGCTATAGACACCGCGAGCAGAAAAAACCTCGGAAATTATTCCTTAAATAAATCCCATGATGGGAGTGGGCTGGTTGGATGGTGACACTCGGCGCGTGTGTGTACTACTGTGAAATATTTATGTCATGTTTTGTGGCTTGAAAAATGAGTAATGAAACGTATGCAGAGCTGAAAGTTGCATGTCTGGCAGGGCGGGTGTTACAACATACGTCGCGTGCCCAGGAAGTCGGGTCTGGAAGAATGACAACTCACAACATTAATTATGAGTGAGCGCCAGAGGTTGGTAAATATGGGTAATAAAGCTTGGCGGAAGAAGTTGGAAGGTAATAAAGGATAATGGGAAAAAGAAAATAACAAAAACACGCGGATCTTAGGGGTGGGTCTGAAGTTTAGGGTCTGAAGTTTAGTGTCTGGAGTTTAGTGTCTGCAGTGGTGTCCTAATGTGGCGGTAGTTCTCAACTTTGAATACAATGGAGTTGGAACAGAGACAAATGTGTCGTTTGGAAAAAGCTAGATTGGGAGCAGATGAGCTGAAGATCTTGAAAAATCAGAAGAGAGACATGGGAATCTTGCTGGTCAGGGCTACTAAGTATTTTCTTGTGAACCCCGTGAACAGAGGTGGACCCACACGTATTTCTACTAGAGAGCGATTGGAAAGGGACACGTATATCTATATTCTGAAGGAGCGTTGCAGAATCTATGTTGAAAGCAGGGGTTTTCGGTCAATCGAACGGCTCACGACACGGGGAGGGAGAATGAGAAGTGTTTTCGAAGCCCAACAAGCGGTAACTGTGTCCGATAAATTAATACATTTGACAAAGGCGGTGGGTGAAATGTTACTGAACATCTTGGCCGTCTACTGTGCTGAGGAATTCAGATTAGAATGTATAGAAGACAGACAACAGCACAAATTGATTCCTTATCTGCAGGAGCGCACAGGCCTGGCGAGAAGACTTGTAGTCGCTAACTTGGAATCGGATTTTGACTTTGCAAACCTTAGCGACGTATTACCAGAGGAATATTTGCCAGACATAATGATGAGAAAGGTGAGTTATATGGGGCCTCACAAATTAGTGGGAGAAAGGGACATCCCCGTGTAAGCATATACTGTCTATATTTGTCGTGGTCAATTGGTAAAACATCACCAGTTGCTAGGGAGTTGGAAAAAAAAAAAAACAAGACTAGAATGGGTAGGTGAGGATGGACCTAGGGTATATAAAGCATGGGGATGGAGGGGGAGGGAACTAGGGATATATAGTGTTGTCACAGGAGGTAGACCTGGTATAGTAGGGTTTGCACCACTGTAGTGAAAGATGGATACAAGAAGGGGGAGTGAGATGATTAATGCGGAAATTATTAGGAGAACAGATAGGGCTGCCAGAATGGCAGCCATCTTGAATCAACAAGTCAGGGCCAATTGGTTACTGCTCGAAATCTTAAAGTTTTATATGTTGTCTCCGCATCAGCGATATCCGGAGTTTGAGCCCATTAGAAGGCTGCAAAAGGAGACGCATATCGTTCGCTTAAGAAAAGCGGCATTTGATTTTTTAAGAGACCTACGTTATGAGCCTATTCGGTCCTTGACGATTGATATCTCGCAGAGACATACTCTTACGCCATTAAGAAGGCTACAGGATACGGTGTGCATTATCTCGGATTTAACCTATGAAATTTTAAACATGTTTCGTCCAAGGGTAAGAGGGATATTCCCTGAAAATATGGAGCAAGCGGTAAAATTCCTGGACAAGCTAACGGAAATGTCTGAGGCAACCCTAAGACATCACCTGTCTTTACCGGTGGATGTATATCAAATCGAGCTAAGATTGCCTTTGTCTTGGATGCCCGTGGGCTTGAAGGTGAGTTTCAGGCAGTTGAACCCATAGGTACCCCATAGATATCTGGAATATGCGGGGCTATGTTATGAATATGTATATTAGACTTTATGATAAGTTTGGGGCTCTGCTAAATCCACGGTGACAAGGTATACATGTAAGAATTATGGAGGTGTGTGATGCCTACGTGCAATTCAATGGGGTGTCGGGGTTGTTTGGAGAAGCGAATTAGAATTGATGTAATTAAATTGAAGCGAATTTGAGGCGTATTTAGTCTTTTGGTCTAATATAATGTACTATGCTGGATTAAGGTTGGAGTGGATGGAGCCAGTAACCTAAAAATAGTGTAACGTCATATAGAATAATGTGGTAACAGTGAAATTATCGGTATATTTTGATGGGGGCTGGAACGTCTAAGAAGTGGAGCTTGGGAGGCAAGACAGTTAAAATTAGACACAGCAATTGGGCTCAAGCAGTCGAAACCCATAAGTAGCTTGCAAGCGGTTGGGGGGGGTTGTTCTATAAATTGCAAGGCAGGCCTCAGACGCGATTTAAGTGGCTAGGTGTCATTATGCAGTATTTCATCTAGTTGAGGCAGGTCATGAGCTGGGACACTCGTACCCTAACTTAATATGGGGATGTGTCGTATGCTTGAGAGGGAGGGGGGAAGGAGCAAGCCCAATAGGTCTTGGACTGGTCTGGTCTCAGATATAAGCTCAGCACAGCCAGAGGGGGAGCATCACTTCACTTTTGTACAGAGATCAGGAACGAACTTGCATATAGAAAGAACGGGGACTAACAAAGTATCTTATTAAAGGACTAAGGATCGCAAGATGTTCGGACTCATAATAGGGTGAGTTTACTAGAACTATATCACTTTTACATAGGCCAGTAAAAGGCTAGTGTGGATTTCTCAGCATTAAGCCGTTTTTCATTCTTGGCTAACTTCTTGTTTTTAGGATCATGATGTGCATGCCATATAGTTGCATGGCTACAACAGTTCTGAGGCATAACTATGGAGTGGTATGGAGGTGTTTGATACGCCATTGCATGTGCACAGGGAATCTCAAGATGGTTGCACACGATTGAGATCGGCCACACAACGCATGTTGGCCCAACGCGGTTCAGGGGAATTAATGGAGGTAGACGCCATTGAATTAATGCAATGTACTAAAAAAGGAAGCTATATATGTCCGTTCACCTTCATAGATAATTCAGGAAAGGATGAGGACTGCATGATCGCTTTATTTAATGACCATAGTGCCAATGTTCTTAGGTATTGCATGTTTGACATATACTTGAAGAAAAGGGCGCCAGACGTTGTTAAAAACGTGGAGGGGTCAACGTACTTGCTTATAAATAAGGGACCCAAGGGGTTAATGACATGCAAAAATAGTACAAAGCAGGTCAGTATCGTGGGGATCACTGTGTTCGAGGTGTCCTGCGGATGCACCCTGCAGATTGACCACCATAGATTGGCACCAAAGGAGCTGACGTGTAGACAATTGAGCGGGGTGGAGGTTTCCGTGGCGCATGGGTTTAATTTGGCGTTTGCAAAAAGTTTTGGTATACCGGTGGGGAACTTTTCGGGAGAAAGCCTCACTAACTTCTTAGTACATTTAAATTTACCAACAGGTGAGGAACTAGGGAAAATGCTAACAGCAATGTCCCCCCAGCAGTTTGCAAAAGGAATGGAGGTAAATAAGGTTGCGAGAGAAATTAAGAATAACATGGAGCAAGGTGGAGCATGGCAATACAAGGCATGGCGAGATCTAACAGATCTAACTGTAACGCCGCAAGTACCACTGGTATTCTGGCTAATAGAAATGTTACATGTGTTAGTAACCATTTATCTTTGCTATAGAATTTTCAGAATGCTCGCGATCATTGGATCTTTGAAAGGGGCGTTGGCAGGGAAGATCGGCTCAACCCTGGAGCTATTTCCAGAGGATAGTTGGGGCAAGATCGATTGGGGAACACAAGGCCCCGCCCTGAACTCAGATTCACTTGAAGCAGGCAAGTCTGGGGAATGGCCATCATATGGTACGGTGCTGGCAGGACTAGTGGTAGTATACGTGTTGGGACAACTGATACGATGGATCTGTAATGGGTGTGGATGTAGAAAAGCTCGAGGCCATAACACGGCAGGACACACAATACTTAGCCTCCGTGTACAGGAGGGAGAGAAGCGGTATGCTCTTTTCCTGTGTAAATTGGTATATCCAGTGGAGGTACTCAGATCGGCCACGCCACCTGTCGTCACGGGAATGGTAGCAAAACAGGTTTGTTGCTCGTTCAGGACCGTTGTTCGACTAAGGTGGCTTGGGGGCCTGGAGGTAGAAAATGCTGGTTCAGCAGAAACGGTCGAGTTGCCAGAAGAAATAGTATTCTGGTCACTAAGACCTGCAGAAAAGATCGAGCTTCTTAACTCCACTTCCAACAGCCGACTCCTGGTAGCCACTAATCTCCATGGAAATGAAGCAGCTGTTGGTTCAAAACTATAAAAACGTAAGTAGGTAGGGTGTTGCGCATGCGAGGGGACCTGCAACTTCTCCAAGTTGGTATCATACAGATTTTCTTTGATTAAGACAGAAATTACTACAGTCATTGGTGGAATATTGCATAATGCATGGCTGCCATAGGCAAAACAAAGGCCCCTCTGGGAATTAAAGAGAAGTAGTAATAATGCATGTAATTATAAAATAAAGTCCACAAATTAATGGTTGTAACCTCCCCTGATCTTACCATATGTATGACTGTAGGAGAGTGAATGAAACATTACTTGATGGGATCAGTGTTAGTAATATGGAAATGTGTATGACCTGTCTAAGGATATAAACGGTGGCTAAATCTTCCCATTTATGACTCATTACAGGAGGAGAACGACCAAGACCCGTTGGACCACATGGCCGGTAACACTCCCAGCGTGAGTCGGTAAAGGACATTTTGCATTAACCTTCATACAAGCAGACACCACGTGACGATACCCGGACGAAAAGATATGCCATGTTGTCCGTTCGCCCCCACGTGGGCTCTCTCCATCCGGCAAACGGGGCGGTCCGTTTGGATAAAAGGAACTTTCCTTGTGTTTAGTGATGATTCCACAACGCGTTTGGCACACACACCCGGCTTAACAGACCACGCGCCACTACTTCACCTTGCCTGACGCTACAACCTAGTCTACATATACTACTACGTTCATCCCAACGTGGCGGAACTTTAACCTAATTTAATGATACTTAGAATACATTATAGGGTACTCATTTTATATTTAGCCAATTGATATCACTTCGTGCTATATATTTGTGTGATCAGGATTATCATTGTTGCTATATTATTGTCTCTTTAATTTGCTTGTGATGTTTCGATTGAAATCTGCTGCACGGTGGGGCACTTACATATATAGGGCCTCGTGTTATGTTTCTTCTTGTATTATCTTGTATTTGGATTTTATTCATTATGGGAAACAGTGGCCTTTAGGATTCAGTCTGAGCGGGAACTGGCATTTCCCCCCCACTCGCTCCTTCGGTCGGCTGGTGTCCCTCTCAACGCCGACCTCCAGGTACATTGGGCTTCCTATGGGTAATAATTGAGATCCCCAAGAATCTTGTTATCTCAGAGAATCCGAATCCAATAAAGCCTATTGTATAGTCCTAAGAGGTCAGAGGTTGCGTTCAGGTGTTGCCATGTCGTCGTCAGTACATCTCCGTGGCAGACGCACACCCATTATTTCCGCTCTCATTTCATAAAGTCAGAAATGATGCTTGCCCTATCACTAGGCCAATACACCCTGTTACATTATGTCTTCTCTCGTCTGCTCAGGGGCCACTGTTTGAGCGGGCAACTATGCAAATGTTTGCAGCGTGAAGCTGGTTCCTTGTTTTTAGCACCATTTATCCCCAACGTTTCTCCCTATCCTATATATAGATATATATACATAGCACAGGTATCCAGCCCTACCCGGTCCCCTTTTCAGACATATTCGAATTAGTTAAGTTATGGTTTTAATTAATTAAGTTTTCTCGCCCACTGCAGGTATCCTTGTGGCATTACCCATAAATTGTTCATGTGATCTGAATGAGGCTGCGTAGGGCCACCTGTCAGTTCCAGCCCAAGGTGCTAATATATATACCTCATGCATGGCTATTCATGCTGGGTTGTTTTTCTTTCATAATGAGGGGGGGGAGGGAGGGGGTGGCACATGCTTCACCATTGCGGTGGCAAGTCACAATATTCAGAGGGGGGCTGATTTCTTCTAGCACGTCCATGAATGCTGGTGCTATCTGCTAATCCCTTAACCCAAACACACACAACAATTATTTAACTTGAGATTGACCCCCCCCCCCCTCCCCACCTACCCCAATGTTTGACAATATCCATTATTGATGTTCGAATGTTTTTTATGGATAACAAAACATATTATCCCCATACTTTTTAGTTTCTAGTGAGGCTCCCAATATTCATTTTTAATGTCATGTAGACTGTAGTGGAACACACCTCCCTCCTGTAATGTACAGTACAGATAACACCCAGAGGCCAGGTAAGAACATCATGGGAACATGGCGGCTGCTGATGTCAATGGTAGCTGATTCTGTAAGGCAGTTCCTGGGCACTTAATTTGTAGTACAAATCCCTAGCCTTAGTCTTAGCCAGGCGGTCAAGCCTATCGCTGGATGTGGAATTAAGGGATGTGGGTGTCTGGGCATGGCTGGTAGAACAAAAAGGGGTAAGGATGACACCCACGAGTGGGTGTAGGTCTTTAATCTTACGGGATGTGCGGGCTCATCTTAGGATGGAGTCTGCCATCTAGCCGGGATGCGGCTCATTATGTAATCACGCATTCTAGCTTCCAGCACTGTTGTTTGTCTGACGGCCCTCATGACGCTCAGACACATTCCTGCATTCAGTCTGATAGAGTCGTATTGCCGCATTGAACTCGGCATTATTTTTGTGCCAAACCTTGGGGAGGGAATATGGGGTAAAGGGATGAAATGCCTAATATTTGGGACTTCCCCCTTCTTCTAGTACAGAAGGCCGGAACGGGCTTTTGTCAATGTCACAAGAAGTTTCTTGTAATACAGTACTTCTTATCAATACAGTATAACAGGGGTAGTTCTGGTGGGTCCACGTAGGATTTCTTTACACAATCAATAAATAATAAATTACTTAAAAATAATTAATCTACTTCTCCTCCCATCTAGGACATTGTTTCTCCCATTTAACCGGATGGTGCCTCCACCCCTCCATTGGCACATAAGATCTTCTTAGGAAATAAGAGAAAATCCCATCCCCATGGTTACCTTCTTTAGAAAGCAACTGCCCTACACACCCGCCAAATCACCCCGAAATAAAATAACAATACATTAGGGTGACCAACATGAGCGGTTTCCATACATGTATGTTGTAAAACAAAAGAAAATGATACAGCATACAGGTTGGAAGATATTGCAAAATGGGTACAAATACGCCCAATTTGACCCACACCCCATAGTTACCCCCACCTAGTTGCCAAGTTTGTACGTTCAGATTTATACACGAGCGCGTAGGCGATTTTATTGTTAAGATGACGAGAAAAATGTACTACAAGAAGCAAGAGAATGTATTGTATTTATGAGCTACCATGTATCTTGGATTTTGCGTGCGCGTAAGCGATTCTAATTGTTAAGGGAGGAAGGTGTGTACCTCCTGGAATTGTTATGTGTATTCATTATTTATGGCTATATTTATCGAGTGTCGGGACGAATACAGGGAGAATAAGGTGAAAAAAAAATTTTTTTTGGGGGGGGGTTTTCTTGCTTATCGAGTAAAAGGGTAGTGTAGTAACCGTGGTTAACACGAGAGGGCAGTAGGGTGGGTAGTAGGGTAGGATATGTTTCTTTTACTAAGGCATGCGCTAAGGGAAGGGGAGGGGCCAGAGGGAGGGAAAGGTATCATAGGATAAAGGGTCCACCAATGCGGATACCCGACACTCACCCCCCTGGGTATATATACGGGGAACACTTGGGTATGGGGAGACTTGAGACACACATATAGACTGGGATATAGAGGGATATGCATTACAAGCAGTATATACCAAGATGTACTAGACGCACTGTGTGCGCTAGAACCATTATATTATATCACCCTAATCTTGGATAGTAATGCCAGTAACAACAGTAAGAATACAGGGAAGGAGTCTCATAAGATCTCATATGATTCGATGTCTACACTAACATAAGAAGGGACTATCAACCTAGCATCTATGTACAGGATAAGATACAATACACAAGTAGTGGCGTACTAAAACTCATCGTGTTGTGTTGTTCATACCGGAAACCTACAGCTACTATATATCACCATGACTCTCTAGTCAATATCGCCTACCGTCTCCTAAAATATAATATACTGTATTAAACATCATGAGAAGCAATACCCCGAAGTCCGAGTATATTCGAATGCATATGAACACTAGTTAGATATATTCACCCTGGCCCGATGCACCGCCCAATAGCATAAAGATCCGAAGCTATGTGCACAACACTACCATCAGGCGGGAGCGAGCCTGAACGACGTCATGACCCATGGTAGGCCTACGTGGGCCAGTGACGCGGTCAGGGCCTACATACGACCCTCAGCCCAGACGTCCACCTCCGTCCACAAGGCCCTAACTGCATTGTGAACCTGGCAAGTTTGGCTGGATTGTGGACCTGGACTGAGAAAGTGATAGAGACTTATACAGAACCACTTGAACATTCAAATCTGCTACAATGTTATCTATATACACATATATTGCTCCAATTGACATTGCCTTGTCTTTGTACCACACCATATATGTTCACTCTCATAAATATCCCACTAAGAAATAAAGACCTTCAAACGTAACTGGTTGTTTATGTTTTAATGTGGTAGGAATTGTTGCTAGGCAATAATTCCCCCGCATTAAACAACAACCATGAGAGAGAACGTGGTATCCCACAACCCCACAGCCGGAAGTGCTCTCCTGGCCTCCAGGTGGATGGTCAAGCCTCCGGGCTGCGTCCATTCTGCACCCACACACGCTAGAGACAAGACTGAATATAATATTTGCCACCCACCCTCCCTACATCATCAAGAAATGATATTTTAAATACAGTAGGTAAACTTGATAGGGCTGGATTGTGGACCTGGACTGAGAAAGTGATAGAGACTTATACAGAACCACTTGAACATTCAAATCTGCTACAATGTTATCTATATACACATATATTGCTCCAATTGACATTGCCTTGTCTTTGTACCACACTATATATGTTCACTCTCATAAATATCCCACTAAGAAATAAAGACCTTCAAACGTAACTGGTTGTTTATGTTTTAATGGACATACACACGAGGGCACCACTATACCAGCTGTACTACCCGGGTACCAGGACACCGGTCGCCTCATCCAAGGTCAAGGTCGAGGGGGAGGCAAGTTCAAGGCCGAGTATGGCGGGTGCCCGGCCCTAGTCTGACAAGAGAACTACGGCTCTTGCTGCACTTGGAACTAACGAAATTTTTGTTGACGAAGGTCGGAGAAGAATCTACGATGGCAGGACAACCTCTGAGCTGGGGAAAGTACTTTTTGAGGTCGGTAACACTTCTGCCTAGTTTCTGTGAATACATGTGTCGTGTTTGACCCCGGGGGAAATCATGTGTATTCGGGTTGTCAATGTTTTAATTTTTATGAATGAATGTCATGCATGGTTAGTGACTATAGTGTGCGGTTACAGTGTGTGCTCATGTTGTTGGGAGAAGGATCCCTCGCCTCGGGTCGCGTGTATTAGATGTAGTTTAGGATCTGATTGTCTTATGGACGAGTTATTTCACTCAGAATCAGAATAAACGTTTTGTCTGGTTTCAGTACTGACTAGGCACTACGACTACGTTGATATACCATTTTCGTAACTGTTTAGTATTTTAGTGTTAATCGCCATTTTACTTTTGCCTTGGGGGTTTAAACTTTTATTTTGTCTCCTACAAACACAGCTACCGTTTCTATTTTAACTTGTATTACTAGTACCCCGACTAGTACATAAGGCTACTTCTACTAGTAATAGTACTACTCGTGGTACCGCCTGCTGCCATGATTGTTTAGACAGTTACATAAACATTGGTGTAGGCCTACAGTGTGCTGGCTGAGTTCTCGGTCTTCAGTCTTTGGTCTTTTAGAGTAGGAGAAATATAATCATAATTAGCCTTAACTTGGGTTAACTAATTATTAACACTAGTCCATATGTATTATATAGACTATGTAGAATAGAGCTGATGAAGTACACATGCACTCCCTATCCGAATATTATTATAATTTATATATTAAAAAAATATGTTTAGGCTTAGATTTCAAAGATTTAAACGTCACTCATTAGTCATCATGCCACGTCATAATTAATACGTATATTTTAGAGACTCATACTTCAATTCAATGCCACTATCATCAAGCAAGCGATGTTTCCATGCCAGAGGGGGAAAAACAGATGAAAAGTAGGACAGCGCTTTGGGCATGGTTCACTGATCGCACTCCTTGGTCTGAAACTAGTCGTGTCTATCACAATACGACGGTTGGAATCATTAATTATATAGTGGCAGGATTCATAAAATTGTATCTTTCAAAGGCAGTTTAACACATATTACTGCCCTCGGCTCTAGAGTCTAGTTCAATTCAATTCAAGAACTCTTTTATTTTCTTATGTAAGCCTACATACAAAATAGGTTATTCAGCTCTAATGAATTAGCCTATCAGGGCTTCCGCTGAGTGCTTTGGTTCTTGATTTTAGTCTTGAATTTTGGTCAACAGCATAGATAACAACAAATAAATTATAATTGTATAACAAACAATACTTGAGGTGTATTGTGAGATGGTAATATGAGAAAATTTAACATATTATGATAAATGGCATAATGACAATATCCCGACAATATAGCGAAGTTTTTAGTTGCTGCTAGAGACATTGAGATTCATAGAATTCATAAGACTATACAGAAAATAACTGTTACATAAACCATGTACTACAGAATTATGATTCAGAGACAAGTATATTATTTAAAGGCAACAGTTTGTCGTCCCTTATTGGCACCACATTTTGCTTGCGCGTGAGGATCGAGTCAGTTAAAGATGCATTTACCTTATTTTACTTTGTGTAGTTAGTTCCTCGCATACCTTTAATAGCTTCTATACTTGTCTAATGTCTAAAGGCTGGAAGAACTGGATTCCATCCAGAAGCCTGTCGACCATTTTGTCACACTTCATACACATGTACACCTTCTGACAAATAAACGATTTAATTATGATAAGTTTGCATAGACTACAGACAAAGCATGATAAATGTATGCAGAGATGTTCTCCACTGTGGCAATACACATTTACAAACATTAGACGAGGCCTTGGAAATGTCCCGCAAATAAATGAATCACAGAAGTACATATGGGTCAGCTTTTTAGAAAATGTACAATTGGCAGCTATACATGTTTAGTAAATTCTGCTAAATTAGGCTGCAATTTGGCCAATACTAATTAAATTTGGGTATATTAGCCATTGCATTGATTCTAGCAATCGGTTTGGTTAGGTTGAACTGTATTTTGAACTTTATTTTCGTCTGAAATTTGGTTTTTTTTAGAAGATTGGCGCGGTTGAAGTTGTACATTTTCTGAAAATCTGACCCATATATACCTCCCTGACATAATTATACATTCATAATATGCTACTTATTTCCGCAAGATCGCCAACTCCATTAGACTATTGTAAATAAAGGAGGTGACAATGACTGGCATATTAATTTATAAGAACGGTTCAACCTTGTCTATCTACCTGGGATTTATCTTAGAAATGAAATATTTTACCAGACTATACTTTTTACAATTTGTATCGACTGTCGTATCTACTTTTACTTATGCTACAATTTGATAAAAGCTTCATAAATTAAACATTTCTTTTTAGTTTGTTTGTTTTAAGATTTTTATTCAGCTAGACATTATGCAACAGGTAAACTATTCACAGAAAAGCTAATTTAAATCAATAATAGAAAATATTAGAAAACAATTCATAGAAATATCTCGCAACGTACTCATGATATTATGAGCCTATTTATACAAAATTCATATAGTACCAATCGTTTAACCAATAAGGTTTCACACAAAAAAACAGGATAAAAAAAGACAAAAAAGAAGAATAAAACCATACACCCGGGACAGTGTCATATTCACGACAGGCCATGTTTACACAAACCGTACAAAGATATTCAAGATATACAGAAAAAAAGTTTAATTTGATGTTTATTCAATCAGTTCAGCTGATCCTGATACAAGTGTAATTATTATAGAGTTGTATATAAAATATAGATTTGTACATTATAAAGTGTCCAGAAATGTTTTACTCAGACTGGCTATATTTTCACAAGTAGTTATATTTAGACACAAACCTCCTTGAAAAAGGGCTAATGTGCCCGAAACGTCAGACCCCTAATAAACAAACCGAAATAAATCCCAACAGTTCCTTTCCTCCTTTGTTCTGGGTTGACTTCCATCTCTTTGAGTTATATTTAGATGTTGAAAGGGGTGCTGCCAACCGTCTGAATTTCAGATTCTTTTAGCTAATGACTTGGTTGAAAAAGAGAGTTGTGAGTGGATTTTTTGCACTTTTTATTGGACTACATATAGTCCCTAAAGCAGTTGGTGCTCCCAGCTGTGAATAAACAGCGATTGTTCTGCTACACAAGTAATTTACAATGAAACAATGTTTAAGTCATGAGACGGAAATGATCTGGGAAAACTCGTTCCTGTCAGCTGAAACCATATCTCCACGTAGACAGTCTAGGCCCAAACCCTCAGATCAGATAAGAATGGTATGTCCGTGATTGGACGCCTACTTCACTTATCAGTTTCTTGGACTAGGCGTTCTAATGGGATTATAATGACATTTTACGATCTTAATGGAATTATAATGACACTTTGTGGTTTGAGGCCAGAGGCTTTCCCTCCGTTTGAAGGGACCCTCTCATCTTTGGGCCTAGACTGTTGAGATCAACAGTCCATGAAAAGTGTCTCATGAACCATTTCAGATTTTCCCTACATTACACTTGTCTATAGAAATGTAACTATTGACTTCAGTCTTCAGCGTATTGATGATAAGTCGTAGATGTACCTCTTCCCATCAATAGGGCAGTTTTCAAATTGAGAGCGGCGCCATACAGAGAGCGGTGGAAACGGCCCAAACTAAGAGCTAGGCGGGCAGGCTCACAGAAGCCTTATGTATTAACCATAGGCTTCTAACTTTCTCCTTTTTCTCTCAGAATTTGAGTTATTGTATGATACTGTAAGCTATCCAATATTATTAAATAACATGTTAAGATTGGTCATGCTTAATAAGAGGACATTTTATCCGCTAGATTTTAGTATATGGCAACTTTCATAACAGTGTATCAACAAAAACAAGTAACCGTAGGCCTACAGGCTGCAGGGGGTCAGCTGCCCTATGGTCAGAGGCACACACACACCCCTGCACGTCCAGCGGGAGAGCGTGTGGAGGGAGCACGGTTTGGCATAGCCAGGTGGGTCAGCTGGACTGGGCATGCGCACAGTGGTAAAACTTAATCCCGCAGTCACTGGTACGCACTGGGGCCGGAGTTTGTAAAGTCGGCTATTGAAGCATCAAACAGAAACTTTAATAGAAGCTGGGGCTTCTTGTGGTGTTCTATGGTAGGGAACATTTAAACGATGACCTCCAGAAATGTCTCCAGTAGTCATAATGAGATTAGTATAGCTTTCCTTCATCATTTTCATTATCAATAGTTTTTCTCCGCTGTAATAATCGGGTGCAACAGAATTTGCTTGTGATCTTGTATGTTTATTTTAACTAAACAGATTCTTTTCTTCATTTCATTACATTGACAATCCCTGCCATCGATGACTGCCTTCTCACAACAGTACTGTAAGTGCATTTATATTAAATATTATGTGTTTTATGAATAGATGAAAAATATTATTATTTTAAATGTAAATCTTTGCGGTGATCTGACAGTATAAACCATATCTGAATTGGTAATTTCATCATAAAATGGCATCATGACTAGATAATCTTTTTCATTTCCACAATATACCAATATCAAATTATCTGATGTAAAAGAGGTATGGGTATTTAAAATATTCTGTAAATTTTGTGTATGTACAGAATTCATAATTAAATACAGGTATTTGATGTTAACTTATATTTAGATTTTAAATACAAAAATTCAGACTATAGAAGTTGTCAAATATAAACTTTTACAATGTGGCATCGTCATAGTTTTACCAAAAATTCCAGATATTAAAATCTGGTAAAATACCAATTAATTGTTACAGCATTTCTGGGGACCAGTGGCTAACTGGGGACTATATGGTTCATTCTCATAGCTGTAAACATGTTACATTACAGCATTTCTGGGGACCGGTGGCTAACTGGGGACTATGGTTCATTCTCATAGCTGTATACATGTTACATTACAGCATTTCTGGGGACCAGTGGCTAACTGGGGACTATGGTTCATTCTCATAGCTGTATACATGTTACATTCCAGCATTTCTGGGGACCGGTGGCTAACTGGGGACTATATGGTTCATTCTCATAGCTGTATACATGTTACATTACAGCATTTCTGGGGACCGGTGGCTAACTGGGGACTATATGGTTCATTCTCATAGCTGTATACATGTTACATTACAGCATTTCTGGGGACCGGTGGCTAACTGGGGACTATATGGTTCATTCTCATAGCTGTATACATGTTACATTACAGCATTTCTGGGGACCGGTGGCTAACTGGGGACTATATGGTTCATTCTCATAGCTGTATACATGTTACATTACAGCATTTCTGGGGACCGGTGGCTAACTGGGGACTATATGGTTCATTCTCATAGCTGTATACATGTTACATTACAGCATTTCTGGGGACCGGTGGCTAACTGGGGACTATATGGTTCATTCTCATAGCTGTATACATGTTACATTACAGCATTTCTGGGGACCGGTGGCTAACTGGGGACTATATGGTTCATTCTCATAGCTGTATACATGTTACATTACAGTATTTCTGGGGACCGGTGGCTAACTGGGGACTATATGGTTCATTCTCATAGCTGTATACATGTTACATTACAGCATTTCTGGGGACCGGTGGCTAACTGGGGACTATGGTTCATTCTCATAGCTGTATACATGTTACATTACAGCATTTCTGGGGACCGGTGGCTAACTGGGGACTATATGGTTCATTCTCATAGCTGTATACATGTTACATTACAGCATTTCTGGGGACCAGTGGCTAACTGGGGACTATGGTTCATTCTCATAGCTGTATACATGTTACATTACAGCATTTCTGGGGACCGGTGGCTAACTGGGGACTATATGGTTCATTCTCATAGCTGTATACATGTTACATTACAGCATTTCTGGGGACCGGTGGCTAACTGGGGACTATATGGTTCATTCTCATAGCTGTATACATGTTACATTCCAGCATTTCTGGGGACCGGTGGCTAACTGGGGACTATATGGTTCATTCTCATAGCTGTAAACATGTTACATTACAGCATTTCTGGGGACCGGTGGCTAACTGGGGACTATATGGTTCATTCTCATAGCTGTATACATGTTACATTACAGCATTTCTGGGGACCGGTGGCTAACTGGGGACTATGGTTCATTCTCATAGCTGTATACATGTTACATTACAGCATTTCTGGGGACCGGTGGCTAACTGGGGACTATGGTTCATTCTCATAGCTGTATACATGTTACATTACAGCATTTCTGGGGACCAGTGGCTAACTGGGGACTATGGTTCATTCTCATAGCTGTATACATGTTACATTCCAGCATTTCTGGGGACCGGTGGCTAACTGGGGACTATATGGTTCATTCTCATAGCTGTAAACATGTTACATTACAGCATTTCTGGGGACCGGTGGCTAACTGGGGACTATGGTTCATTCTCATAGCTGTATACATGTTACATTCCAGCATTTCTGGGGACCGGTGGCTAACTGGGGACTATATGGTTCATTCTCATAGCTGTAAACATGTTACATTACAGCATTTCTGGGGACCGGTGGCTAACTGGGGACTATGGTTCATTCTCATAGCTGTATACATGTTACATTACAGCATTTCTGGGGACCGGTGGCTAACTGGGGACTATATGGTTCATTCTCATAGCTGTATCCATGTTACATTACAGCATTTCTGGGGACCAGTGGCTAACTGGGGACTATATGGTTCATTCTCATAGCTGTATCCATGTTACATTACAGCATTTCTGGGGACCAGTGGCTAACTGGGGACTATATGGTTCATTCTCATAGCTGTATACATGTTACATTACAGCATTTCTGGGGACCGGTCGCTAACTGGGGCCTGCCCCTGGCCGCCATTGCTGATGCACAGGACAACCCAGAGAAGATCAGCGGCAAGATGACCACAGGTAGGCAATGGTTATGGCTCAAATCAGCACAAAATGTACAATTCACCTTCACCTATTCTCTGAAATTATCCAGATTTAAGACAGAAATGAGGTTCAAAATACAGTTCAACATAATGAGCGCTCATTGTCTTAATCAATACAAGACCAAATATACTCAGATATCTCTTTTACTGAACCAAATCCAAGTGCCAAGACGTAACTATCAATGAACATAGGCTAAAAAAAGCGATAATTTTAGGCATCAATGCCGTTAGGGTCAGCCCTAGATTGATACCAATACTAACTATAACCCTAACCCTAACCTTAAATTGGTGGTCCTAAGTCAGTGAACATACAATAATAAATCAATGTGCAAAATGAGGCGCAGCTAGCTGGGTTTGAATATGGTTGAGTAAAAGAGATAACCTTTCTCCATGAACGTGATATTTGCAGTCTACCCTTGGTCTTCATCAAATGCCCACTCTTCCTAAGTTTGTCTGTTACTGTGTTACAGCTCTGTGCGTCTACTCGGGTCTCTTCATGAGGTTTGCCTGGAAGGTCAAGCCGCGCAACATGCTGCTCTTTGCCTGCCACTTCACTAATGAGGTCACACAACTCGTGCAGCTCACCCGCTTCTTTGACTACCAGTCAGTTCACTTTAATTATTAGCATTTTTTATGTATTAAAGAGGTTTTTTGGTGTTGCTATATATTAAAGAGGTTTTTGATGTTTTTATGTATTAAATAGTTTTTTTTCTGTTTCTATTCATTAAAGAGGTTTTTTTGGTGTTGCTATATATAGCTTACATTTTACTCTATATATCTAGCAGTATAAAATCCAAATTTTAAATTCAAGCGTTTGCGCATGGTAACATTACAATGTATAGAGTACACAGTGACACTGTTTATTCAGTTTGATTATTATTTATTTCCAACCAAGTACTTAATAACATATGATAACAATAATGAGAATATATGCCCTCAACTATGGTAATCGTAGGTCTTCCAGTGGGCCCCAATAGAAACATGTTAATAACATAAAATCAGATATCAAATATTATGTGTAGTAATATGACAAAGTTACTACCAACCTGGCTGGTATCTGTGATATTGTCAGGTCTAGGCGTTAATAGGGGAGTTGCATGTCTCACTGCGCATGTCTACTGCAGTGCATGCTGGGATAAATTCTGTTCAAATCTGACATACAAATATTTGGCAATATTTTATTGAAAATTGTAACAATGTTTTCACCAATATCAGTGCTTGTATAAATCATCTATGAAAACCAATGCATGATGGGAAATATGGGGAATAGTGTGATGGAAACATGTATAGCACATGGATATTGACATTAGAGCATTGATAAATATTACATGCTGAAAATAACATGTTTTCTATAGATTTTATACTGTACCATTAGTCCCATAATGCCATGCGAATCAGGATTCAAAATGGCGGCTATGCAAATCCCCTATTGGTTATCCAATATGAGGTTATGATTATGAATTATGACAATATGGATAAATCTATTAAAATGTCCTGGAGTTAACTTCAGACATCGATGAATTATACCTTTATCTTATTTTAAACGTGTATGTGATTGAGATTGTTCTACCGGATATTTTAATCCAAAATATTTAGTCCGAGTGGAATAAGTGATTTTAGTCTGGTTATCCATCTTCTTTCCTCCTTGTCTCTCTCATGTCTAGCCTCCTGGGAGTCAGGATGAGACTTAAAATAGAGATTTTTGTGTGAAATCTGATATCAAACATTATGTGTAGTAATATAACAAACTTGCTACCAACCTGGCTGGTATCTGTGATATGGGTAAATCTATTAAAATGTCCTGGTTTTAATCATCTAATAAAAATGTTTTTTTTAATAAAAACCTTTTTCAATTCCATAGTTACCGCCAGAACCCGGAGCAGCAGGCCGCCACGCGGACATTCTTTGAGGAGAAGGCTGCCGCCAAGCGGCTGGAGGCGGAACAAAAGGCGCTGGCCAAACAAGCCCTCAAACAGTAAACTCCTCCCCCTCCTTCACAACCGTCCTGTAGCTCCTCCCCTCGCGCTCGCTGATCCATGACGTCATCAAAAGGTTAATTTGTGTGTCAAGATGTACGTCTAGCGTTCATCAATGACGTCATCCACTTGAAGGAAGGAATCCTTTACTTATGTATAGTTCCAAGTCTGCCACTAGGTGGTCGGGGTGATCATTGACTCAAGAGGCAAGTGATTCAGTCGCAAGAGCTTGCGATATTTGATCGCAAGCACTTGGGATATTTCTGCGATGAAATCACTAGTCGCAAGTAAGAGGATTACACTCCCTGATTACAAGGATTTATGTAACCAAAGCCAAGGTAATGCAAAGAGATTATTTATTGTAAATTTGTCAACTCCATTTGCTGTTTATAAACAGACTAAGTCAGTTTTGTGCGTCCAATTACATGTTGCGCGAGGTTTAAGGAAGAACTTACACAACTGTTCTTTACCATGGGTTTCAATGGCAAGTGCTTAGATTATCGCCCACTCTTGTCCTGGTGCTTAGGTCGTGCCGAGAAAACTCTTTTGGGCTAAATTTTCCGCAATTTTATGGGGAAAACAGAATATCGGCTGTACCGGTACGTCATCATTCCTTGCCTACCTTTCAGCAAAAGCAGGAAAAGAAATAGGATGTCAAATATCATATGAATGGAATATTTGGCATCATTCATATCTTGTCATTCAAAGGCGAATAATCATCTTTCATCTTAATAACTGTTTTGTATGCATTTACCTACCTAGTGTTGATATTTCTATATTTGACTGGGAAACATATTTTGCAGCACCGGCTATAATTCGGATATTATACGGTAGTTTAGCATGAAAGGGTTTTTCTCAGTAAGTTTAATAATAATCATATTAATGAACAAAGTCGGAATGTGGTCACCTAAAGCCTCAATATTGACCAGTTCTCGCGAGATGACGGCGCTACAGGACATACTGCCGCCTAGCGGAAGTTTTGTGAATCATGATTCTGTGACGTAGGCAATTTTTGTGTGGTGGAATGACGTCAGTGTTTTGTCATAAATGACAGTATATCAAGTGGAGGTCTGGGTGCAAAGTTCAAAGGTAAATATGTACATAATATATCAAGTTTTATCCAATAAAACTAATTAAGGCACAATTAGGGTGTTTTATAAAAAAGATCATCTGTCCAAAGTTCATTAACTTAATCTTTACTGTACTTTTCCTATCAGCCATGGTTCATCAATTAAATGAAGTGACGTATGTTTAAAATGTTTGATAAAGTTTTAAAACTTATTTCATGGGTCAAGTCGTCAGAAAATGTACACTCAACATTTGATAAAACTTAATTAAGCTGAAAAAAATAATAAATACTAGATATATCTGAGTATATTTGATATTAACTTGATTCAAAATATGTGTTCAGTTATGTGTAACTGTATTTTGAAGTTCATTCTTATCCTATAATGTTGTTATTGAAGAGGATTGGTACATTTTCTCACGACCTGACACGTTTGTAAACTTGAGGTGGTTTGGTAGAAGTTGATGCAAGTATTGTGCTGTAGATATTTAAATACTGTAAACGTATTAATGTTCGCGCAGTATTTATTTTCACGCACCCACCTTTGTGCGCGAAAATAAATCCTGCGCGAAAGCTATAATTATTGCATGAATAATGTGTGAGACTTCCTTGCTGCGCGAATTTAAATCCCCGCGAAAAGGTGTCAATGTACTAAGTGCGCGAAAATTTATCTGCGCGAAAATAAATACGTTTACAGTAACCGTGAAGCACACTACATTACACTCTGTTTGAGACCTACTTAGAGTAAACATCCCAATGGTAACCCTACGGCAAGCCGCTCCAAGTAGAACTCAAATAGAGTGTGGCGGTCTTATTATACAGTTACAACTTTGTGGTTTTAATTATTCAGCTTTCTATAAAGTGTTTGTCAATAGGGGATTTGCATGTCTTTCTGCCCATGTCTGTTACAGTGCATTCTGGAATGGATTCCAAATTTCAAATCTGACATACAAATATTTAGCACTATTTTCATGGAAAAATGCAAGGATGTTTTCATAAATATCAAAGCTTGTGTAAATGATCTATAAAAATCAAATGCATGATGGGAAAGATGAAGTCTTGTTTTAATGAACCATGTTAATCACGTGGGTATTTACATGAGATTATTGTTAAATATTCCATGCAGAACATAACATGTTTTCATAGCTTTTACACTGACATACAACTCCCATAATTCCATGTGATGATTCAAGATGGCGGACATGCAAATCCCTTATTAGTGGGAACTTATAAGATGATCTCAGAAAATGAGTTGTCGACATCTGTGATCAGAATAATGCAATAAGGGCGTAGATAACGGAGGTACGGTAAGGTAGAGAGACTAAGGAAAGCCCGGTCAGGTGGATTAATTGTGTTTGTGGCAAAGGAAACAACAGAGTGTGTGTCTCAGCACTGCCACTGAGAGAAGGCTTTCTGCTCTACCTTAACCTGGTTGTGGGGGTTAATATCTAATGACATTAAGAGTTTTAATCATCAACTCAAAATTCCTTAAAAATCATAATCTAGGGTTTTAAAACTGCATCAAAATGCTGCAAAGTCATAACTTGTACTAAAGTGTAACAAATGCTAATTTGTGAATTGTTAACTTGTTGGATAGACTTCCTCTTAAAGATATTTCATAAATAAGAGATCATGGTAAATTGGTTTATTTGTTCCAGGATAAGGTTATTGCCGTATGTCTGTCACCATTTTCTGCATTTTAAAAACTTTCTCTGCTACTGCATTGAAAACCTAAATAACCGAGATTGGTCGAGAAATAATCGAGATTGGTCAAGAAATAATCGAGATTGGTCGAGAAATAATCGAGATTGGTCGAGAAATAATCAAGATTATAACCAACCAATGTTTATATGAATAGTAGCATCGCCAATTATTACATGTGTTATGTCCTGCTTGCTGAGAATTAATCATTAATATTTATAATAAATACTGCTAGTGTAAGGCTTATATTCTGGCATGTAAAACCCTCTCGTCTGCTACTGTACCGGTGTTTGTACAGTTTATAATCTCTTCTCTGTCTTTGTTGATAATCAAAACTCGAGTATTGAGAGAAAAGGATGACATGTGATCAGAGTGACACGTGACCAGATATCTGGCTGATTATATGAGTGTATAGCTATAAGGGATTAGTAGTGAAACATTGAAAAGTTTTCAAACTAAAATAACTACCATTTGGCATCATTCTAGATGGTGTCTGCTAAAGTGGGAAAAATGATTATGGATAACAAAAAATGTTCAACAATCTGCCAATACTTTATTGGAATCCATTTACCGTGGACGATCTCAAATAGTGCCAGCAGACGTTACAGAAGCTGTAAAGTTTGTCAAACTTGGCAGATTACTGATCGCCAATAAATCTTGATCATCTGAGTTGTAAGCAGTCAGGTTGTTGGTCTAGTGGTCATCCTCATCATGATATACAATGTTGATACATGAGCTACACTAGTGAGTTGTTGCAGTGCCTTGACTGACTCAGGTTCACGGTACATTCTTGCCATGGAGGAGAGATACTAGAGACCTCACACGGGACAGACGGACACTAACAGGCTCTATATGCCATGTGACATTAATTAGTGAACCGTCTGTAATCAACATCTAGATGTTATTAATTAGTGAACCGTCTGTAATCAACATCTAGATGTTATTAATTAGTGAACCGTCTGTAATCAACATCTAGATGTTATTAATTAGTGAACCGTCTGTAATCAACATCTAGATGTTATTAATTAGTGAACCGTCTGTAATCAACATCTAGATGTTTTCAGTCGTTTCTCAACACACAACAACTGTGCACCAATTTTGGTTAGGTTTCACCGGATTGGTAAATAGTTAGTCAGTATTAATTCAATTTAAAATATTATGTACAAATAGGAGCCATACTTCAGAATAAGACTTTTCTGTCTTTCAGGATATTCCTGGACCAGAGTAAAAGTAAAGAGAAATTTGTATTTTTAATTATAATTATAATTTGTTGAGGCCAAAAAAGATTTGGAGTCTTGTAGTTCTAAGGTCTAGTGTATTATTATCAATGATATATTTACCAATAGTTATTATAATTGATGAATACTCATAATTAATTAAACCTTACTTGTAGTGACTCTTGTACCAGCTAAAGGCAGCCTGGGAGTGTTGTAGGAGAGTGGTGTGATACCCACTCTTGTCTGTACCCACATCTTTCAACTGTTCAGATCAACATATGCTTAATTCTGATATACACAAGAACTGAAAATATAACTTTTCTGTGATTTTGTTTACGAAAAAAAGACAAGATTTTGTGTGATTTGGGTTTTATTGAAGTATAAAATAGAACGTATACAGGGTTGTGAATGACGTAATAATTTATTACAAATCCACTTTGATGAAGATGTGAATTTGATTGTATAATCACTATACAGCTGTAGAACCTGTCATCTTTGTCATCATCAGGTGAAAATTGTACAATATATTTCAATGGAATGACTGGGAAAATGAATTGTAGATATTCAAATTTTACAACAGATAAATTGCACTTTATCCTGCAACACTGATAATTTATACAGGTAGATTAGTGACTTTAATATTCCAGACATGGCGAAAACTTTAGAAATTTCACCGGACAGTCGGACCGGTGAAAAGGAACTTTCACCGGTCCTCCAAAGGTTTCACCGGTCTTCCAAAGGTTAAAAACAAATTTTTCACCGGGCAGTCAGACCGGAGAAACTTTACTTCCACTGGTCTTTCAACGGTCAAGGACCGTGGTCCGGCAGGTTTCGCCATGTCTGATATTCATTGTATTCAACTCTGGGAAACAAATACTTGAATGTGAAATTAGTTGGAAAATTTGGGAATATTTCGCTCCGACTATTTTATCATCTCCTCGTTACAGACTCTGGCTACAGGAGCAACTGCTATCCTTTATACCAGGAAATAGTTTTTGGAATTTTACCCAAATTTTGGTCCTGTATTTGTGGAAATGTAGTGTAGTATTAGACACGGTCTGCCGTCCATCTGATTCAGGGAGACTAGGTTTGTTATACTTGGGGTGTTATACATTTGTACAGCACGGGGAGGTGTTGGAAGGTGCACTACCGATGGGGGGGAATGTACCACAGAATTACACCAGATATTTAAACCCAATACCATAACGGATTTCACAGACAATCTGTGGAATTGTATGCCACAGAAAACCTGAGCATAAACGTGAGAAACATTGAGCAGAAACTAGTGATCGAAATTCCTATACATGTACACAGTTACCGCTTATACAAGTCTAATATTTTCGCCTTTCACAGACTTGACAGTAACTTGACAAGCAATAATTTCGGAGGAAATTTCAAATAAAAATAGACTCAATTTTGATGAATATTTTACTACATGATGCACTGTGCCCGACATGCCACATGTGCAATTGTACTTGCATGCCCCCTATTGGGTGTTTCTGGATATTAGACATGTTGTCTCCACTAAATTGTACACTGAGATACTATTACTGTATTGTAGCATTGTAGCTGGGTAATGTTTAATTCACACACCTTCCATCAACCTCCCTGTATCAAAATCAGGAACAAAATAATGAAATTCTATGGAACTCTATGTAGAATATCATCCTAGTTAGTCCCTTTTCTGCGGAATTTTAGAAAATCTTTTTTTTATGTCCATCTAAATTATAACTCCGCCCACATGTCCTGCTGCTGCTCTGCAGTCACGACATTGGATGAATCTGATTGGTGGAGACTAATCCACTATTACAAGGTGCCATTTGTTGTTTCATCCTAGTTCTGGATTAGCCCTGGTGGGGGCGTGGTGGTTCTGCTTTATACAATCATGGCCAGTACTCGATCTCCTCAAAGTCATACCTAGAACTAACAGAATTTTAGAAGATTATTGTAATTGTTTTAAAGTTTATGAATACGACTGTGCTGCAATGTCTGTGAAAATAAGTTGTTATTGAAAAAAATGCAAATGTTATCAATATGACAAATATATTATTGTCCAGAAATATTCAGAAATTTCTTATGACATTGTCTCTAGTTTAATGAATTCATGAATATTACACAATCTAGCAATGTCTGTCTTTACCAGTTCTTGAACAGTTATTGTAATATATTTTACTCTGACTGTCCTGATAATGCTGAATGTAATTTGTACAAATGTGGTCAGTATTTTTTCTTGTCAAGAATTGCATATTGTTCATGTAAAAGCCAGTAATGTCCATTTTACCCTAAATGTTCATAATTCTATTCACAGGGTTTTCAAATTCTGTCAAGTTGTTGTCAATGTTGATAAATAAATAAATAAATATCCTGTGGGAGTCATGTGTGCCACAACAACTGGAATTTTCTAACTCCAGATATTCACAGGAATAAATAGAAAAATTCAAAATAATTTCAAATATTCGAGCTTCTTCACAAAATTATTGTAAAATTGTACAAGTGAAAGTTTATAAAGTTTTGTAATGTGCCTGGTCATGTGGACCCTGTTGCTCTGACTATGTCTATAAATAGATTCTGCCTAATGACGTCATCACACAATGTACAGCTTGGTGGAGGGACTTATTTGTGACCTTCACCTTCTCCATTTCATGAGAAATAAACAAACTGCCTCAACCCCGGTGTCTTGTTACTTTCAGCCTTTGGAGACAGCGCCTTTTGGCTTAGTTAAATTACTTGGTTTTTTTAACCATACATTAGTTTTATTTACTTTGGGGTGGGGGCCCAAATTGAAAAAAATATCCCTCTTCACCACTGTATAAACACCCCCACCTATTAAGCTAATGCTTGTGTTGCTATACTCCAACACTCCCCTCATCCTCATTCCTTTCTTGTTATGGTTGTTCCTTGGTACCATTCCCAAATTAACATTAAAGCTTCATTAAAATTAAAACTCCTATGTTTATATGAACTGCATCCCAAGCCAAGAACCACGATTTGGTTCATTAATTGTACTCTAAATGTGTGGTACTGATGATAATAAGGTCAGTGAAGCAAGGAGAATAAAGGTTTTGCTGGACTTCCACTTAGGCAATGTAACTTATAAAAACATTCTTATTTTTGTTCCTCTTACCAATTGTCTTCTTGACATTGCACTCTGCTGCTTAACACCTACTGGTCATGCAATGTGAGATTTACTAGATGTGAGTTGTTCCCAGGTGATCTTATGTTAAATCCTAAACAAACATTGATATTGTTAACCTCTTTCAATCATTCATGTCTCATGCAAAGTGAGACTAGATACTAGTGTTCCATTCATAGTGAGGGGATGTGATCATTAAAACAAGAGCATGCAAACACAACATGTTGTGAGATTTGATCTTTATTCAATAAACCTTATCTAACTACACATTCTTAAATACATTCTACAAGTATATGTACAAATATAGAGATGGCATTTTGCATGATGGATAATACTGTAGGGGGAGTTGCTTGATAAACAGAAAGGCACGCATACGTTTGGCATTCACTTATAATACTTAGATATAACATCGTGATTTGACATAAGAAAATTCTGATATGTGTCTTATTTGTTGAGCAGATGTTTTTAACATGCATTCCCAAATAACTTCCAGCAAAAAATGCCAGGAATATAAACTATTGGATTTTATTGATAATACCTTAAAGGGGAATTTATTTTTTAAAGGAAAGCAATCTTTAAAAATATTGGTGTGGTATTTACAATAAATTAGTTTCAAATCAATAAACTGGATTTGAAGTATTTTTGGCCAAGCTGGGGACCCAGCCTTATCCTACACAAAGGCACATGTGAACATTTAGCATAATGTGGAGCATGATGTGGAGCATGAGGCTCTATGTGGGATATGGTGAGTGACATTCTTAGTACAATCAGAGCCTGATACCCTTATAACATATAAATACCCACTTCTTTTGGCATTATACGACCCTCACTTGTCTATAAGGCCTGAACTTTGTATTTAAATGAAAGTACTTGTTAATTTTTCTGGTCATCTTCAAAGGAGAACAATAACAAATCATTATACTGCTGGGTGTAAATGTCTAGAGCCCATTCTGCCCAACAACATGGCGACATATGACACTTAGATTACTTGACATAACAAAACTATATGTAAGGTGACCGCAGCAGTGAATGTTTAAGTATCTTTGTCCCTAAAAGCCCATTTCATTTGGCATTAAGTGACACTTATAAACTAGATGTATGTATGTGACACTATCTGTGACTGAGTATTAATATGGCATTACGCTCGCGGGGTGGTGGCGCCCTTGAGCATGGGGTGAGTGACTGGCCAATCAGAGCTCTGGTAGGGGTCGGTAGCGCCATCTTTTGATGCCGTCTCCTCCTGTAGCTGGTAGATGGGCATCTTACTTCCTGTCACATTCAGTAGCTTCAGTTCCAGGGGACCCAGCTGCAGGAAGTCCTGGCAGAGTGAGGAGAGAGTAATTATGTGGATAGTGTTATGAATGGCTAGGTACCCTTGAATTATCATTTAATTGGCTAGGACAAACAATCAGACATACACTAGAATTACAGACATGGCAAACTTTCACCGGTCCTCCAAAGGTTTCACCAGTCCAAACCTGTCCTCCCAAAGATTTCTCCAGCGTTTTATAGACCTTTTTCACTGGACAGTCGGACTGGTGAAACTTCTGTTTCCGCAGCCCGGCAGGTTTCGCCATGTCTAGAATTAACAACTTCACCATGAAGAGTTGGTTACTACACTGAATATTAAACCTATAACATTGGTGGAGAACCCAGGCATCATCACCTTGAATACAATACAATAGAATTTCTCTATTATATCTTTTTGTTAGCATTTTTACCAGACTAGTTCACCTCCTGTTTAACACCAAGGTTATTCCATCACCCTGTATACCTGTACCAGGAATAAATATATCTTTAAACTTCATTAATTCATTACCTTTTGTGTTACACTAGTTGTAACAGTATGTACAGGGAGTAGGTTAAACTGACTTGGTTCAAACTCACAACTAACATGCCACTCGTACCACTGAGCCCTTTAGACCACACTATGAAGCATCTTCATCATAATTATGTTCTTTATTGTTCTTCATTATACATTGTAAGCTCAAGTATTATTTTCTTTTAACACATGTAAAATCATGCCTGTACTGGCATGACTGCTCTCCAAGAGAGACTCTGTAATTATTACTGCCTGTACCGAATAAGTAGAGTACCCTACTATTCGAAACAAACCCTAGTCACGCACCTATACTTAGATCTTTAGAAACTTAGCCTATTCCAACCAGGGTAGCGGCTGGAAGAGATGTGTTACCCCGAGTGACACATAAGCATGTTGACCCATTTGTTGTTTATTTTTGTAACTGCCATAAGACAAATAAAAGATATTCTATTCTATTCTATTCTATTCATTACTCACCCCATATTCTTCATTTTCAAAGTTGAAGAAACTGTCAAATGGATCTGCATTATCCTCTGCATTATCTCCATCATCTAAAATCAAATAAAACCACAAATGATCCACAAGTTGCAAGAGGTTGATTCATGAAATCAAGAGTATTGATGCAGAACTTAAATTGTTCAAGGACAAGACCCTCCACAGAAACAACATAAGTTAGCCGCTAACAGTCAGCTCAGCATTCATTACACTAGTTCCAACAATTTAATGGTTATTGTACCTTCATAGTTGACTAGAAGTTCTCATAATGATGTTACAATGTGAAATTATCCAAAAGATTGAAGTTTGTCTGCTTACAGAGAGGTCCATTAATACATTGTTTACTTCCAGTTACCGGGACTACTGTTGTTATCCTATAAGGGTGACGTGACAAACATTTGGCTGAGCGGTACAATGGTACAGGCAACTATAGCTTGGAGGTGTCACAGTGTGTGATGACAACAGAAAGTTACTCACAGTCACTCTCGTCTGTCTCATCACTGTCAACGTGCTCATCAGTGCGGGGGAAGTGACCCCGCCCCAGTGATGACACCTTCTGGGTTATCACCTCCATCACACTCTTCTCTTTCTCTCCTGTAAACATGAGACTAGTTATAAATATTTATAATAATGAAAATTCAACAGCAATGTCCAGGCTGCCATCAACAAATGAAAATACTCAATAAAGGCGGAGGCTTCTCAAGAAACCATGCAATTGGGAACACTTATGGTTATTATTAAAAAATCAATTGAGAGCACTTAGAAGATTTTACATTGTTAGACAGTTGTCACAATGTTCATTAAAGTACAATGAAAAAGTAGAGCCTCCTTTATTCCTGCTAGAGTGCAATGGAGAGGTAGCAACTACACTCACCGTGCTGTGTGAGTGCAGGCAGGGCGGTGCTGGGTAAGGTCATCTTAGCCAGGTCCATCTCCAGCACACCACCATCCTCCAGGTCCTCATTCTCCCCAAACTGGGTCAGGTAGAAGTTCCTACAGACATAAACACATGTAAGCAACCATAGAACACATGGCACTGTAAGCAACCATAGCACAAATTGGTTTGAATTGGGTTATGTGTTACCATAACAAGCGTAGCGGCTCCAAGGATATATTTGATACAATGTCCTGACATTTGTTATATATGTTCATATGACTATCAGGGCTTGACCCTCTAAAAATCAAAACATTTTAATAAAGAGATCCTGGGTTGAAAAATATCAATTTTGCGACTTGTGACTTATTTTCCTGGAACAAATCACAAATGTTCCAAAACTGAAGTAAAACAAATTAATGCTTGAAAGCTTGATGCCCTGCTCAAACCCTGACCTGGAAACATGACCTGCAGCTGTAAAGCTCACCGTGATATCTTGAGGTCGTCCACGGTGCACTCAAAGAGTTCACTCATGATGCCCAGGTTGCCTCGCTCTATCAGCTCCACCTCAGCCAACAGCTCATCAGCCTCCTTCTTGTGCAGCTCAACCTGGCGGCCATATAAAGCATTATAGTATATGATAAATCAAACCGCTGCGGAATGGAACAGACTGGGAAGTAACATTAGAATGGAACAGACTGGGAAGTAACATTAGAAATATGGATACCGCCACCTTCAAAAGGTATCAAAAGAATTGTATCCTATATACACAATCGAGAAGAAATGATTTTTATTAATTATTAATATCTAACCCGGTCTCTGGGTTTCTCCACTCCACCCCCTCCCCCCTCGACAACGACAATGACAGTGACTTGATAAAGAAAGATGTATGAAAATGTTACGATTGTATAGATCTTAAGGCAGGTGGTGAGAACACCGTCTGACGGCGACACCATGAATGTACACTACTGTCATACAAAGAAATAATAAAAAAAAAAAATCAGACAACTTATAAATGCCTCATGTCCTCTTGGAATATAATTTATCAGCTAACCTCTAGATTCTAACCTTGCATTATCATGAACCTCTTTATCAGGAATATTGTATAATGTATAATGATTGTAGATAATTTCCATGCAAAATGTAATTATTCATTAAAAGTAATGAATGATGAACCAGCTCAACTTGGAACATCACATCAAGTGGTGACAGAGTTGAAACTTGTCGGCTAATCTGTAGATTGCCCCTTACATTATCATAAACATCTTTATCAGAACTATTGTATCCCACAATAATATAATTTATAATGGTTGTAGATAATTTCCATGCTAAATGTAATTATTCATTAAAGGTATATATAATAAATCAATGATAAACCAACGCATACCTCCTTTCCACTTGGAACATCACGACAAGTGGCAAAAGAGTAACTCAAGAAGCCAGAGGCTAAGTGGCCTGCAACTGAGCAACTCGCCAACTAACCTGTAGATTAAGGTCACCAATAACAAGAAATAGTTAACAGTGATCAGTTTACATTTATTTATTTATTTCCGATTCATGTAGAAGATTGCGTTTCCAAGGGAAACGAAGATTGATGTCAGTTAAATGTAAAGTTCGAGAGGGAGGGATAGTAGGAGGAAGTGGAGACAGAAAACATGAAATCCCTATCCCATATATGACTGGTCATTCCATGTGATTCTGTTGGTCCCTTTAACACCTTTGCATATGAGGCATCTTATTTCGCAACTTGCCACTTTAATTCACACATGGTCTACCCTTAAATTCACACCTAAACGCCATCCCCTCCCCCTCCCAGCCATTACCAGCATGATTCTGATCCCATCTGCTGATATCAGAATCAACAGATTCTTCACACTGATATCCAGGATGGGAGGAGCCAAGATGCTATCAATGATTGACAGATCTCACCCCAATCCATTTAGATTGATGATAACATCAATCTAAAAATACATCTAAAATGCACTCCAAGGTTTGTCCCCAGTTGAATTGTCTCTACTCTACTCAATTAACCACTAGATTGTCCCTTGAATTAGCATGAACAGCTTTTAGAAATATCAGATGATTATCATAAATGCTTTTGTAATGGTTTTAAAATAAAGTACCGCCTTCAGTACAATGGTGCCGCAATAGCTTCGTTTATTAAATAAAAACGTACCTGCAGTACAGAAATATCCCTAGGATCTAATACAACCTTGATAGAAGCATTTGAAACGTCCAAAATAGGTTCGATTCAAGATTCATGACTGCCGCCATTTGGGGGAATATTACCCAGAATCCTCCTGGATTTTGACGTCATCAAGGCTGAGCCAATCTTGGCTCCATACCGGCCGAGTGAGCTGGGGGCGTGGTTGGGTTAAAGTTTGGATGAGGTTTTCCTCCCTTCAGATCCCTAATAAGCCATTTTCTTTGCTAATAGTGAGTGAGAGAGGTTATAACTAGACTGGTATGGGTTCATTTGAACTTAGATGGTTTTAAATGAACCCTGTATAGTCCCGAAAGTTCTTTGTTATTGTGAGCGATAATATAGATGGTTTTAGAATGTTGTCAGTTCCGGTTTGGGCCAGACTTGTTTACTCCTGACAAAACACCTTCTCTTTCATAAAATCACGCTTCAAAAAGTGAAATCTGGCCATGAATAGCATGTAAACATTCATATCTAATGAGGACATGCTTATTTCTGCTATATATCATTGCAAAAACTGCACTAGGAGGAGGAGCATGACCACGGTGCACTCGCCTTGCTATAATGGCTGGCCGGTTTTGCTCATGAGTGACGTCATAAGTTCTCCGAAGATGTCTGCCTTTATTAAACAACATAATCCAAGATTCTAAGCCCTCCAGGACTCTTACTGTTCACCATATTTATGTTCGAACCTAGCTGACATTGATTTTACCTCAAGAAGTAGGGATAGGGCTATCATTATACTGAAGGCGGTGCTTTTTTTTAAGGCAAAGGGAATTTTACAGGGAAAATGGTTGATATGAGGAGTGAGTGAGTGAGTGAGATTGGTTGCTTTACGCCCTTATCAACAATTTGAAATGTTATATCAAGGGCGGGAGAGCTGAGAGGGAGGCAGTTTATGATCATACCCAGGAAATAGAGATAGAGAAGAAGGGAGAGAGAGAGACAGATAAAAGAGACAGAAAGGCACTTTAAGGTCTTACCCAGGACCAGGCACTTTATGGTCTTACCCAGGACCGGTTGATATGAGGAATACTTGGTATAAGATGTAATTGTGAATTACCTCGCGTTTGAGCCAGTCGTTGTCCAGCACCTCCTGTCTACTGTTCTTATCAAGCCTGGCCATGGCATTCTGACATGAAACAATATTTACAATAAATCATAATATGTAGAGAAAGAGTATTGAAACCAGAGAGTATCTGTTAAAACTAAACTAGAAAGGAATTTCTTGCTACTCTTGTGGTGTATCTATGACCAATATTTAAAATGGACTCAACACATTCTTTCTGTACATATTTCAATTTCAGCTTGGCTGTTGCTTAGGGTCGCAAGCTTTTTTCACCATAGACTTTTCCAAACATGATGAAACTGTAAGTCATAGAATAAATACCCTGAAACAACTCACTCACTTATAAATGTTGTTTGCACTTCATTATGTTTATACATACCTTACCCAATAGAGCCATATACCATCTTTCATATTATCGTATTTAGTGAACCCACCAAAAATCAGTATTGCCTAGCCCGGGAACCAAACCCTGGACCTTTTGCTTACCACTGCTCCAGCTGACTGAGCTATCCAGGATTAATCACAGGCCAAATTGAGCATTTGGTATGTTCCCTTTACATGAACACTTCATGAATCTTACAGAAAATTCTCAGGAGTAATTCTTTCTGACAGTATTTGTTTGCAGTATTGAGGCTGAAATAGGAACCAAAGAAATAATGTTGACAGAGAAGGTGTCAATATTTGTGTCTTATTCCTTACACCAGGTACAATATGAGGATGACACTAAAGATGGTGGATTGAGCTTTGTGTGTGTGGCCTCTACACAAGAAGTATATTTCCTATAATAGTTTATAATGGTGTATAGTCCCCAGACCCTGACACCTAGTGTAAGTGTGATGATCCCCGCCATTATAGTGTAAGATAGTGTAAATGTCTCTTAGACCTACACTGGAAAAAAAATCCTGGTTTTACTTTTTAAATCCTAATCCAATCCTCACTAAATCCACATACTTAGGAAATATGTGTGCATCTACACACTGGCAGCGCATCCTCATAAATCCTTAAATCATCCATAAATCCAGGGTAAATCTGAACAGGGTGGGCATTGTTTTCTCAACAATCAGTATCATCCATTACCCATTAATTGGATTACTTTGGTCCAGTTTGCGGATTTAAAAAGTAAAACCAGGATTTTTTTTCCAGTGTTGCCACAAAGAGCTAAGTATAAGTATAAGGATTCAAGTCCAATGGTAAGTCATGGACTAATTTCTTTTAAATTGAGAGACGATGAATTTGACATGGTCAGGGCTCTTGAGGCCTTAAATAGACAAATCGGTATGGCCATATCTTAGACGGACAATCAACAAAATCATTTTCTTTTTTTAGACCCCCCCTCAGGACCCCTATGATCCCAGTAGGGCTCGTGAGGGGGAGGCAGTCTCATTTCTCCTGCCACTACTAAGAAACAGCAATTGTCATCTGTCACTAAGAAAATTCTGTTGTCACTTCTCACTTAATTTTTGTAATAGGACGAATTTTTGTCGCTATGGACTTGTACGGTCTAATCGTTTTTGTCAGGCTATGAAAATGTTCTTGTCAATTATCAATCTAAGAAAAGACAATTTGTCAATTCAAGGCCTCAGGAGCCCTCCCAGTCTCTGTGTACATAAGAATCCACAATAATAAGGTGGAGGTGTGAGCACCCACTGTACTTAGGAGGACTTGTAGAATGTACTACAGGTAGACTTGGAGGAAATAACCTTTGGTGATCTGTAAAGTAAGGAGGTCTGGGTCAGGCCAACTATTCATCTATACTCTTTTCTAGAAAAATAACAATGTCACAATTTTGAAGAATAAAAATCTGAAAAATTGTGAAAAGGACTTTTCTTCAACTTACAAAGTTGGATTTTGAACATGACATATTGTAAAAATTAATATTTTAAAAATGGGTTCTGTACACTACAATAGTAAGGTATGAGTTGGCGTGACCCATGGAGACAGTGCATGAAGGAGCTGCTTGTATAACATGAGAACATGATGATAAGACTTATATATCAGTCTGTGGAGATATAGACTTATAGTGACAATGATGGTCAGAAGGCCTGCCTGCTGCCTGGGGAAGGGGCTTCATCTACAGCTACTGGAGACTCTATCTAGTATACATTATTCTTTGTCTGAAAACTTAGGTCAAAACTTGTTAATATCTTTATAAATGCATAAGGATAATCTGCATGGGATTATCTTTTTGTTGGAAATAGTCTACTTAAATTTTGGTCTGATCTTGATGAAGGTGAGTTGTGGGTCATTTTTTTTCCTACGCAACTTTACATCTATTAATTTCTGATATTGATTATTTGCATTTAATTATGTAGCTACAGAGATTTCTGCTATAAGAGCTCAAGTGCCGTATAGGTAACAAGTGTTAGATGTGGATGGCCACTACCCAGCAGGTCTGACAGGCCTCTGTACCTGACTGTAGAAGCACCAGTAGCATGAAGGTGAATCTTCCCCAAGCAGCTAGTCTAGTACTGGGTCTACCAGCGGGAGCTGGTACATAATTAAAGCGCGTGCAGACATCAAATAGCGCATACAGTATCATAGTAGCAGGGTTCCCACAGTCAGCCAGTTCATGGAGTTTGGGGTTCTTGAGGAAATTTACTGGTTTCCAAGAAATATTTTCTTTCAAATTTTGGAATATCAAGAGTTTAAATGAAACTCCATATCTGAGAGTTGAAGGTATTTGAAGATGTAAGGTAAAAAGGGTTTTCAAATAAGCTTAAAAGATTAAACTTTTAGAGAAATTTAAAGCTTCCATTGAGTGAGAAATCACTGACATCAATGGGGAAAATTTGATAATTGAAAGGACCTTTAAACTCCTCATGGTTTTATGTTTCAACTAATGTTTCAATGAAACTAAAAATCTTTAGAAAAGAAATCCATACAAAAAAAACTCCCTAGCACTAAGGACATGCAATTTCAATAACAATGAAAAATATTTTTCAATAAAAATTTAAAAAATTATAAATGACTTTAAAGACCTAGAGATTTTGAAATTGAGCAAACAATCAAGATAGTATTGGATATTGGGTAAAAAAAAAAGTAGTACAGTTAATTGAGAAAGCATTTGAAAACATAAGATTTTATATTTCAAGGTTAAGTATAGACCCAAGGCCAGTGGGAACCCTGCAGTGTGAGGTGTTAGTCCTGGCTGTGTCCATATATGGTCATGTGCGGCCCCGGTACTCACTGCAAGGAAGTCTTTAGAAGGACGGCCGCCCTGTGGTAAAACAAATTATCGCATCCAGGAGCGAATGGTTATGTTGGATTAGTACATCAATAAAAATACCTGGTATGTACATGCACTAATCTAATAATGAGTTAGTAGAACAAGAAATGACTAAATAGTTTTTCAGGAGACTTGTATAGAGTATTAGAGATGAAAAACCATTTTTACAGATAGACAGAGAATTAGAGAGTAATAATTTCAGAGACTAAGAGAAATTAAATGATTGGATAGAGTGATAGATTAATTAATTAACAGATTGATGTGATGCAAAAAGTTACAAGGAGAGAAATGAGAAAGTACCAGAAGAAATTGTTTATGGTGTCAAAAAGTGGTAAAGGCATAGACATATAGACATTGAAGAAAAAAGAACACAGATTAAAATATAGAGGTATAGTGATCGAGACCAAGAAAGTGATAACTCAGATACAAGGAAATAGAGGAAGAAGGGATTAAGATAAAGTGGTGGAAAAAGAGAAAGAAAAAATAGAAAAGAATACTTAAAAAAAGAAAGAAAGTGATAGAGAGTGGAAGAGAAGGAAACGATGGTAGACTATCACAAACCATTATGAAACTAGTATTGCCATATTATATACAAAAGTACATTATATCACAACTTGTTATCACATTGTCAACACACACACATTGCATTTTGTGGCTGGAGAACACATGTTATCTGCCGAGTCACATGTTATCTGCCGAGAAGCGTTTGTTATCTCACGCATGTAAACAATGTTGCGGGGGAACTACCACACAAGGTAATTTCAACATTCAAACATGTTGTGATATAAAAAGGTTCATCTAAACCCATTTAAAGATTGTAGTTGTGATATAAATATGGAATTCAAAGTCAAAGTTGGTTTGCTTGAGGTTATCTCTCACACTTGGAGTGATAATGGTCAGATACACTTTCTCAAACCAACCTATCATTGTATTCCATATAATTACTACAGTATACTTGAGTATAGCTGCTTACCTCTGTAGCCAGGTGTTTCTGGTTGTCCAGGGTCTGGTCTGTGTGCTCTGTGATCTCATCTTTAGCCTGGTCCAGCGACCGCTCTATGTGCGCTGTGTGCAGAATAGTATCGATATTATATTGCTCTTGTTTATTGCCAGACAAAGGGTCATATCTAAACTCCCAGATAGTGTGAGAGTTTCTAGACCAACTGGTTCTTAACTTTGTGTAACAGAAATATAAAGGAAACAATCCTTTATTGCATTTAAGGCCAAGGCATTAAAGATTTTACAAGTTTGAAACTTAATCAAAATGATGTTGGATAGAATTCTACCAACTACTATGGATATCACTATTATTTTCGATTCGGATCTTCTTGGTTTGTGTGACGCATAGAGTACTCAAATGAGTTTTTGTTTGACTTTCTTTATTGCCTATATGTTCCCAAAATGTTAATCAAAATGATTTCTCAAGTATTTTAAAGTATTATTCTGTCCTGAGTATAACCACTGTGTCTATAGCAATCCTGAGGTAACATTTATAAACAATTAGGTTTTGCATAAATTCATGATAAATATAGCTGGGTGTTTACTGTAAAGACTTATACTTCATGTCAGTGAAGCTGGTTTCTACTTACACTTCATCTCAGAGAAGCTGGTGTCCATATCCACCAGTTCATGCTCCAGCAGCTGGATCTGCTTGAGGTGCTCGTGGCGCCCCCTGGCTTCATACTCCTGCCAGTACTCCACTTGCTTCTCCTCCTGTATGATCTCTGCCTCCTTACGGGCGATCTGCTCCTTCAGAACTGGAAGCAGGGTTTAATTATAATTATTTAAACATTAATCTGTATCAACATGTATTTTCTGTCTGTGTCCTTGAAATGGGATCTTTTCATTATCATTTTGTTAGTGGTTTTTTTTGTTTTATATTTTTATAACCAGGAAATAACAATTTGCATGGCATTTGCCATCAAAAAGGGCGGGGGGCAGTGTAGTGGTCGGATCTGGTTAAGACCTGCTGAAGTTCTGCCAGCCTAGAGAGCTCAGTTGGAAGAGCATTGGAACGGAAATCCAAAGGTCCAGGGTTCGGTTCCCTGTCTAGGCAGGAGCGTTTTTCAGCAGGTTCACTATGTATGTAATGAAACCCACAAAGCAGTCGGGGGTCAAACCCAGGCCTCCTGCTAGGCCATTACACCACCAAGGTTGGACTGCTTAACAGATTATTTTGGGAGACTGGCGAAACCTTTGGAGAACAGGTGAAAGTTCCTTAAAATTTTGATAGGTTCAAGCAAGACTTAAAAATAAATTTAAGATTAAAATTTTGGGAAAATAGATCATTACACAGGTTTAAACTTTGGAAAGGCCTCAAATCAGCTCTTGAAAATGGATCTTTTAGGTAATTAACTTTACATGTTCTGGGGTGGGTTTAAATACTCCTTATTTCATTCCTTTATCTTCTTCTATACTTATTACTTACACCCTTATCCTTTATCTTATACACATATACCCATAAACAAAAAACAGGGGTCTCACAGTGATTTTTCTTATCAGGATATATGGTATATAATTGGGAGATGTCACTAGGAATGGCTATTGTGTTAATTGTTGTAACCTTTATGTCTTTAAGGCACCTTCTCTTCCTGTTTGCGCATTGATGCATGGTACATTGTAACTGTGGCATGTCTCAACTCTTTAATTTGTTTGCACTTAGTTGTGGCGTTGGATTATGTATGTTTATATTGAATAAACTGGGAGTGGAGGCCCCAGAAAACGGAAAGTTCCTAAAAAATTATAATTTTCAACTGACTGGAAGACATGTGAAAGTTCTAAAGTTTTCGCCATGTCTGAGAGCTAGTGGCATTTTTTTATGTTTGTTATAAGATATTTATTTAGTTATGCAATCTAAGAGATTATAAGGTGCATGATATGGATGATGTAAGGTTTATGCTGAATGTATTTACTTGCGACTTCTTTCTCCTGCTCCTTGGCTGCCTCCCACTTGTCCATCATAACAGTGACCACCTCCTTCTTGTCCACCTCGCGCTCCTCCCCCACCTTCTTATCATAATCCTTGGCTTGCTTCAACAGGTTCTTTAGGTAAACACTCTGTTCCTGCATCAAGCGCTCGTTCTGTGGTGAATGTAAACAGGTTGTAGTTTGCAGAGTAAATGTTTCACTTCTCATTGACACATTTAATTGCTTGTTTGCATCTTAAAACATTCCTTTTTCTGGGGTATGTTTCGAGGATCAAAACCAACAAGACTGGAGGCGCGGAAGTAAAATTTGTAATTTAAACCAGTCCATGCTTACTAGATTTGGATATATTAGACTAAGTATTGTTTACTTCTGTTTCAAAACTTATAGCCAATTTTAGCTGTCTGAAAACCTATGAGTGATAATAGTGTCTGATGGAGGTATGCTGTTTTGATAAATATAATTATTTATTACAAATATTATTATTGTGTTACTTACACGTTCGTGCGCGCGCATGTTCTGTTCCTCCAGACCTCGCAGTTCATACTTGATGTCCTCCAGCGACCGCTCCTTGTTGTTGATCCTGAAACACAATATCATGAACACAGGCTATGAGCTCAATGTGTGCATACATGGCAGCTTCAGGATTAACACTCATTCCTGTCATTATCAAGAAAATGAATTCAGGTGCGTTAATTATTATCTAAAACTTTAATAATCAAAGAATGAATATCCACAATCAATCTCAATAAAAGTCAGACACAGAAATTGAGCAAATTTGTCATATAAGAAGCTGGAAGATTTTTCTTCATGTCTTTAGGTTGTTTTGAGGCCAGCAATGTCTGTATACTCTGTCAACATATAGCAAATAAGGTCTGGATGTCATGAAACTTTATACTTACTGATATGCCAGCAATGCTTCTCTCCAGGACATCGCTGCTTCTCCTCCTCCCTTGCCTTTCTTTCCTCCCTTCTTTTTCTTCCCACTTCCACTTCCGCTCTTCGCCTTCTTCCCTTTCTTCCCCATGGCGCTGCTTCCTATAGTCAATACATAATTAGTTACTTTTGGAACACTTGTGGGAGTATGTTAACTTTATGTAATCTCTCTTGAGCTTGAGCTTTATTCAGTGGGAATCCTTCTAAAACCATTGATTAATTCTTAAGAAATTTTGTAATAAAAACACCCAAGGAACAACAAGCTAATTGGTATATTTCTCAAGGATAATCGCCCATAACCATTTATAGCTATTTATTAATTTGATTAACTCGATCTTTCATCGGACAATGAGTGGATTTGGCCAGCACATGTCCAGCAGTCTTGTGATACCAAACTCCACCCAAGGACCTCAATCCTCAAAATAAATAGAATACAACTGGAGTTACTGCTAATAATTTACAACAAAAATATTTATATTTCTGATTAGACAGTTGACACACAAGTAACAGATTAAAATTTAACTTTTACAGTGAGATTTACCTCGCATGTTTACGATATTTTCACTCCAAGAATTCATTGTGTTTATCACTTCTAAAGGGTGGTGTCCACTGGCTGCGGTAACCTCTGCGGTAAGCCTTGTGATGGTGAGAAGTGGCGAGGTCCTGCCTCCATGGCCAGTGAACCATGGAGGCAGGACCCCATCACTCCTCTCCACCTACAGAACCAGCACAAACCATCACAAGGCTTACCACAGAGCTTACCACAGCCAGTGGAGACCACCCTTAAAACATCATTTTACATGGGCTTTGTTACAGTAAATACAATTTGTGTTCAAGTGCAGGAACTCGGAGGAATCAACTCGTGAGGCTGTATATATTATATATATAACCTTTGTTTACATTTCACTCTTCATTGATTTACTCCAGCTATAGTGATTTGTTCATGATTATTATTGAGTAAATGTGAAAGTTTCATAAAATTGTTTTTCTTTTATAGAAACACTTTTTTGATGCAGTGCATAAAATTTAAATCATTTTTGGGGTGATTTTTTTTTTATATAGTTTGATTTAAATTTCATAATTGGTCTGAGAGTGTTTTAGAATTTCTAGAGCTAAATTTGTGAGTTTCATACCAGCGTAGCTTAGTTCCGACCCATCCGGTGATATCATGGTTGATCTAATATGGTTTGCTATGTATAGGACAATTGTAGGTAGTTGTTATGATATTCGTTGAATTATGATATAATATGATTGATCGAATGATATTCAATATTTCCATGTTGACATAGAAACATGGCTGGTGAATAGACAGCTTCCACAACATTGCAGTTGGTTTTACAGTTGCTAAAATTGAATGTCACAATGAGGAGAAAGTTGTCAAAGCTGGAATATAATACAGTACATGGTATGTATGTTATAACTTATAATACATGTCATTAGAGCTATGCTGTCAAATTATACTTAATTATATAATTATATTCCGGTATGATTCTCGTGTCTTCAGCTTTGCAAATAGTTGTAAGGTACCTTGGACACTACAATTTTATTATTAGTATTGGTATATTTTACACACATCTGTATCATTGTGTCCAAGTATATTCTATATTATATACCGTATGTATGTTTATATTTACTTCATAATAGAAGTCGGCTATCATTATATTACCGCAGACTCAGTGGATATATAATGTACAAGTAATTCCTTTTTAATTTAATGCACGAAATGCAAATATATACCTCTAGTTTGCTCTGCGGTAATCTAGTTGATAGATTTTAGAATGAGTCTATTAAAGCATTTTTTAAACTTCTTCATAGTACATGCAATGGGAGACAATTAATAACAATACATAACATTGTCATTAGGCATTCCATTCCTACATACAGTACAGCCTAAATTATTGGCCATAACCATACAATAGGCCTGCTTAGCAAGGACATAAATAATAGTCATAAAATTATAAATCATGCAACGATGTGTAGGCCTATTGACAAAATTGTTAATAAACATCCGATTAATTTGATATTTTATGGGGTCAACTACGATTGGTGTATTCAGCATTACGATGCTAGTTCTCTTGTACTATAAGTTATGGTCCACGCAAGCTCATGTCTCTTAATTTGCACACAACCGACGTACTATACTCTGTCTCCCATAGCGAGGGAGTAAGATAGTATGGCCGAGTACAGGAACATCAAAGGATACCGCAGTCTTGGCCACGGAGGCCGAGTATACACGTAGGCTATCTTCTGAATGAATGGGCGGTGATGTTTACATGGCGGACAACGCCGACGAGCGATGTCAGAAGTTATGAGCATCAAAATACAAAGAAAAAAGGCTTGAATTCATGTCATGAAGCAAATAAGAATATCAAATATGGTTATGCTTACACTTAACAAGCCCTTCACAAGGTAATTTGCTGTTTTATCCACTCGGCGAGGATAAATCACGACAGACTTTCCTTGAACTCGCACCTGGCTTCACTGGTAACTAAGCTAGGCCGCCATATTGATTGGTGTTGCCTTTGTGGGTACTCAAGATGAAAAACATCTCCGTTGTAGTAAAACTTAATCACCAGAATTATATGTAATAAGTCATGGATATAGGGTAAGTCATTGAACAAAACATCTCAAAAAGCTTATAAGACTCATTCCCCGGTGTATATGGCAAATATTATAGTTTTAATTTCACCAAAATTTGATAGTTTAGGGCCAAGGCGTAAGTATTTCAGGTCTCGCTCAACAAAATCTCGCGAAGAGATCGGTCACGTGACACGACGTGGGATGGGCCGAGCGATGCGGAAGAGAAGATCGCGTTTATAAATCTAAGTAAGTAACGGGAGAGAAACTTTTAAAAAATTGTCACTGACGAAAAATATAATGTAGCTACTAAGGTCGTCCTGTTCCCTCGTAAAACTATGCTTGTCATCTCATGTTCTCTGAGGATTTGGGAAATATCCTGGAACGATTTGTTGGCGTCTTGTATTATCGCTCAACAATCGCCTTTCCGCATTCCACAACAGGTTGTTTATTTGTGTCAAGATCGAAAGATTCCTACTGGCTCCTACTGAATTATCACTATCACATTTTCACTGGTCGTCTCTCAACAGTACCACGGTCTTGTATATGTGGCAGTATGGGTCTGATAGGCCTATTAAAGTCTGACTAAAAGTATCGACTCAAAAGTATATATTCATTATTGCCGCCGCCGTGACTTCAGACGATTGGAGTTTGGACCCAAGCATTGAACCGGTAACGTTACTAGACAACTCCAACTCCAACTAACCTAGATACTAAGATAGCGTCAGTGCTGCAGTCAACGTTGTACTAGATTACCGGTAATGTCCGACTAGTATAACCCAGCCCTTCCTTCCTGAAACAGTCGGAGATAGAGATTGAATAAAACATCTCAATAATGAGGACCAATAGTACTTTGGAACAGCATCGCAAATGTCAAATGAGGTTAAAACTTAAATCATATAGCATGAAGGAATTCAGAACCGTCCTAAGACCGAGAGGATATGTGTTAGAGGATTAAGATTAAGGAAGCCTGGGTCGCCCTCCTTCCTCCTCCTCTGGCGTTTCCTGTATTTTTTTTTATTTGTCAATTGTTTACTGTACTACGCATTCATGTGTGTATAGGTGAGCAAGAGGCTACAAGACTCGAAAACCAAATAGCAAGTGTGTAAGTTCTGGTCCAAAAACTCTAAAAACTGCGAGGACACTTATGGATATATGTGCAGGCCTACATCATTAATCTATGAATAACAATAATCCCCGGAAACGGCTTGGATCTTTGCATGGAATGAACCACTTCACATTTGATGAAGGCTATGTTTTGTAATTCTCTTTGAAGCTACAGTGCAGACTATGACATATCACACGTGTCTAATGTATTTCTAGGCGCCAAATGAAGAAGTTGGCTGATGGATATAGCATCAGGATTGACCACACTTGAACTGGAGATTGTATAGCTTTAGCTAGGCCTGACCAAGATCGTCTATCATGGTGAGTGGATTTACTATATATTATAATCAGAATGGATTTCATTTCACTCATGTATATATAGGTCAGATTTTCAGAAAATGTACAATTGCCCTTCACCAATCCTCTCAAACAATACCAGATTTCAGATGAAAATGATGTTCAAAATACAGTTCAAGCTAACCAAACAGATTGCTAGAATCGATGCAATGCCAAATACACTCGAATTTACCGAGTATTGGCCAAATTGCAGCCTAATTTTGTAAAATTTACTAAATGTGTACCGCTGTCAATTGTACATTTTCTGAAAATCTGACCCATATGTTCGATTATTCTTCATGATTACCTGTGACTTAGCACAGTGTGCAACATAGTAGTTGTTGTTGTAACTTTTATTTGCCTATTTTACAAAGGTGACAATATCGGCGGGTACCGAGCTCCCTACATAGGGAGGATTTCAAGCCCTTCCGTATAGATATTGGTTTTAATAAAGCAAAGGTAACAATACTCCCTAGGGTCGACGACAGTCGGGAGGCAATTTGCAACGAATGGTTTAATTATCAATTAGATTTTGTGCAAGCAGGCAAGATGGAAAACAATGTAAAAAAAATATAATATATATAGAGGAAATTAACAACCGCTCAGCATGAAACAGTACCGAACAATATATTATAGAGCGAGGTTATCAACATATAATATTTTGTGAGCATGGTTTGGCTAGCAAGAAATAGGATTTTAATGTACAATACACTCGATTCATTTGGTGAAGTTTCCTATTGAAGGAGTGTTGGAGATGTCGGGTTTGAATTAGGAACCATAAAGGGGGGGGGGGGATTAAAGAAATAAGTAAAGGAGGAAGAGGATGTACTGATTGAACATAACAATGGTCAATAATAAGACAGTAAGCGAATCCCAATGATTATTAGTATAAAAAGTTAGGGTCATTCCAGATGGTTGTTTTCTTGGCTGGATCTAAGAATTTAGTAGCCGTGTGCTGTGTGAAGATTTACCTCAAGGGAGTTCCAATAGAAAGGGATTTTATGATAAATGGACTTCCTTATTTGCTCAAGTCTGGGTGGCTGTTAGCATCTTATTGTAATTTGAGTCATACGCTATCCAACGCCCTTGTATTCCCCATTCTTGCAATTATAATAAATACATTTAAATGCAAACAGAAGCCATTATCGAGTCGTGTAACCCGCCAACTGTATCGCATTTTCAATAAATAAAAGTATCAGCAACAACATTTTGGGAAGTGGAATAAAGCGCCGGGTAGGACCAGTGGCATGAACAATTCATTTAAACTTCATTTAAACTTCATTCATTTATTATAACATTCAAATATTATATATATCCTCGAGCGGCCGTTAAATCTAACAGCGATTCCACGATCCGTGCGTGTACAAGCAGGTCAGGCATTTACAATGTAGAGTCAGAACTAGCTGCCAAATGGCCACACATTGTCTGTCCCTATTATATTAGAAGAACACTGGAACCTCTTTATTACCATGCTAAGGACTGAATGCGTTTTGGTCCCAGGAAGAACTGTTTGTGTCAGAGGTAATCCACATCAGCAATAAAGAATTTTTTAATTAAATTGAATAGCGAGGTGGTCTCTTTAGAGGGGCTAATCTAATAAGAGGGAATAATTCGGGACTGGGAAAACGGGTCTTAATAGAGGGATGGTCGCTATAATGAGTTGGTCTTCATGTGAGGTTCCACTGTACCTCAGAAATAAAATTGTTCATCAATTGTAATTCACAACATTACACATTTCTAGAACTTGAGAACCCAAGTAAAGAGAATCCCTCACCGTTATTGAACATGTGTCGGTGAAACCATTCATCAATAGTATAACTAGAGCAACTTCTTAAGTAATTCAATTGCAATTAATTGTGATCCGTTTAGGAACATGAGTCATAAGTCGCAAAATATGGATTTTGAGATATCACCATATTTGAAAAGAGGAGATCAAGCCGATTCCAACGATAGTAAACATATTAGGACACCTAAAATGTATTTCTATATTTTAAGTTTGATATTTTTATTTTTGAAAGTTTGCAATGTTTCTGGATGGGTAATTACCAGTAAAGTGACTGAATATACTCCATGCAAAAGCCTTCACAACGCAAGGATATATTTGATAAAATGTCCTGAAACTTGTTCCATGGATTCATATGACTATAAGTGCTAAACTGTCTAAAAATCAGAACATTTCAATAAAGAGATTTTGTGGAAAAAAACACTTTGAAAAATATCCATTTTGTGACTTGTGACTCATTTTCCTGTAACACATCACAACTGCTGATAGGTTAAGGGGAGTGATGTGTCGTTTAGCTGCCTAAAGACCAGGAGGGCCAACAACTGTTACTTAGAGGGCGCACTACTAGCATCTACTCCCAGTTGTGTGGATGGTAGAAATCTCCGTGATTAGATTTTGGACTTTTAGTCCAGTTAAAGTATAAGTACAGAAGCATCCAGAGCCATGGTTCTAGGCGAATTGCCATCCGGTAAAAAGCCACCCAGTAAAAGGCCACCCGGTAAAAAGACACCCGGTAAAAAGCCATCTGGTGAAAAGCCACCTGGAAAAGAGCCATTTTGGTAAAAAGCCACCCTAGGTAAAAAGCCACCACTGAACCGGAATGGATGGGTTTTTACCGGGTGGGTTTTTACCGGGTGGGTTTTGCACTTGACCGGTGGCTTTCTACTGGCTGGCAATTCGTCGCGGTGAATATGCCTTTGATGCTGATGTGTGGAAGAAGGAATGCCATTACTCCCAATTAATCTGCCACCTCCTGATAAAAACAATAACTGGATCATCACATTCACTCCTTCCCTCAACCCCAAGTTGGGCGAAGTTTGGTGACAGCACCACTTATCTTATCATTAAACTTCTCACAGAGGTGGTGGACCATGCCAGGATGGCGGTGGTGGACCATGCTAGGACGCCGCGCTTAATTTCCAAAATAACTGGCTTTTTCTCCCGCTCCCACCAAAGTTACTTTAGGTTATACTATAGTATTTAGACTCATTGTGTGATGTTTATACTGTAGATACATGAGTGTGTAGACAATCCTCCCGGGGCGCAGGAAGTGTGGACGGTGCGCGGCCAGTACGACTACTACCACTACAACTGTGACGGGGTGGACGACACAGTAAGTCTGGCTTACCTTCTTGTATTTCATGTATATACAACCTAAGGACGTATTAAAGTATCTTTTCTCTTTGTGTATTATATGACTTTGTGTCTATTATTCACCAAAGATGCACTTGCCATATATCAAGCTGTTATTTAAGATCTTTTGTCCATTGAACAGAGAGGGAGACTATCAGACCTTGTTTTTTTAAAATAATTTATTTGGACTCAGTTTAGACATGCATCTGTTTTCTTATGAGATCCTATCCTTAATAGCATGAAAATACATTATCCGACCATCACGCCACCTAGCTTTTCTAGTTTTGCTAAGGCGGGAGCTTCCAGTTATGGCACCCACAACCTAAAAACAGAGTAGGCCCGGGAGTAGGCCTAAAATTGCTTGGGCTCTACTCTTTCAAATACATAAAATTGTATACCTACGGGTAGCTGAGATTGTACTCTTTTCATATTTTTCAATCTCGTAACCATCTTTACATTTTTTGCTGGTGTTATCACTGTTTTCGCGGGTGGCGGTAGGCGCGAACTCCTTAACAGAGTGGTGGCGGAAGCTTCTGTCTCAGCCTACTGGGAGATATTTCAGCCTGCAGCGCCACTGGTGTTAAATTTGCACGCTATTTGACTAACTGGGTTCAGCAGAATTTAATACTTTAAACTTTAATTCTGGTGTCTCTGGTCCACTTGTAGATCTATTGCAGGAAATTAAACTGTAGTACCCCAATTTTCCTCCAGGGCTGGGGCTGTGGCTACCGCACACTACAGACGCTGTGCTCCTGCGTTCGCGCTACCAAGCCTTCCTCCAGCTCCTCCAGTTCCTCCAGCACCCCACCACCTGTGCCCACCCTCAGGGGCATACAGGAGGCCCTGGTCACCATGGAGGACAAACCCCACACCTTCCTGGGCTCCCGGGACTGGATCGGTAGTGTGGAGTGCGCCCTCGTGGTCGACTACCTGTATGACGTAAGTAGTTTTAACCTCAACCCAAATATCAGTAATATTGTAGTGAATTACTCAAGTCCGGTTTGTGATCGCAGTTGAGCAACAACACCAAAACCCAGATGCAATAGTCCTTGCTAGCAGTCTTATTCTTTATTAATAACCAGTTCTTAAAAGGTCCAGGGCAACACTGTGGTAGCAAGCAATCATCAACTCAAGAATTAGACTTTCAATAGAAACGACCTGATTTTAAATGGGTGTTTTCACATAGAACCAATTACCATCTGTACAATCTATATATTAATAAAATAAGAGTTTGGAGCGTCTCCAGTGGAGCATCTTCTCTGAAACTGCTGGCTAGATCTCCATTATATTTCACATGCACATTGCCAAAAATGGTGCCGAACCATTCCACTATGTTTCATTAACAAATTAGGGTTGGAAAGGGGTTAGAAATGGGTTTACATCGAGCACCCCCATTTAGGGCCCCCAGCACTGCCTGAAAACAAACCTATCAGTGCCCCTACACCAGGTTTCTGGGTCACCCAAAGCATGAGGTCATGGACGGGCACATCATTGCTTCACTATGGGACGGGACTTGATATATTTCCACCGAAAGGAGCATCGTCAGAGTTGAATTAGTTCATGAACTATTGTTTTTGAAGTCGAGCGGGGGAACCCGCCTACTTATTACCTCACAATGAAAGAGGGAATGGGAGAGGGAGCAAGACAGGGACAGGGAACACAACAACACTGAACAGTGACCAAAAAAATCATCTAAACAGGGTTCCATTTGTGGTATGAAGACACTAACTTATAGAGACAACTTGAAAAAGAAAGATAGTGGGAGAGGGAACAAGGAGAGATGAGGATGTGGGCCCCACTGTCCCACTAGCAAATCCTGTGTGTAGCACGGGTATTTGCTAGTATACAATGAAATAGAATAATAAAGACTCACAAAATACAGTGCCACCTTTAGCTAATACTACATAATACCAACATCATCCGGCTAAACCCTGCCAAAGGTAGCTGAAGCGTTCCCGGGCAGCACTGTAGCGGCCGGCAAATGAGCCGGACTCACCACAATATGTTACATGGTTCCTGCGGGTCTTAAAAAGTCATTAAAAGTCATGAATTCTGAGTTTGGGTTTTTAAGGGCCTTAAAAGTCATTAATTTCCACTGTGAGTCATTAAAAAGTCATGAAAAACTATCTGAGCGCCGATAAGATATGTGATATGAGATATATTATAAGATATGTGTACACTCATTGATTTTGACGAGATTACATTGATATTCCAATAATTGAAGGGAACCAAAATAAATTTTGAGTTCTGTGTAAATAAGTTCAACTATATCGTTGTTTCACTTCATGGTCATAAATTATCGCCTAACATGACTTCATTTGGTCATTAAAAACTGGGGGAATTGGTCATTAAAAGTCATGAAAAATGATGTGCTCTGGGCCGCGGGAACCATGTGTTAGTTTGGTCTAAACTCTGACCATTAATATGTTTATAGCATGAAACTATGCTGAACTGCCAGCTGAAAAAAACCCTAAGAAATTGGTTCTCCCATAAAATAAAAAAGTATTATATTACAATATCCCCAAAGAAATAATGAGTTAGAACCTGTTGCCAGTGCAAATATATACTAATAAATCTCACTTCTTTCTAATGACATCTTTTTGTTAAAATGTTGCATTGGCACACAATTATGTTGACATTTTATGCAAGAAATGAAAATAGAAAGATGCTTAGACAGAACTAAACAAAAGGTTAGAACTACAAGTGTGATTCAATGGCTCAAGTTAACACTCAATTTGGTATCCAACAAGCGGCCGGAGTATTGTTGCCATGTCTCCACTCTCATCCCTGGATCCAAAGTACTTTGGACGGCATTTCTTAATTCTATCTACCATTTATTCAAGAGATAGATTTTTGATTTTGTTTTTAAAATCTATCTACCTCATTATGTAGTTTTGGGCTTACATTTTTTCATATTTCATGGACTAATTTATTATATCATAAGATGAAGGGCAATATCGATAATATAAGCAATGATTCTTAGCTTGATACATAATTGTATCATGTAATTATATCATGTAATTATATCATGTAACTATATCAAGTATTGAGGATTGTTTCTTGCTGCAGGTTCCGTGTAAGATCATACACGTACCCTCTGGTGGAGATTTGGTACATCACATGGACACGCTGGTACAACATTTCCACACCAGGGGCGCACCCGTCATGATGGGCGGAGACGCAGACGCTGCATCCAAGGGCATTATGGGTATCAGCAAGTCACATGACCAGCATCATCTGCTCGTCCTGGTGAGTTACTCTAGAACTACTCTGGGGAAATTGATCTTGGGGGAGGACCTGTGGGGGTGGGGGTTGCTTTACGCCCTGTTGTACACCATACTTTAGTATATTTGGTCATATCACAGCGAGAGGAAACACGCTAACCCGATGATAAATGCCCTATACTTTTCCACTATCAATATCAGCAATGGTTCTTTCTACATGGGTATAGGCTGCTATACACATGGCCAGTCTTTGGCAACCCAGTCAGTGTGCACTGGGTAGAAGGGGAAGTAATATATGGAATTCTAACCGGGACTCTTTAAGAACCTTTTAATTTATAGTTCTTTTACCTTTACACCACCTTTGGTATAAGTCTGTCTTTTATTGATGACAAGAAGTAGCTTGAATATCATGGAATTCGTAAAAAAAAAAAAATGTCCAAACTCCTGTAATTTGCTGTTTTCAGGATCCTCATTACGTGGGGCCTACACCAGATGGCGCCAGGTTACAGGAGACCCGGATGTTACTGTGGCGCCCCCTGGATTCCTTCCATGCAGGCTCCTTCTACAACCTGTGCCTGCCCTGCCCCCTAGTGTCCACTTGATGAACCAGCTGCTGTATGGTTGGTTATAGATCTCTCCACACCTAGTGGAGCTATCAATGTTAAGAGAGAATGTAACGAGCATTAGATCTGTGAATATGTATCTTATGGTCACGCGATTTTACTGTGTTGAATCCACGAGAAGCGCAGGTGATGTGAATACATATTGTATGGTATATGACTGAGGTATTACATGGTCTCTGCAGCTGAAACAGTATTACTCACTGTTCTCCCTTTAACTAAGGATGGGCTAGTTTCTTATACATGAGTTTATGATTTTTTTCTCCTTTTTCCATATTAATCTTGTGAATACTTGGTGTACAATGTCGCCTGGTGGGGGTTTTCCATTGCCCAGTTTCATGATGTAATACGACGATCAATGTTTAAAAAAATAATGTTCTGTTTTGTATCTTACACAGTGAGTTTGCATACTTCAAATTAGATCATGGTTCTAAACACTTTAGGCCTAAAGTAAAATTAGCTTTGTTTCCAGTCCCGGGCCGACCCTAAACAATTGCTACCAACTCAAGTGTTTTAACCCATTTGAAAATTAAAATTAAAATCTCCCTACCAACCCAAAATAAAGTATTATTAAAAAAGTTAAAAAAAAATCAGTATTTTGGGTCCATAACGACGTTGAATTTTGAATTTTGACACCTTTAAAACAAAGATTTACCAAACCAAATTTTTACCATCAGGTGACCGAAAACAAATATAATTTTATTTACGGCCTTATAGGTGAGGGAGTAAATATTAAAGTATCATCGGTAGATAGCCCTGCATGAGAGATTTGTCCATCTGCCTCATCTGTAGCCATAGATAAAGCGCCATCTGGGCCCTGGGAGAGTACTACTTTGTCTTTACGTTTTTGAAATAGTCGTTGGCGAATTTTTTCTGGTAAGAAAGATGTGATCTGTAGAGCCTTTTTCCTATGTGCCTTTACAGTGAGGATTGACCGAGGGTCATACCACGATCCGCTCTCCCCAGTTGTAGTTTTATGTACATGTGTTTTAGAAGGGGACGATTCCCCAGTGGCAATATGTTTCTCTCCAGTAATTTTACTGAAAATGTCTAAAGACTCACCAGCTGTCTGAAGTATATCTGTTTGTTTCCTGAGTTCTCTCAGGTTTTCCGGTAAACCTCCTTTAGGGTTTGATTCTGCATTTTCCTTTGTTCCATCCTCCTCCTGTCTTCCACTGCTAGCCTGTAATTTCCTCAAGGCATCCAGGACGGCACGGCGTTGTCCCACCGTTAAGCCTAATCCCTCAATGTCCGTGATAGTAAGACAAAGGAGGACTTCTTTGTCTGCAGTCTTCCTTCACAAACTTAGTGACCGATTTTCTCTGTATGCCTTTTTCACCTGCCCAGGCTTCAAAATCCCATACAGGGGGTTGGTCATTCTCAGTCATGTTGTAAAGAAAAAAGAGAACAACTTGCGGCAAAAACTTGCTCATTGCGATTGCACGTCCACTTGCTTGTGTGACTTTGCTGAGAATGCGTTTGAAACTCCAGCTAGCCGTTTCGGTCCGGAGTAACTCTCCCGTGATTGGCCCAGTTGAGTTGTTTCAATGGTTAAGTCCAACGGACAGATGTGTCGACCTAGGCCAAGGAGACTCAGCGTTTGGTTAACATACATTAAAAGATTTTTAATTCCCCGTAAGCCAAGGATCCTGTGTCCATTCTTGTAACACATGTGACAGAACTAATGGTCACACTCAGGTCAGCTTGAAATGAATCTTTCCTTTACTTAAAGTGGTAATATATGCCATATACGGCTTGAAATGAATCTTTTGACAAGTTTACCTTTACATAAAGTGGTAATATAAGCCATATTGATCACTCTGTACTTACCATCTAGCAAGAGGATCCCTGTGTCCAGTCTTGCAGCAAAAGTAACAAAACCGGTGGCCACACTCAGGACGGCTTGAAGTGAATGTTTCCTCAAGTTTACCTTAGTTTTTTATCAGGACGGCTTGAAATGAAAATTTCCTTTACGTAAAGTGGAAATATAAGCCATATTTATCACTCTATACTTACCTACTAGAAATCTAGGTTGCTGATACCTGCGTCCTTACTTAAAGTGGTAATATATGCCATATTTATCACTATACTTAACCACTTAGTACAAGGATCACTCTCTATTCCTACAACACATGTGACAGAACTGGTGGCCACACTCAGGTCAGCTTGAAGTGAATCTTTCCTTTACTTAAAGTGGTAATATATTGCAGATTCCTCATCCCTAAGTATAGTATAAGCCCTCTGGGAGACTAATTTAAACCATCTGTATGCTTTCACATCTTTGTATGCGAGCTGATACACCTCTGTGATTTTTACCCTCATTTGTTGGGCTCCTCTTCACTCATGAAGAGTCCTGTTAAAATGAGGGTTTTTTGTCTTTTTGCTGTGGCGACAGTCTGGCCTTGGTGACAGGAGTGAGTGAGCTCTCTTACCCATCTATAGTCTCTATTATACAGGTACACTGTTGGTGGAGTCTCACTGTATACTCAGTGTTCCACTCTCAGTACAAGTCTCCTCCCAGTATTGTTGTTGTTCTGCCACACCAGCAGTGTTATATCTTACCAGGCCGTTAGGTCCAATGGACTAGTGGCAGTGAGGAAGTTAACCCTCACAGACCCTGAGAGAGGAGTGGGTTTTCATGCACTAAACTCTTGTTATGTTGTTCTGCCACACATGCAGTGTTATATCTTACCAGCCCGTTAGGTCCAATGGACTAGTGTTAGTGAGGAAGTTCACCCTCACAGACCCTGAGAGAGGAGTGGGTTTTCATGCACTAAACTCTTGTTATGTTGTTCTGCCACACCAGCAGTGTTATATCTTACCAGACCATTAGCTGATACCTCCATCCTTACTTCAAGTGGTAATATATATTATATTCATCACTCTATACACAACCACTTAGTACAAGGATCACTCTCTATTCCTGCGACACATGTGACAGAACCAATGGCCGCACTCAGGTCAGCTTGAAATGAATCTTTCCTTTACTTAAAGTGGTAACATAAGCCATATTTATCACTATACACAACCACTTAGTACAAGGATCACTCTCTATTCCTGCGACACATGTGACAGAACCAATGGCCGCACTCAGGTCAGCTTGAAATGAATCTTTCCTTTACTTAAAGTGGTAACATAAGCCATATTTATCACTATACACAACCACTTAGTACAAGGATCCCTGTCTATTCCTGCAACATATGTGACAGAACCAATGGCTGCACTCAGGTCAGCTTGAAATGAATCTTTCCTTTACGTAAAGTGGTAATACAAGCCATATTTATCACTCTATACTTACCCATCTAGCAAGAGGATCCCTGTGTCCAGTCTTGCAGCAAATGTGACAGAACCGGTGGCCACACTCAGGTCAGCTTAAAATGAATGTTTCCTTTACTTAAAGTGGTAATATATGCCATATTTATAACTCTGTACTTACTGTTATATCTTACCAGGCCGTTAGGTCCAATGGACTAGTGTTAGTGAGGAAGTTCACCCTCACAGACCCTGAGAGAGGAGTGGGTTTTCATGCACTGAACTCTTGTTATGTTGTTCTGCCACACCAGCAGTGTTATATCTTACCAGGCCGTTAGGTCCAATGGACTAGTGTTAGTGAGGAAGTTCACCCTCACAGACCCTGAGAGAGGAGTGGGTTTTCATGCACTAAACTCTTGTTATGTTGTTCTGCCACACATGCAGTGTTATATCTTACCAGACCGTTAGCTGATATGTCCTTCCTTACTTCAGGTGTTCCAGAACTGATGGCCACATTCAGGACGGCTTGGAGTGAATCTTTCCTCAAGTTTACCTTTACTTAAAGTGGTAATATATGTTATATTTATAACTCTATACTTATCTACTAAGTACAAGGATCCCTTTGTCTATTCCTGTAACACATATGACAGAACCGTTGACCACCCTCAGGTCAGCTTGAAATGAACTTTACCTTTACTTAAAGTGGTAATATATGCCATATTTATCACTCTAAACTTACCATCTAGCAAGAGGATCCCTGTGTCTTGCAGCAAATGTGGATGATGCATGGGTGACAATCAGTGAGGCATGAAATGAATCTTTCCATGTGACAGAATCGTTGGCCACATTCAGGACAGCTTGAAATAGTCTTCCCTTTACTTAAAGTGGTAATATATGTTATATTTATCACTCTATACTACCCTATATCTGATACCTCCGTCCTTCCATCAGATGTGACAGAACCAATGGCCACATTCAGGATGGCTTGAAATGAATCTTTCCTTTACTTAAAGTAGTAATACAAGCCATATTTATCACTCTGTACTTACCATCTAGCAAGAGGATCCCTGTGTCCAGTCTTGCAGCAAATGTTGATGATACATGGGTGACAATCAGTGAGGCCTGAAATGAATCTTTCCATGTGACAGAATCGTTGACCACATTCAGGACAGCTTGAAGTGAATCTTTCCTTTACTTAAAGTAGTAATACAAGCCATATTTATCACTCTACACTTATCCATCTAGCAAGAGGATCCCTATATATGTAAAGAATATAAGCTGTACCATACCAAAGTAAACAATTAAAATATAATCAGGATGGTACAAGATTGACACAATACCCAATAAGACACTGAGAGATAAAGTTTTTTTGTTGTTGTTTATTCATTTACGACCATACATGTTTCGGAGATGGGTTGTCTCCTTCTTCAGTGGTCACTATTAGAATATAAAGTGATTCAAGCGACTCTAGACACAGCTATTAGTTTATGAAGGAGGTTTTATTAATTCAGGGATGATCCATGTTTTGGTCACATTACACCTTCATCAGGATAATTACATGGTAAAATTATCCTCCACAAGTACAACTTTGTGCGCTTAAAATATAAATTTCTATGATATGAAATCCTTACTATACTTACCCTTGAACCACAGAGAGCGGTTCTAAGACTTTGCTGCTATGTACTCCATGAAAGACTTGTTGAACTGGAGCCTTACAAAAGTAAACAATTAAATATTAATTTCTATGATATGAAATCCTTACTATACTTACCCTGGAACCACAGAGAGTGGTTCCAAGACTTGGCTGCTCTGTACTCCATGAAAGACTGGTTGAACTGGAGCCTTACTCCTCATAGTAACTTTTAAACTTTTGTTCTAATTATCTACACTTGAGTCCCCAGCGCTAATCACTGAGCTCTATGGGGCAGGGAGTGGCGCTCATTGTCAAATAGTTCCTTCTATTGTTATTGTCTATTGTTAAGGTCTTATAATGTCTTAATGTATTATTATATGAGTGATGATGTCCAACTGGTTTATTCTAGTATATCAGTACAGACTCACTGTTACCTGTGTTTGGGGGAAGGGGGGCATTTTGGTTTTAGGTGTTTAGTGCCCTATCTTACACATTGAAATTTTTGCAAAACATTTCAATAACATCCTGGTTGTGGAGCAGCAGCCTTCATTGTCATGTATACCTTGATATGGCAATAGTCACAATGTCTGCCTTACAAAACTGTGTAGCCTTCCATAGAGTACATAGGCTAATAGTCGCAATGCCTGCCTTACAAAACTGTGTAGCCTTCCATAGAGTACATAGGCTAACAACATCACAACATCCATAAGTGATGCTATGTGGTGTAATAGTTTATTTACATTTATCTTTTTCTCTCTCTCTACCTTCTATCTCTATTTCCTGGGTAAGATTTCCACTCCATATTGATATGGACATAATTAAATTGTATAATTCAATACCCTTTTGTCCTTTTCGTATTGTAATATCAAACTACCTGACAAATAAAAGATTTTTTTCAAGCGTCACAGCGAATTGTTAAGTTCTGACCATTTTTTCTTAATAAACCTTATTACATTTTTATTCTTGTACATGGCTTTACATATATCTTTATTTTACCAGGGAATATGAATGTTAGAAGTTCCTGCTTGGACTCTACACACTAGATGAGATTCCTTCCTTAGTGTTAATGGTGACAGCACCAAAGTAATCTAAATGAAAGTATGATCCCAAACCCTTCTTTCCCTTTTATATTCTCCGTACGAGGTAAGACGGCAGGCATATTCAAATGTTTGTTTTCTCGAAAGTGGGACCATCTGTGATTGCCAGTTTCTCTTGTCTGATTTCACAATATTGGAGTAATTGTCAAGTTTAGATTATCGTTAAAAGTTAAAAGCAATTTCTACTTTTCTACTTGAAATTTCTACTCATGACATTTCATGAATGTCCAAATGTATTGTTATTCTGCCTGACTATTGGTGATGTTGGTGGAACTACACAATTACAAAATGGTTGCCAATGTCAGATAACTTATTTACTTTACCAAAAGTCTTACATCAAAGATGTGCAGTCGTCTTCCATGAAATAAACTTCAGAATATTGTCTTCCTGGTGAATCCAAAGTCCACCATTTAAACAAATTCAGATTTATTCAAAAAATTATGAAAATGTAAATTTTGAATGCCATGTTTAAGAAATACTTTGTTTGAGTCAAGGCATGCATCGTTTATGTAATCATTCATGTGCAAATCATATCCAATCAAAACACAGCTTTGAGGATGTGAAAATGGATAACCAGTCCTGGCTATGCATGGAGAAGGAACTGTCTGTTAGTCAAATGGGCATTCCGTTCTCCACGCTTTCAGAGGTGAAATGATATATCTTACATAAGAGTATAATGTTCCATAGTGTAGTCTGTCTGTACTGTAGACTTATAAAGTATATGCAGGCTTACTGCATCACATCATCCATAAGTGCTCTCAGTACAAGAGGCAACCCTTTAGGTCCAATAGTCAGTTGGTATATTGTCTTATTTGTTAAGGTACTCAGAGTACTTACACAATGTTGGGGGAAGGGGGGGGGATGTTGGTCTTTAGGTGCTTAGAGCTCTATCTTACATTGTTGGGGGGAAGTGGAGGCGATGGTGTTTAGGTGCTTAGTGCTTAGAGCTCTGTCGTACATTGTTTGGGGGAAGGGGGATGTTGGTGTTTAGGTGCTTAGAGCTCTATCTTACACAACAGTGTTCCACAGCGTGGGTGTTGCCTCCTGCCTAGAAGCTTACTGCTCTATCTTATATTGTTTGGGGGGATGTTGGTATTTAGGTGCTTAGAGCATCATCTTACACATTGTGTGTGGGGGGAGGGGGGATGTTGGTCTTTAGGTGCTTAGAGTACCATCTTACATAACAGTGTTCCAGAGGGTGGGTGTTGCCTCCTGCTCTGAGTACAAGAGGCCAACATTTAGGTCCAATAGTCAGTTGGTATATTGACTTATTTGTTAAGGTACTCAGAGCACTTACACAATCTTACACATTGACATTGTGGCAGAAACATCACAATGAGATGTAGCTGTGACGTCAATCCACTCACTCCCTGCTACACCTAGGTACAGCAATAGTCACAATGTCTGCTCCAATGCACATGTCAGATGGTGAACTTTCCACCCTTTTTAGTTGTGCCACCTGCTGCTGTGTCTATGATTAACACTGGGGTACAATCTCCTCTTATTCCACCTTATAGCGTATGTAAGTGTCATGGCGGCGGAGCGCGAATTAATGAGGCTCTCAGGGATCAATTTATTGAGGCTCTCAGGGATCAATAATGTGTGAATCTGTTCATAATCTATAGCACTATAGCTGTGGGAATCATAGAGTGCGTAAGTGTCATGGCGGCAGGCACGATATTAAATCTTACATGACATTTTATTGAGGCTCTCAGGGATCAATTTATTGAGGCTCTCAGGGATCAATAATGTGTGAATCTGTTCATAATCTATAGCACTATAGCTGTGGGAATCATAGAGTGCGTAAGTGTCATGGCGGCAGGCACGATATTAAATCTTACATGACATTTTATTGAGGCTCTCAGGGATCAATTTATTGAGGCTCTCAGGGATCAATAATGTGTGAATCTGTTCATAATCTATAGCACTATAGCTGTGGGAATCATTGTTACATGGTAGCAAGTGAAGTCCCATGATGAGTCAGATAATATGTGGACTGGTAATGGTTTACTAGAAGGTCAACTGTGATGAAGTTATGGGTTAAATACCTTACTGGTGACATCAACAAAAGACTCTCCTACATTTTCACTGTGTCCATTCTTGTAACACATGTGACAGAACCATTGGCCGCACTCAGGTCAGCTTGAAATGAACCTTCCCTTTACTTAAAATGGTAATATATGTTATATTTATCACTATGTACTTACCATCTAGCAAGAGGATCCCTGTGTCTTGCAGCAAATGTTGATGATGCATGGGTGACAATCAGTGAGGCCTGAAATGAATCTTTCCAAATGTGACAGAATTGATGGCCACACTCAGGACAGCTTGAAGTGAATCTTTCCTTTACTTAAAGTAGTAATACAAGCCATATTTATCACTCTACACTTATCCATCTAGCAAGAGGATCCCTATATATGTAAAGAATATAAGCTGTACCATACCAAAGTTAACAATTAAATTATAAAGTGATTGAGGCGACTCTGAACTCAAGTAGACACAGCTATTAGTTTATGAAGGAGGTTTTATTATTTCAGGGATGATCCACGTTTTGGTCACATTCATCAGGATAATTACATGGTAAAATTATCCTCCACAAGTACAACTTTGTGCGCTTAAAATATAAATTTCTATGATATGAAACCCTTACTATACTTACCCTAGTACCACAGAGAGTGGTTCTAAAACTTTGCTGCTATGTATTCCATGAAAGACTTGTTGAACTGGAGCCATACAAAAGTAAACAATTAAATATAAATTTCTATGATATGAAACCCTTACTTTTCTTACCCTAGTACCACAGAGAGCGGTTCTAAGACTTGGCAGCTATGTACTCCATGAAAGACTGTACAACACTCACCAGTACACTATTGTCTGTAATCTTAAATCCAAGGCTAAACCTTGAAGGTTGGGGGTCCATATATCCCTTAGAGGTGGTTGGGGCTGAGGATGTGGTTGTAGCTGGGGGGGAGGGCTTGAGGAAGGGCTTGTTGGAAGTTGTAATACTTGATTCCCTAACTGGGCATTTTCTGCCTGCTGTTATAACCTGTTGTTATAACCTGTTGTTATAACCTATTGTTGTTATAACCTATTGTTGTTATAACCTGTCTACATCAACATGTAACTGAACCTGCCTGTTAGCATCACCTGCCAATTGATCCATGACTCAGTCTTTCTCTTTCAATTTCGGACCTTATATTTATTCTTGTTATTTATCAGTGCAAGTAGTTTGATATTTACTGGATCTTACACAACAGTTTGTTCAGTGCCTAGTGACTGCATTGAAGCCTATATTGACAGTGATGAAGTAAGCCATATAAGTACACGGATCCTGTGTCCATTCTTGTAACACATGTGACAGAACCAATGGCCACACTCAGGATGGCTTGAAATGAACCTTTCCTTTACTTAAAGTGGTAATATATGTTATATTTATAACTCTATACTTACTGTTATATCTTACCAGGCCGTTAGGTCCAATGGACTAGTGTTAGTGAGGAAGTTCACCCTCACAGACCCTGAGAGAGGAGTGGGTTTTCATGCACTAAACTCTTGTTATGTTGTTCTGCCACACCAGCAGTGTTATATCTTACCAGGCCTTTAGCTGATACTTCCTTCCTTCCATCAGGTGTTCCAGAACTGATGGCCACATTCAGGACGGCTTGGAGTGAATCTTTCCTCAAGTTTACCTTTACTTAAAGTGGTAATATATGTTATATTTATCACTCTGTACTTACCATCAAGCAAGAGGATCCCTGTGTCCAGTCTTGCAGCAAATGTAACAAAATCGTTGACCACACTCAGGACGGCCTGAAGTGAATCTTTCCTCAAGTTTACCTTTACTTAAAGTGGTAATACAAGCCATATTTATCACTCTATACTTATCCACTTAGCGAGAGGATCACTGTTTTCATTCCTGCAACACATGTGACAGAACCAATGGCCGCACTCAGGACGGCTCATTTATTTTTTTGGTTTAGACCCACTGGACCTCACTCCTTGACTTCTACTCCTAATTATCTACTTCTACTACTTCTTATTTCTGTACTGGGTTTGAGTTGTTTCTGCTACTACTCTTAGCGAGATATCAACACCCCAATAGTAAATAATTAGAATATAAATTTCTATGATATGAAATACTTACCATGATACCGCGGTTGAGAGCGACAGTCTGGCCTTGTTAACAGGAGTGAGTGAGCTCTCTTACCCATCTATAGTCTCTGTTATACAGGTACACTGTTGGTGGAGTCTCACTGTATACTCAGTGTTCCACTCTCAGTACAAGTCTCCTCCCAGTATTGTTGTTGTTCTGCCACACATGCAGTGTTATATCTTACCAGGCCGTTAGGTCCAATGGACTAGTGTCAGTGAGGAAGTTCACCCTCACAGACCCTGAGAGAGGAGTGGGTTTTCATTCACTGAACTCTTGTTATGTTGTTCTGCCACACCAGCAGTGTTATATCTTACCAGGCCGTTAGGTCCAATGGACTAGTGTCAGTGAGGAAGTTCACCCTCACAGACCCTGAGAGAGGAGTGGGTTTTCATGCACTAAACTCTTGTTATGTTGTTCTGCCACACCAGCAGTGTTATATCTTACCAGACCTTTAGCTGATATGTCCTTCCTTACTTCAGGTGTTCCAGAACTGATGGCCACATTCAGGACAGCCTGAAGTGAATCTTTCCTCAAGTTTACCTTTACTTATAGTGGTAATATATGTTATATTTATCACTCTATACTTATCCACTAAGTACAAGGATCCCTTTGTCTATTCCTGTAACACATATGACAGAACCGTTGACCACACTCAGGACGGCCTGAAGTGAATCTTTCCTCAAGTTTACCTTTACTTAATGTGGTAATATATGTTATATTTATCACTCTATACTTACCCACCTAGTTAGGTGATACTTCCGTCCTTACTTCAGGTGTTCCAGAACTGATGGCCACATTCAGGACGGCTTGGAGTGAATCTTTCCTCAAGTTTACCTTTACTTAAAGTGGTAATATACGTTATATTTATAACTCTATACTTATCTACTTTATGTGTACAAGGATCCCTGTCTATTCCTGTAACAAATGTGACAGAAACGTTGACCACACTCAGGACAGCTTGAAATGAACTTTACCTTTACATAAAGTGGTAATATATGTTATATTTATCACTCTGTACTTACCATCTAGCAAGAGGATCCCTGTGTCTTGCAGCAAATGTGGATGATGCATGGGTGACAATCAGTGAGGCCTGAAATGAATCTTTCCATGTGACAGAATCGTTGACCACACTCAGGTCAGCTTGAAGTGAATCTTTCCTTTACTTAAAGTGGTAATAAATGCCATATTTATCACTCTGTACTTACCATCTAGCAAGAGGATCCCTGTGTCTTGCAGCAAATATGGATGATGCATGGGTGACAATCAGTGAGGCCTGAAATGAATCTTTCCATGTGACAGAATCGTTGACCACACTCAGGTCAGCTTGAAGTGAATCTTTCCTTTACTTAAAGTGGTAATAAATGCCATATTTATCACTCTGTACTTACCATCTAGCAAGAGGATCCCTGTGTCTTGCAGCAAATGTGGATGATGCATGGGTGACAATCAGTGAGGCCTGAAATGAATCTTTCCATGTGACAGAATCGTTGACCACATTCAGGTCAGCTTGAAGTGAATCTTTCCTTTACTTAAAGTGGTAATATGTTATATTCATCACTCTATACTACCCTATATCTGATACCTCCGTCCTTCCATCAGGTGTTCCAGAACCAATGACCACATTCAGGTCAGCTTGAAGTGAATCTTTCCTTTACTTAAAGTGGTAATATGTCATATTCATCACTCTATACTACCCTATATCTGATACCTCCGTCCTTCCATCAGATGTTCCAGAACCAATGGCCACATTCAGGATGGCTTAAAATGAATCTTTCCTTTACTTAAAGTAGTAATACAAGCCATATTTATCACTCTACACTTATCCATCTAGCAAGAGGATCCCTATATATGTAAAGAATATAAGCTGTACCATACCAAAGTAAACAATTAAAATATAATCAGGATGGTACAAGATTGACACAATACCCAATAAGACACTGAGAGTTTTTTTGTTGTTGTTTATTCATTCACGACCATACATGTTTCGAGATGGGTTGTCTCCTTCAGTGGTCACTATTAGAATATAAAGTGATTGAAGCGACTCTAGACACAGCTATTAGTTTATGAAGGAGGTTTTATTAATTCAGGGATGATCCCTGTTTTGGTCACATTAGACCTTCATCAGGATAATTACATGGTAAAATTATCCTCCTCAAGTACAACTTTGTGCGCTTAAAATATGAATTTCTATGATATGAAATACTTACTATACTTACCCTTGAACCGCAGAGAGCGGTTCTAAGACTTTGCTGCTATGTACTCCATGAAAGACTTGTTGAACTGGAGCCATACAAAAGTAAACAATTAAATATAAATTTCTATGATATGAAATACTTACTTTGCTTACCCTGGTACCGCAGCTATGAAGACCATGAAAGACTTGTTGAGCTGGAGCCGTACAAAAGTAAACTAGAATATAAATTTCTATGATATGAAATCCTTACTATACTGACCTAGTACCACAGAGTGGTTCTAGGACTTTGCTGCTATGTACTCCATGAAAGACTTGTTGAACTGGAGCCTTACAAAAGTAAACAATTAAATATAAATTTATATGATATGAAATCCTTACTATACTTACCCTGGAACCACAGAGAGTGGTTCCAAGACTTGGCAGCACTGTACTCCATGAAAGACTGGTTGAAATGGAGCTATATTCCTCATAGTAACTTTTAAACTTTTGTTCTAATTATCTACACTTGAGTCCCCAGCGCTAATCACTGAGCTCTATGAGGCAGGGCGGGGGGTGGCGCTCATTGTCAAATAGTTCCTTCTATTGTTATTGTCTATTGTTAAGGTCTTATAATGTCTTAATGTATTATTATATGAGTGATGATGTCCAACTGGTTTATTCTAGTATATCAGCACAGACTCACTGTTACCTGTGTTTGGGGGAAGGGGGGCCATTTTGGTTTTAGGTGTTTAGTGCCCTATCTTACACATTGAAATTTTTGCAAAACATTTCAATAACATCCTGGTTGTGGAGCAGCAGCCTTCATTGTCATGTATACCTTGATATGGCAATAGTCGCAATGTCTGCCTTACAAAACTGTGTAGCCTTCCATAGAGTACATAGGCTAATAGTCACAATGCCTGCCTTACAAAACTGTGTAGCCTTCCATAGAGTACATAGGCTAATAGTCACAACATCCATAAGTGGTGTAATAGTTTATTTACATTTATCTTTTTCTCTCTCTCTACCTTCTATCTCTATTTCCTGGGTAAGATTTCCACTCCATATTGGTATGGACATAATTAAATTGTATAATTCAATACCCTTTTGTCCTTTTCTTATTGTAATTTCAAACTACCTGACAAAATAAAAGATTTTTTTCAAGCGTCGCAGCGAAGTGTTAAGTTCTGACCATTTTTTCTTAATAAACCTTATTACATTTTTATTCTTGTACATGGCTTTACATATATCTTTATTTTACCAGGGAATATGAATGTTAGAAGGTGGTCCTGGGTAAGACCTTAAAGTGCCTTCCTGTCTCTTTTCTCTGTCTCTCTCTCCCTACTTCTTTATCTCTTATTTCCTGGGTATGATCATAAACTGCCTCCCTCTCAGCTCTCCCGCCCTTGATATAACACTTCAAAGTGTTGATAAGGGCGTAAAGCAACCAATCTCACTCACTCACTCACTGAATGTTAGAAGTTCCTGCTTGGACTCTACATACTAGATGAGATTCCTTCCTTAGTGTTAATGGTGACAGCACCAAAGTAATCTAAATGAAAGGATGATCCCAAACCCTTCTCTCCCTTTTATATTCTCCGTACGAGGTATGACGGCAGGCATATTCAAATGTTTGTTTTCTCGAAAGTGGGACCATCTGTGATTGCCAGTTTCTGTTGTCTGATTTCACAATATTGGAGTAATTGTCAAGTTTAGATTATCGTTAAAAGTTGAAAGCAATTTCTACTTTTCTACTTGAAATTTCTACTCATGACATTTCATGAATGTCCAAATGTATTGTTATTCTGCCTGACTATTGGTGATGTTGGTGGAACTACACAATTACAAAATGGTTGCCAATGTCAGATAACTTATTTACTTTACTAAAAGTCTTACATCAAAGATGTGCAGTCGTCTTCCATGAAATAAACTTCAGAATATTGTCTTCCTGGTGAATCCAAAGTCCACCATTTAAACAAATTCAGATTTATTCAAAAAATTATGAAAATGTAAATTTTGAATGCCATGTTTAAGAAATACTTTGTTTGAGTCAAGGCATGCTTCGTTTATGTAATCATTCATGTGCAACATCATATCTAATCAAAAGACAGCTTTGAGGATGTGAAAATGGATAACCAGTCCTGGCTATGCATGGAGAAGGAACTGTCTGTTAATCAAATGGGCATTCCGTTCTCCACGCTTTCAGAGGTGAAATGATATATCTTACATAAGAGTATAATGTTCCATAGTGTAGTCTGTCTGTACTGTAGACTTATAAAGTATATGCAGGCTTACTGCATCACAACATCCATAAGTGCTCTCAGTACAAGAGGCAACCCTTTGGGTCCAATAGTCAGTTGGTATATTGTCTTATTTGTTAAGGTACTCAGAGTACTTACACAATGTTGGGGGGAAGGGGGGATGTTGGTGTTTAGGTGCTTAGAGCTCTTATCTTACATTGTTGGGGGGGAAGTGGAGGCGATGGTGTTTAGGTGCTTAGAGCTCTGTCGTACATTGTTTGGGGGAAGGGGGATGTTGGTCTTTAGGTGCTTACTGCCATATCTTACATTGTTTGGGGGAAGGGGGATGTTGGTCTTTAGGTGCTTACTGCCATATCTTACATTGTTTGGGGGAAGGGGGATGTTGGTCTTTAGGTGCTTACTGCCATATCTTACATAACAGTGTTCCACAGCGTGGGTGTTGCCTCCTGCTTTGAGTACAAGAGGCCAACATTTAGGTCCAATAGTCAGTTGGTATATTGACTTATTTGTTAAGGTACTCAGAGCACTTACACAATCTTACACATTGACATCGTGGCAGAAACATCACAATGAGATGTAGCTGTGACGTCAATCCACTCACTCCCTGCAACACCTAGGTATAGCAATAGTCACAATGTCTGCTCCAATGCACATTTCGGATGGTGAACTTTCCACCCTTTTTAGTTGTGCCACCTGCTGCTGTGTCTATGATTAACACTGGGATACAATCTCCTCTTATTCCACCTTATAGCGTACGTAAGTGTCATGGCGGCGGAGCGCGAATTAATGAGGCTCTCAGGGATCAATTTATTGAGGCTCTCAGGGATCAATAATGTGTGAATCTGTTCATAATCTATAGCACTATAGCTGTGGGATTCATAGAGTGCGTAAGTGTCATGGCGGCAGGCACGATATTAAATCTTACATGACATTTTATTGAGGCTCTCAGGGATCAATTTATTGAGGCTCTCAGGGATCAATTTATTGAGGCTCTCAGGGATCAATTTATTGAGGCTCTCAGGGATCAATTTATTGTGGCTCTCGGGGATCAATTTATTGAGGCTCTCAGGGATCAATAATGTGGGAATCTGTTCATAATCTATAGCACTATAGCTGTGGGAATCATTGTTACATGGTAGCAAGTGAAGTCCCATGATGAGTCACATAATATGTGGACTGGTAATGGTTTACTAGAAGGTCAACTGTGATGAAGTTATGGGTTAAATACTTTACTGCTGACATCAACAAAAGACTCTCTGACATTTTCACTGTGTCCATTGTTGTAATACATGTGACAGAACCATTGGCCGCACTCAGGTCAGCTTGAAATGAATCTTTCCTTTACATAAAGTGGTAATATATGCCATATTTATCACTCTGTACTTACCATCTAGCAAGAGGATCCCTGTGTCTTGCAGCAAATGTTGATGATGCATGGGTGACAATCAGCGAGGCCTGAAATGAATCTTTCCAAATGTGACAGAATTGATGGCCACATTCAGGTCAGCTTGAAGTGAATCTTTCCTTTACTTAAAGTAGTAATACAAGCCATATTTATCACTCTACACTTATCCATCTAGCAAGGGGATCCCTGTGTCTATTCCTGCAAAACATGTGACAGAACCGATGGCCACATTCAGGTCAGCTTGAAATGAATCTTTCCTTTACATAAAGTGGTAATATATGTCATATTTATCACTCTACACTTATCCATCTAGCAAGAGGATCTATATGTAAAGAATATAAGCTGTACCATACCAAAGTTAACAATTAAAATATAATCAGGATGGTACAAGATTGACACAATAACCAATAAGACACTGAGAGATAAAGTTTTTTTGTTTATTCATTCACGACCATACATGTTTCAGAGATGGGTTGTCTTGTTATATTATTATGTTTTATATTAGAGGAATATTAATGACAACTGTCCACACCTGAGTCCCAGTTCTTAATGATCTTTATTCATGTTGTAAATGGGGGCGTGTCCTATCGGACACACCCGTTAACGCTCCCATGGTTACATAGATAAGGGTAGCGTTATATCAGTCATGTGGGAGTATACCACCTGCTATAGATATAGTGGGAGGTATACTACCGTAATTACAGAAATAAACTTAGACATAGTATAATACCGTATCAATATGTAACATCACTCCCTCCCCTCTTTCTAAATCAAAGACACTTTGATTTCTGTTTCTTAACGGGTTGCTTAGTCGGAGTCCTGTTAATTAATACATACGTCTTGATACTGGGTATTTTCTGTTATAACTATTTTTCATGTTCCTTTATTCGAATTCTTCCCCAATTAGAGATAAGGATATCGGGACATTTCTTGTAAAAACAGTTATCCGGTTTCTTTTTCTTTCATCGTACCTAATTACTATTCTAATCATTTATTATTCAAAACCTAAAATAATTTCTTCTTGTTTCCAGAGATAAGGTTATCAACTTTTAACTCGGTATATCTCCCCCTTATTACAAACACTGTTGTGTAAGTACATAATCAATGACACAAGAAGAGTATCCTAAAATATCAATCAAAACACTACGTATAATATCCCGGCGCGAAAGCCGGCTAAGTTATTATTTGTTACTCTAGGTGGCGCCACCTCTATAATGGTTCCGCCACTTATCTTCCCGAAAGGGGTTACTCGTACGTCCGGTTATCTACTTCCGGAAAAAACATCCTCGACCCGTTTTATTCTGTCTACTTGCACTACTAATGTCTACTACGATTTATGTAAGTATTTCAAACAGTGAATAGATGTATTTGTGACATCCAATAACTTTCGGTTGTATATTCCGGAGCGAGCCTTGTCTTCTTCTAATCCGAAAAGTTACTGAAACCCGGTGCGCACGGCTGGCACTCCTGGTCTGTCATCGAGTCTCTGTAAATATAATGCAAAAGGTGCGCACATTCTATACACGTGGTATTAACAGGTCGTCCTAATCAAAGGTTTAGCGATAATTCGTTTTAACCAAAGAGATGCTCTTTAGTTCTAAGTTAATTTGTACAAATGTTCACACACTGATAAACTAGTACCCGGTAGGGAGCAGTCTAGTTAGTAACGGTCATACCATATTTTTATCGGATAACAAATACGACATGCCAATAGACCAATATATAGCTATGATACTAAAGTACAAGAAAAAAAAAAATTTTTGTTTTTCTTTTCTCAAATTCTCCCTCACCCAACTGTAAATCATCACCTACCTATCCAACATCATTTCATCCAGTTTTGACCCCCTGGCCCATGGTACATGTACCCGTTCCCCGTTCGGATATACCAGAGCCAGTACGATCTTCGTGGTAGGCCTATTAATTATTTTCGCCAAAGTATTGGATTGTGCCCTGGTTATGGGCACTTCTGCGGGAAGTGGGATCCTCACTTTTTGTCCCCAGCTTGTTACTCTGAGATCCCCCGTCCAGCACAATTTTAAGACGTCCGGGCTAAACCATTTCTCTCTCAGTTCCGATTCCACGAAGGGAGGGCCTTTTGTTCTTGAGATGCTGTTTACTTCCTCTATTATCTGTTTTACCCTAACTACGCATATCTCGTTGTCCCACATGTATTTAATGGTCAGCCACGCGCACTCTTTATTACCTTTTGTGTCTCTACAGCACGGAATTCTTGCCACCTTTTGTCTCAGGCATCCACATCGCTTCCAGATCGCTTTGATGACGAATAAAGCTACCACGCAACCCAATATTACCGTAGCCCAGTCCATGTGGTCCATCTTCTCCACGTTAAACACAGGTACTTGTATTGGTGCGGGTGTGGTTAAGTCTAAAAGGTGGTCGATTTTGAATGGCCTTAGGTTCAATCTCGTAATGTTTGCCGACCTCGCTGTTGGCAGCAAGCACATAAATGACATGTACCTGTTTAATTTCATCAACAAGAACACCGATATTACTATTGCTGCTGTTGACATAATCAGTGCTATCCAGGTAGCGAATGGAACATTGCTAAATGCTTTAAAATGCAAGTGGATGTTATCCCATTCTGAGATTGCTTTACTGTCGTTATGTGCCACTTCTTTTGCCATATCTATTAAGTTCAAACCAGAATCCAGTATCTCCTTAGGCACATGTGAAAAAGCTTTTAACAGGTCTGCGTGTGATGGTAGATTTAATTGAATAATTTGATTGTGGGTAGAAGCCCCTTCAAACGCTGACATATCTAGTCTAAACGCCTTAGCCATGGGCATATTAAACCCAGTTCTAACTTCGATGGTGTGCGTTTGGTCTTCGCACTCATAGATCTGCCCTGATAGTGTGGCATACTTTAGCTGCAGTTCGCAGCCACATGGTAAGGTTAATATAGAAAATACTGATAAGTGCATGGTATTACTAGGTAGACCTATGCAAGTGAAACTACCTGATTCTCCTAAATTTATTAAGACATGTTTCTGTGTTCCTATCGGTACATGTACTGGTGGCATGAATTTTGTCAGAAAGGTTTTGAAATGGCAATAATACATTATACTATCGGCTTTATTTGCCATGAGCGCCACCAGACAGGTAGGCTGCTGAATACTATATTCCACAATATTTTTCTGGCAGTAGTAAAATGACTCCTCTATTCTACACAGCTGGCGTCTATCTTCGTTCAATTCTACATAGAATTGGCCATCTTCACTGATTCCTAAAATGGTGCTTCCTTCATGTTGGAGCAAGGTAAATCCTGACTGATTGTGTGAGTGCGTGTGTATAGGGACAGGAAATATGACCGGCTTATACATCTGATATTGATGGGGTGCGTAACTGAATTTAACCGCCATCATAATTGTGAGTATGTTTTCCTCAAAAGTGGTGTCTATGTCCCGTCTCCACTCATCAAAACCTCCCATTGGTCTGGCATTAGGTGCCTTCAGACGTAGGTTCTTGGTTAAAAGCACCACTGACTCTTCTATTCTAGTTTTGGAAATCACAACGATAGGTAGGAATGCGGCTTGCAGACTGTCTAATGCTGATATTAACGCGTCTGCTGCGTGTTGATATTGCAATAATGAATCTATATTTGATAAATGTTCTTCAATCTTTAGGATGCCGCCGATATTAGTATAAGAAAAGTTCTGCAGTACGGCAATTTCTTCTACTATAAATTTCAGGTCATGTTCGATGTCTATAAATTGGCCTGTCATTTCTGTGACATGCCTATCTAAGAAAGTGGCTATTGAATGTGATCGTTCTGACAGTCTTACTAACACTGCGTCTCTAGCTCGTTCATTTAAGACTGCACCTTTCATTGTGTTAATTATTGTTATTAGGTCTGAAGATATAGCCTGCAACTCCGGCTCCGTGGCTACGCCTACTGCTACGTTCAGCGCATTCCCTATAAACTGAAAGCCGCGCCTCTTCACACGTGCAGGTTTGAGTGTGTCTAAAATTTCATTAATCCTAGCATATGAGTCGTTATTGGCTTTGTGCAACATAGATTGGAAGTTTGAGATTTTTTCAATGTATTCATCCAGATAATCAATTCCTGTCTCCTTCACCATATTCTCCATAGATGGTTGTGGGACTGTTATTGGTAGGGTTATCTTTATCTGTTCCTTGTTTACGCGAGTATCCAACTTAGGGCCTGCTTCTCTAAATATCACGCCATAGTTCTGTCTTAGTATCTCGCTTCCAGCCAATATAGACTGTGCGAGACCGAACCTATTTAAAGATAAGAGAGAGAAAAAATCCTATATTGTTTTCGTTTCATTACTAACGCCAATAGGTTTGTGTGATTTAAAAACACTGATCTAACTAACTGGAGATGTTACAGTAACCGAGTATGTTTCAAGTAATCGGCATAAAAGGGATTGTTGTGTTGAAAAAACTTACCATACTAGTATGGTTAACATTCTCGAATGATGTCCACTGCAGGTGCTCCCTATGACCGGTTACCAGCGCGTCCTCCGAGAGAATGCTTGGACTAACTATCAGCTGGCTCGCTGCACCCTTAGGCAAGCGTCCCCCTGGATGTATATCTACGCCCAGCTTGACCTTAAACAGCACCTCGCGACTGGGAGACTGACTTAGCCGAAGAAGCCACGCCCCCCGCGCTACTCACGCTGCATCAAGTCCCAGGGATTTTGACCCTAGCTTGCTGCCTTAGTCGCCGAGGTGAGCCTATTGTGTAGGTGTGCAAACCAGCCTGTTATCTAGTAGTGATGCTAGGAGCTTAAGTTAACTGTGAACTCACAACCGCCTGCTGCTTCAATTTGGCAGTCCAGGTTTTCCCAATATTTTGAAGACTGAATACCCCCTTAGGTTGTTGATCTACTTTACTATTATTATCTTTTGCTAACTCCCTTTTATATATTTATTACTAACTGAGCTATCTTGTTCGCTTAGTGGGTGTATGATGTGATAAAAAAATTTCTTTTTCATTCTATCTCGTGGTTAGATAGCAGATCCGCTTTAGCTTTGTGGATTTACCCACTCCCGCAATCAAGTAACTTTATCTCTCCCCCATCTGCTTCATCCGATAAGGCCGTAGGCTTTATCCTCCTCCCCCTACTTATACTTCATGTGTAGTATGCATGTGGTCATCGTAATTCCTGTACAAACATTCTATCGGACCGACTGGTCATGCTGTTACATGTTCCCTTTCCTAATCAAGATAGGGTGTAGTGGGAGTCCGTTTGTCGTTTCTTTCCCAGGCTGATTGCGTTGGTGTTTATCCTCTGGGTGTGTAATCGCATCCCAGCTGGCCCTTATCCCTCTACAACTTATGGCTGTTTATTATCTTGGGCCAGCGAATCTAAATCCGCCTCGCTTAGGTCAATAGCGGGACTTCTCAGTAACTTAGCTGTTAGTTCACGTTTTAAGGGTTTTATGTGTGCCACATGAACAGGTTTTGCTAAATCTTTCCCATCCTTTAATCTTCTTAAACGAATGGTAGTTTTGCTAGCCCAACTTGTCACTAAAAATGGTCCCGCGTAGGAATCCTGCATTTTCTTGCAAGTCAGGGGGTCCAGTAATCTGTGTATCTTAATATATACAATTTGACCCGGTTCAATTTCAACCGATCGCGCGTTTATATCATGGCGCGTTTTCATCTTTTTTTGTGTGGCTTCTAAATTCATTTCAGCTTTTAGTGCCGCTTTTCTTTGATTTTCTGCTATGCTTGCTAGGACCGACATAACTGTGTCGCCCGAGTCCAATGAAGCTATGGCTGCTTCGGGTGGCGTCCTCGCCATTCTCCCGTGGGCTAACATAAATGGTGAATACCCTAAGCTGTATGAGTCTGAGGTATTAAGTGCAAAAACTATACTAGGCAAAAATTTATCCCAATTCTTTTGGTCCGCCGCCATGTATGTTTTGAGATGTTCTACGAGGCTGGAGTTAAATCTCTCGACAAGACCCTGGCATTGGGCCCTGTAGCTGGCTCCCATTACCTGTTTTATACCCAATGATCTGCAAAACTCAGAGAATTCTTTTCCAATGTAGCAGGCGCCGTTGTCTGAATGTAAAACCTCCGGTACGCCTACTCTGCACACTACTTTCTCATAAAACTCATGCTTTAATCTTTTCGCATCTATTGATTTAGTAGGCCAGGCCATACAGAATCTAGAGTAATAGTCAATACAGACTTGTATGTAGCGGAAACCTGAATTTGTCTTTGTCATTGGTCCCATATTGTCTATTACCAGGTTGGAGAACGCGTAGGGTGCTCTTTCCCTGATAGTCATGGGAGGCTTGATAGGGTTTCTCATTTTCTTGGCCTTTAGACATTCATGGCAAGATGCCACATAATCAGTTATATTTTTGGACATTCTAGGCCAATAAAATCGCGCGTTGACCAGTTTTAGCAGCCTTGTTGCTCCCAAATGTCCCCCCAAAGGTCTGTCGTGTAGCAATTTGAGCAGTTTTGTCACGTAAATTTCTGGTACCACTATTTGAGTACGCTTCGGGTCTCCCTTAACCCTCTTAGGTATTCTATAGAGAATGTCTTTTGTGATCATGTAACTGTCGCTAGTTAGCAATATTTCTCTTGCTTCCATCTTTCCTTCTGGTAAGGTATCCGTCAAAATATAGTCTATTAGGCCCCTGCAGAACTTATCTTTCCTCTGTAGTTCCGCCAGTTCTGAGTCCCCCAGCGGGTTGTTTACTACTTTTTCATTCCCATAGATCAATTGATCATCTGCTTTATAGGGTTCTGATTCCTCTTTTTCTCGGGCCGCTTTCTCTGATCTCGTTTCGATCGCACTACATTCTGTCTCTCTCTTTTCTAACTTCTGCGTTTTTTCTGGTACCAGACCGTTCTTTAGAATTGGCTTGTGTTTGTATTTGAGGATTGGGTAGTTTTCTAATTTCTCATCCTCCTCAAATGGCTTTACCGCATTGATTGGGTGAAATGAGACGTTCTTTTTGTCTTTAGTTATGTGTTCCGGCACCACTGGGTCCATCTTATAATGTCGTCTCGATAATGCATCTGGGATATAGTTCAATCGACCTTTCACGTGGGAAATTGTGAAATCAAATTGATTGAAAAACTCCAGCGTTCTTGCCATCCTGCCGGTTAGGTTTTGTTTGGTTTGTAGAGCCAATAGGGCCGCGTGATCTGTTAGTAATTTGAACTTGAGCCCATGAACGTAATGTCCAAACTTCTCTAAGCCAAATTTCAAAGCCACTAGTTCCCTATCTGTAGTATTATATTTTACCTCAGCAGGATTGAGTGACCTCCCCGCGAAAGCTATTGGTCTCAGGATCCCATTTTCGTGTGCCTGAGACAAACAGGCCCCAACCGCGAAATTACTCGCATCTGCGGCGATTACAAATTCTTTTGAGTAGTCCGGATACCTGAGCGTCACCTTAGTGCATATCAACATTTTTATTCTTTCAAATGCCTCCTCGCATTCTTCGCGCCATACAAATTTCGTCTTTGTTTTTGTCAGGTCGTACAGTGGTTTCATGATCCTACTAAAATTTGGTATGAACGACCGGTAATAGTTTGCCAGTCCATTGAAAGCTCTCATTTCTTTTAAGTTCTTGGGCCTTGGGTATGTCTTAATAGGCCTGACTTTCACCACAAAGCCGAGAAATGGTACCTCCTTTAGGCCAAACGCGCATTTATCGCGTTTGAATTTGATGTTAGCTTCGGTAAAAATTTTGAATAGTCGCCTTAAATCCCTTATGTGTTCCTGCCATGTTTGTGTAGCTATCAAGATATCGTCGATATAATATATTGCTGAGTTCATGCCCCCCAATATACCATCTATGACCCCGTGAAAAGCCCTGGGACATGTCTTTAGACCCATCGGCATCACCTTGTATACGTAGTTACCAAATGGGGTACTAAAGCCTGTCAGGTGTTCGTGGCCTTTTTTTATAGGAATTTGATGGAAACCAGAATGGCAGTCCATCTTCGAGAAAAACTTTCCCCCTAGCTCTCCCACTCTCTCGAGTGTCTCTTCGGCTGATGGAAACAGTTTCACCTGGCTTTTCACTTGGGTATTTAGAAAACGATAGTCGACGACCATTCTAAATTGATTTTTACCGTCCTTAGACTTTGCTTTAGCTACCAAGAACGCGGGTGACGCAAATTCCAAAATTTGCTCTGTTTTTTCAATGACATTCTGTTTTACCTGTTCATCCAAGATTTCCTTCATTGCCCCGCGCATAGTTGGATTTAGCCTGTATGATTTGAACTCCTTTGCCTGATAATTTTCCTTTAACTCTATTGGGTGTTCATACTTCGTTGTCAAACCTAGTGGTGAATCCTTACCTATAAATAAGTCCTTGAACTCCGACAACAATAGTTTCAATTTTGTTCTATCGGTTTCACTCAGGTTTGATCCCAATTCATATCCCCAATTATCGCTTGCCGAGTCTGACTTTGTTTCTATAGTGCTATCTGTCCCCATTTCCGTCAATTCCCCAGTGACGTTATGCGATTTGATATTTTCCCCAATAATATCTCCTGGGTTGCTGACACAATAGAGACCTACTATCGACCCCTTTGGAATGACTACTCTGCTTCCCGTGCCATTATAGACACACATTCTTATGTTATTGGAAATACCTTTAGGCTTCGTTAGTACTCGTTTAACCATGTATTGTACTGCCTTGCTCTTTCTTGCCATATTTTCTGTTATACCTATGGTATGGGATAAATCGTTGTGTGACACAACATAGCTCGTACAGTCCACTTCTGAATTTGGTGGCATCACTATTTTGTTTTTCGCCCTGATAGTATATGTTTTCCTATAGATGTCATAGTTTACATTTGCTCTATTCGCTTTTAGGAAATCTACTCCTAATATCACTGATCTTTTTAATTTTGGGACAACGACGAAAATGCAAGTGAATTTCTTTCCCCCTATACTGATGGGTATTGTTATAGCTTTTCTAGCGGTTTGGGCTGACCCGTCTGCTATGTACACTTTAATGTGGCACTTTCTAAACTTTATGCCAGGCACCTTTTTCTTCAATGATTTACAGAATTTTCCTGAAATAAATGACAAATTAGCACCCGTGTCTATCAATACTGGCATCTCGTATTCTGCTATTTTGACCTTTATACAACCGTTACTGACTCTTAAAGTGACTGGTTCTCCCTTACCTGATACAAGCCTTAGTTCAGCGTCTTCCTGGCTATCTGCGACCTCTCTCTCGACACACAATATATCAGTCCTGGCCACAGGCCCAATTTTTTTTTTCTTTTTCGATTTTCTGTCCATTGCAAGGCCTTTAATATGACAACAAATGCTCCTTTTGTTGCCATTTTCTAGTTTTCCTTATTATATGGGGTTGGCGGGCGCTTGTATTTCCCGTCCGCGTCCCTTGATTTACTTCTGTATTTCTCTTTTCCTGGCGACTTAGACTGGCTCCTGCCGTTGGACCTCTCGCTGCTTCTGCCTCTATTGTCGTTGTTGTATTTGGATCTGTCCTGGCTGTTATGTCGACTACCTGAAGGTTGATTCACGTTGTTACCAAAATTGACTTGATTACCGCTTCCTGGGTGACCATAGTAGCCGTACGGTGGCGGGTGATTCATGCCTGGTGCTTGGTTATAGAAGTATTGTGGATACGGTTGGTATTGTGGGTAGTAGGGCATGCCATAATTTGGGTTATATCTACCTCTCGACGAACTTCTATTTCTCTCCCTTTCTTGTGACTTGTCCCTGGGTTTTTCATTGTACTGCTTTTTATTCTCCGAATACGACTTTTTACTGTCCGAACTGCCTGATCTGTGGTTTGACGACCTACTTTCAGATCTACTTCCTTTGGATCTGTCTCTCCCTCTTGTTTCAAACACTGCTGTCTCCTGTGTCTTCTTTTTCAGCAAGCTCAGGGTGACTTCCTTGTCGAAGGCGATTTCTGAGGCTTTTTCTAGTGTCTTTGGCGCGGCCGCCAATACCATCCGGCGTAAGTCCTCATTAAGTCCCACCAAGTACAAATCTACTCTAGTCTCTTCGTCTAGCTTATAGTTTCTTTGCAGCAACAGTTTCTTCTCTCTATCATAGTCTTTGAGGCTCTCTGCCTCCTCCTGTTTCCTTTGTGAATAGTCACCCAACCTCTCCTCAAAAGTCAGCTTTGAGAATTTCGCCTTAAAGGCATCTGCAAACATTTCAAAAGTGGCATTTGGCATTATGTCTCTAAAAGAATCCAGATAAGATTCTGCCTCTCCCGATAGGTATTTTGCCACTCCAGTTAGTTTTAGTTTCCCCGTTACTTCCATGCATTCCGCGAAGTCAGAATAGTCTTTTATGAATTTTGCGGCTGAAAGTAATGCGGTCGCCTTCGAGAAATTTGGGGGTGGTTGGGCAAACATTTTCAATTTAGTAGGGTTTGAATCTGGGTTATAAGGCCTATCGTTTCTATGTGGCTCTGTTTCTACCCGTCTCACTGTATTCTCTATGGCCGTTCGCATGGTTGCCATATCTTTTGCTTTTTCATTCCACAGTCTGTCTTGGCTCGCCATCATCTTTTGCATCATGTCTGCCAAGCCAATGATGATTTCATCCCTTTTTATATCTGCCTCGCTGGGTTGATGCACCGGCGTATTGAACGGCATATTATAGCCCATTCCCTGGTACTGTTGTGGATATGAGCCGAAACCCGAGTTGTTGTAGTTCGTGTAATTTTGGCCATTATATCCCATACCTGGGTGTTCTGGTTGAGGTCCTTCATATTGTGCTTGTGCCCGCGTATAGGCGTATTTTTCTCTTTCATACGCCTCCTCTCTAATTTTCCGCTCAAATTCAGCCACCTCTGCAGCCTTTCTCTTTCTTTCCTGGTCAGCCTTTTCCTTGTCCTGGGCGCGTTTGTGATCTTGCTCAGCTTGTTTCTGCTTTTCTCTGTCCTGAGCGCGTTTGTGATCTTGCTCTGCTTGTCTCTGTTTAGCTCTTAACTCTGCCGTCTTATTCTCGTCCAGCAGCTTCTCCTGTGCGAGCTTGGCCTTCTCTAAAGCTTTTCTCTTTTCTAAAGCGTCCCTATCTGCTTGTTCTCGCAGAGTTTTCAAGTTTTCACCGTCTGCTTTCTCTTGTTTATTGTTGTCGCCCATCTTTGCTGCTAGCTGAGTATGCCTAAGCTGTGCCTTAGGGGTCCTGTCTTCTGTATTCGACTCCTCCGATGATGACTCGTGGGCGTGCCTTCTCTCCCTGTATTCAGTAAAGCTGGTCGATGGCTCCGCTTTAATTTGTGGTATCACCGTTGGTTTCAATCCCCCTGCCTTTAGCAGCGCTACTAGGTTATCCTTTCCTTCCTGTACTGTTCTTTTAAACACAGGCGAAAACACAGGCGAATAGCCTATCTTGTCCATATGATATTCATGATCGCTTTCCTCCGCGCTTGTTTCTTTTGGGCTCGGTGTTATGGATGTTCGCCTCTCCGTGTTCTTTGCTGCCGTTGCGGCCGCCTTTTCAGCGTTCCTTCTTTTCCTCTCCTTTCTAAGGCCTAGCAGATCTCTGTAGCTCGCTACGCCTTTGTATTGTGGGTCGCTTATTCTTCCGCTTCTTTTTGGAAGCATTGAGACCGTTTGTTTCTCCACCAGATGTTATATTATTATGTTTTATATTAGAGGAATATTAATGACAACTGTCCACACCTGAGTCCCAGTTCTTAATGATCTTTATTCATGTTGTAAATGGGGGCGTGTCCTATCGGACACACCCGTTAACGCTCCCATGGTTACATAGATAAGGGTAGCGTTATATCAGTCATGTGGGAGTATACCACCTGCTATAGATATAGTGGGAGGTATACTACCGTAATTACAGAAATAAACTTAGACATAGTATAATACCGTATCAATATGTAACAGTCTCCTTCTTCAGTGGTCACAATTAAATTATAAAGTGATTGAGGCGACTCTGAACTCAAGTAGACACAGCTATTAGTTTATGAAGGAGGTTTTATTATTTCAGGGATGATCCACGTTTTGGTCACATTAGACCTTCATCAGGATAATTACATGGTAAAATTATCCTCCACAAGTACAACTTTGTGTGCTTAAAATATAAATTTCTATGATATGAAACCCTTACTATACTGACCTAGTACCACAGAGAGTGGTTCTAAAACTTTGCTGCTATGTACTCCATGAAAGACTTGTTGAACTGGAGCCATACAAAAGTAAACAATTAAATATAAATTTCTATGATATGAAACCCTTACTATACTTACCCTGGTACCACAGAGAGTGGTTCTACTGAATTTGCAGCTATGAAGGCCATTATAGATTCTGGCTGAACTAGAGCCATACAAAAGTAAACTAGAATATAAATTTCTATGATATGAAATCCTTACTTCGCTTACCCTAGTACCACAGAGAGTGGTTCTAGAGACTTGGCTGCTATATACACCATGAAAGACTTGTTGAACTGGAGCCATACTCCTCATAGTAACTTTTAAACTTTTGTTATTATTATCTACACTTTAGTCCCCAGCGTCCATGAAAGACTCTGTACAACACTCACCAGTACACTATTGTCTGTAATCTTAAATCCAAGGCTAAACCTTGAAGGTTGGGGGTCCATATATCCCTTAGAGGTGGTTGGGGCTAAGGATGTGGTTGTAGCTCGGGGGGAGGGCTTGAGGAAGGGCTTGTTGGAAGTTGTAATACTTGATTCCCTAACTGGGCATTTTCTGCCTGCTGTTATAACCTGTTGTTATAACCTATTGTTATAACCTGTTGTTATAACCTGTTGTTATAACCTGTGTTGTAACCTATTGTTGTTATAACCTGTTGTTATAACCTATTGTTGTTATAACCTATTGCTGTTATAACCTGTTGTTATAACCTATTGTTGTTATAACCTGTCTACATCAACATGTAACTGAACCTGCCTGTTAGCATCACCTGTCAATTGATCCATGACTCAGTCTTTCTCTTTCAATTTCAGACCTTATATTTATTCTTGTTATTTATCAGTGCTAGTAGTTTGATATTTACTGGATCTTACACAACAGTTTGTTCAGTGCCCAGGGACTGCATTGAAGCCTATATTGACAGTGATGAAGTAAGCCATATTAGTACACGGATCCTGTGTCCATTCTTGTAACACATGTGACAGAACTAATGGTCACATTCAGGTCAGCTTGAAATGAATCTTTCCTTTACATAAAGTGGTAATATAGGCCATATTTATCACTCTGTACTTACCATCTAGCAAGAGGATCCCTGTGTCCATTCCTGCAGCAAATGTAACAAAATCGGTGGCCACACTCAGGACGGCTTGAAATGAATCTTTCCTCAAGTTTACCTTTACTTAAAGTGGTAATATATTGCAGATTCCACATCCCTCATCCCTAAGTATAGTATAAGCCCTCTGGGAGCCTAATTTAAGCCGTCTGTATGCTTTCATATCTCTGTATGCGAGCTGATACACCTCTCTGATTTTTACCCTCATTTGTTGGGCTCCTCTTCACTCATGAAGAGTCCTGTTAAAATGTGGGGTTTTATGATAGGATGTAACGAGGTTGGTTTCTGACTTACTGTATACGATGCCCACAAGTTATTTTCTACAAGAGATGTCACAAGAAGCTGCAGGCTTCGAGTGACATCCCTGGTCGAAAATAACGATTTACATCCTATTTTTATACCACGATCTCATATTGTAAAATAAATGAATAAACAAACTATTTATTTACCTCGCTTCTCTCCAATGATCCGCCATATTGTTATTTTGATGCCAATGCGCTAGACAAGCTTATAGCTGATTGGCTAATAAACAACAGCATGGACTATGTATGACGTCACGCCCATTTGTGACGTCATGAGCGAGAGTAACTTCAACCAATAGGGAGCCTTTTTATAATTAGGCTTCAAAAACGTCATATTTTCACACATGGATCGATTCAACAATATATGATAGCCTGTATTCACTCATTTGCAGCGTGTACAACCCCCGATCATGGTATAATTGTCTTTTTGCTGTGGCGACAGTCTGGCCTTGGTGACAGGAGTGAGTGAGCTCTCTTACCCATCTATAGTCTCTGTTATACAGGTACACTGTTGGTGAAGTCTCACTGTATACTCAGTGTTCCACTATCAGTACAAGTCTCCTCCCAGTATTGTTGTTCTGCCACACCAGCAGTGTTATATCTTACCAGGCCGTTAGGTCCAATGGACTAGTGGCAGTGAGGAAGTTCACCCTCACAGACCCTGAGAGAGGAGTGGGTTTTCATGCACTAAACTCTTGTTATGTTGTTCTGCCACACCAGCAGTGTTATATCTTACCAGGCTGTTAGGTCCAATGGAGTAGTGTTAGTGAGGAAGTTCACCCTCACAGACCCTGAGAGAGGAGTGGGTTTTCATGCACTAAACTCTTGTTATTCGCGTTAGCGTTTTACTGTGGATATAGAGGAGAAGACATAGATATACTGACAAACGTGGCCCCCGACTGTTTGAGCCCCTTTTTCGCCCCCTTCTCCCTTTTCCTGCTGTTCCTATTCTATTCCTTAACCTAGAGAAAAGTTTCGGACGTTTACCTAGTGGTCCAACATTTGAGTTTATAACTCCAAAGCCATTTGTATTTCTGTTTTCGGCACAATGGGTCACATCAAACGAAGTCATTAGGGCGATGATCACCTGACTAAGAAGTTTACCCCTTATCAGCCCTTTACCCCTTATCAGATCAGAGACTGCAGAGACTGGGCCAGCGAGCCCCCAGAGCTTAGCCCAGGGTGCGCCAGCTCAGCCAGCTGGTGGTGTGCCCCCACAGAGTCATAAACTCCAGATGTCCACAGTCCAGATGTCAAACTTATTAAATTAAAGGATGTACAAAAATAAGTCATGTCTAAATATATTCTCCTTAACATGAGAAAACTTTTGGTCTTTATTCCATAATTCTAGTTTGTTTAGAAGCCAAGATAATATTTTATACATTAAAACCTTCTGAATAGTTTGTGATGTGAAAGGCTCAGGTCTAGGCTAGGGGTTATTTGACCACAAGAGTAATAAACACCAGATGTCCACAGTCCAGATGTCCAACTTTTTAAATTAAAGGATGTACAACAATAAGTCATGTGTAAATATATTCTCCTTAACATAAGAAAACTTTTGGTCTTTATTCCATAATTCTATCTTGTTTAGAAGCCAAGATAATATTTTATACATTTTATAAATGAAACCCTCTGATCTTACCACCATCACCACCACCACCACCTCACCACAGACACTTTCATCACCCTCACATCTCGATGGGTGGGCCTTCCTCACTTCCACCACCCCACTAGGTGTCACAGGAAAATGAGTAACAGATGTCAACATTTACACCCACACAACCACAATCAATTCCCTTTATGAGTATCCCTTTCATGAGCCCCTTCGAAATTCCCTCTATAAATACAGGTTACATTTGATAAGAATGGCAGTTGCAGTGTGAATGGTAATTCTACACCTATTATTAATGATTTAATAAAATTCGAAACCATTTCTTTACATTATACAGCTAATACAAGTGTCTCTCACCTTTAGAGAATCGATAATATATATATATATATCATCTTAACAAAGTTCATCAACTTTCAACCCCCTCTCTGTCTCTCTCTCCCTCTCTCTCCCTCTCTCTCCTCTTCTTCCTCTATCCCAGTTCAGTCTGATGACTCATTTTTCTGTGACACATCACATCCTTCCTCCTCCTCCCCCTCCTCCTCCTCCACTAATGATGGGCTTTAACAACCCCCCCCCCCCTCCCTATACATTAAACCCATGTGATGTGGTCCCACTGTGGAGGAAGGAGCCCCCTGGCGGCGAGACAGAGAGGTATGAGAGGCTGACCTGATATCAGATGCTGATATCAGATTATCCCACCACCACCAGCTTTACCCCAGTGCTAGCACCCCAGTCAGTGTAATAAAAGTCTGACCACATGGTAATAAAAGTCAGGTGTCCACACAGAGCTGTCACAGAGTTGTTCTACCAACTTTTTTAATTTAAGGATGTAGAAAAATAATTCTGATGCAGAAGTATTCTAATGATCATAACAATATCTTTTCGTCTTTCTTTCATAACTGTGTGATGTTTAGAACTGAAAATACATTTATATAAAGTTTCTAATGTGGTGCCACCACTTTTCCCAGAAATCAACCACCCTAACCTTGCACTCATCTGACCTTGCACCCTCCAACCCTCCATCCCTCCTCCTCCTCCTCCTCCTCCTCCTCCTCCTCCTCCTCCTCCTCCTCCTCCTCCTCCTCCATCCCTCCTCCTCCTCCTCCATCCCTCCTCCTCCTCCATCCCTCCTCCTCCATCTCTCCTCCTCCATCCATCCTCCTCCTCCATCCCTCCTCCTCCTCCATCCCTCCTCCTCCATCTCTCCTCCTCCATCCATCCTCCTCCTCCATCCCTCCTCCTCCTCCTCCATCCATCCTCCTCCTCCTCCATCCCTCCTCCTCCTCCTCCATCCCTCCTCCTCCTCCTCCTCCATCCCTCCTCCTCCTCCTCCATCCCCCCTCCTCCTCCTCCTCCTCCTCCATCCCTCCCCCTCCTCCATCCCTCCTCCTCCTCCTCCATCCCTCCTCCTCCTCCATCCCTCCTCCTCCTCCATCCCTCCTCCTCCTCCTCCTCCATCCCTCCTCCTCCTCCTCCATCCCTCCCCCTCCTCCTCCATCCCTCCCCCTCCTCCTCCATCCCTCCCCCTCCTCCATCCCTCCTCCTCCTCCTCCATCCCTCCTCCTCCTCCTCCATCCCTCCTCCTCCTCCTCCATCCCTCCTCCTCCTCCTCCATCCCTCCTCCTCCTCCTCCATCCCTCCCCCTCCTCCTCCATCCCTCCCCCTCCTCCATCCCTCCCCCTCCTCCATCCCTCCCGCTCCTCCTCCATCCCTCCCGCTCCTCCTCCTCCTCCTCCATCCCTCCTCCTCCTCCTCCTCCTCCTCCTCCTCCATCCCTCTTCCTCCTCCACCGCAAATGTCATTAAAATCCCATCAGAACGAACATTTTTTTTTTTTCATTTTTTTCCCATCTACATTGTCTAGGGTCTTGCTCCGAACCGCAAAATGCCATTGAAATGCTCCGAACCGCAAATGTCATTAAAATCCAATTAGGACAGAATTTTTTTTTTCATTTTTTTTTTTCATCTATATTGTCTAGGGCCTTGCTCCCAACTGCAAAATGCCATTGAAATGCTCCAAACCGCAAATGTCATTAAAATCCCATTAGGACGGAATTTTTTTTTTCATTTTTTTTTTCCATCTACATTGTCTAGGGCCTTTCTCCCAACTGCAAAATGCCATTGAAATGCTCCAAACCGCAAATGTCATTAAAATCCCATTAGGACGGAATTTTTTTTTTCTTTTTTTTTTTCATCTACATTGTCTAGACATTGTCTACAACTGCAAAATGCCATTGAAATGCTCCAAACCGCAAATGTCATTAAAATCCCATTAGAACGAAATTTTTTTCTTTTCATTTTTTTCCCATCTACATTGTCTAGGGTCTTGCTCCCAACCACAAAATGCCATTGAAATGCTCCAAACCGCAAATGTCATTAAAATCCCATTAGGACAGAATTTTTTTTTATCATTTTTTTCCCATCTGCCTTCTCTAGGGTTTTGCTCCTAACCGCAAAATGCCATTGACTTTTTGATTGACAATTCTGATTTTTCGATTGACTATTTCGACTTTCCGATTGACTGTTCTGACTTAATGGTTGACTATTCTGACTTAACGATTGACTTTTTGATTGACTATTTCGACATTATGATTGACTTTTCTGACTTTACGATTGACTATTTTGACTTTTCAATCGCCTATTTTGACTTTTCAATTCACTATTTCTGACTTTTTGTTTGACTATTTCGAATTAAAATGATTAAAATGACTTTTTGATTAACTATTTTGACTTTTTGATTGACTATTTTGACTTTTCGATTGACTATTCTGACTTTCGATTGACATTTTTATTGACTTTTCTGATTGACTATTTTGACTTTTTGATTGACTTTTCTGACTTTTTGATTGACTATTTCGACTTTCTGATTGACTTTTCTGACTTTCTGATTGACTTTTCTAACTTTCTGATTGACTTTGATTGACTATTTCGACTTTCTGATTGACTATTCTGACTTAACAAATGACATTTCTGACTTTTTGATTGACTTTCTGATTGACTATTCTATATATGCCCACATTTAAACGCCACAAGGATATATCATGAGTGAAATCGAAATATAACTTAATGTAATTGTACTTAGTTTCATGACCAAGTAATAGAATAATACTTAGGATATATCATGAATGAAATCGAAATATAACTTAATGTAATTGTACTTAGTTTCATGTCCAAGTAATAGAATAATATTTAATTTTCACTGGTCAAATCAATAAGGCCACCAAAAATAGGGTGTGTTTCCGATTACCCCCACCACCAACCCCCTACATAGAGAAACATTCCCCTCCCTGCCTTTTTTTGGCCTAACTTGAAAACATCCCTCTTTACCAATGTATAAACACCCCACCTATTAGCTAACGCTGTGTTGGTAAAAAATCCAACACTCCATCAGCCTCATTCCTCTCTTGTGTTGTTCTGCCACACATGCAGTGTTATATCTTACCAGACCTTTAGCTGATATGTCCTTCCTTACTTCAGGTGTTCCATAATTGATGGTCACATTCAGGACGTCTTGGAGTGAATCTTTCCTCAAGTTTACCTTTACTTAAAGTGGTAATATATGTTATATTTATAACTCTATACTTATCCACTAAGTACAAGGATCCCTTTGTCTATTCCTGTAACACATGTGACAGAACCGTTGACCACACTCAGGTTAGCTTGAAATGAACCTTCCCTTTACTTAAAGTGGTAATATATGTTATATTCATCACTCTATACTACCCTATATCTGATACCTCCGTCCTTCCATCAGATGTCCCAGAACCAATGGCCACATTCAGGATGGCTTGAAATGAATCTTTCCTTTACTTAAAGCAGTAATACAAGCCATATTGATCACTCTGTACTTACCCATCTAGCAAGAGGATCCCTATATATGTAAAGAATATAAGCTGTACCATACCAAAGTTAACAATTAAAATATAATCAGGATGGTACAAGATAGACACAATACCCAATAAGACACTGAGAGATAAAGTTTTTTTGTTGTTGTTTATTCATTCACGACCATACATGTTTTGGAGATGGGTTGTCTCCTTCTTCAGTGGTCACAATTAGAATATAAAGTGATTGAAGCGACTCTAGACACAGCTATTAGTTTATGAAGGAGGTTTTATTATTTCAGGGATGATCCATGTTTTGGTCACATTACACCTTCATCAGGATAATTACATGGTAAAATTATCCTCCTCAAGTACAACTTTGTGCGCTTAAAATATAAATTTCTATGATATGAAATACTTACTATACTTACCCTTGAACCACAGAGAGCGGTTCTAAGACTTTGCTGCTATGTACTCCATGAAAGACTTGTTGAACTGGAGCCATACAAAAGTAAACAATTAAATATTAATTTCTATGATATGAAATCCTTACTATACTTACCCTGGAACCACAGAGAGTGGTTCCAAGACTTGGCAGCTCTGTACTCCATGAAAGACTGGTTGAAATGGAGCCATACAAAAGTAAACTATTAAATATTAATTTCTATGATATGAAACCCTTACTTTACTTACCCTGGAACCACAGAGAGTGGTTCTAAGACTTGGCAGCACTGTACTCCATGAAAGACTTGTTGAACTGGAGCCTTACTCCTCATAGTAACTTTTAAACTTTTGTTCTAATTATCTACACTTTAGTCCCCAGCGCTAATCACTGAGCTCTATGGGGCAGGGTGAGGGGTGGTGCTCATTGTCAAATAGTTCCTTCTATTGTTATTGTCTATTGTTAAGGTCTTATAATGTCTTAATGTATTATTATATGAGTGGTGATGTCCAACTGGTTTATTCTAGTATATCAGCACAGACTCACTGTTACCTGTGTTTGGGGGAAGGGGGGCATTTTGGTTTTAGGTGCTTAGTGCCCTATCTTACACATTGAAATTTTTGCAAAACATTTCAATAACATCCTGGTTGTGGAGCAGCAGCCTTCATTGTCATGTATACCTTGATATGGCAATAGTCGCAATGTCTGCCTTACAAAACTGTGTAGCCTTCCATAGAGTACATAGGCTAATAGTCACAATGCCTGCCTTACAAAACTGTGTAGCCTTCCATAGAGTGCATCACAACATCCATAAGTGGTGTAATAGTTTATTTACATTTATCTTTTTCTCTCTCTCTACCTTCTATCTCTATTTCCTGGGTAAGATTTCCACTCCATATTGGTATGGACATAATTAAATTGTATAATTCAATACCCTTTTGTCCTTTTCGTATTGTAATATCAAACTACCTGACAAATAAAAGATTTTTTTCAAGCGTCGCAGCGAAGTGTTAAGTTCTGACCATTTTTTCTTAATAAACCTTATTACATTTTTATTCTTGTACATGGCTTTACATATATCTTTATTTTACCAGGGAATATGAATGTTAGAAGGTGGTCCTGGGTAAGACCTTAAAGTGCCTTCCTGTCTCTTTTCTCTGTCTCTCTCTCCCTACTTCTTTATCTCTTATTTCCTGGGTATGATCATAAACTGCCTCCCTCTCAGCTCTCCCGCCCTTGATATAACACTTCAAAGTGTTGATAAGGGCGTAAAGCAACCAATCTCACTCACTCACTCACTGAATGTTAGAAGTTCCTGCTTGGACTCTACATACTAGATGAGATTCCTTCCTTAGTGTTAATGGTGACAGCACCAAAGTAATCTAAATGAAAGGATGATCCCAAACCCTTCTCTCCCTTTTATATTCTCCGTACGAGGTATGACGGCAGGCATATTCAAATGTTAGTTTTCTCGAAAGTGGGACCATCTGTGATTGCCAGTTTCTGTTGTCTGATTTCACAATATTGGAGTAATTGTCAAGTTTAGATTATCGTTAAAAGTTAAAAGCAATTTCTACTTTTCTACTTGAAATTTCTATTCGTGACATTTCATGAATGTCCAAATGTATTGTTATTCTGCCTGACTATTGGTGATGTTGGTGGAACTACACAATTACAAAATGGTTGCCAATGTCAGATAACTTATTTACTTTACTAAAAGTCTTACATCAAAGATGTGCAGTCGTCTTCCATGAAATAAACTTCAGAATATTGTCTTCCTGGTGAATCCAAAGTCCACCATTTAAACAAATTCAGTCAGTTGGTATATTGTCTTGTTTGTTAAGGTACTCAGAGTACTTACACAATCTTACACATTGACATCATGGCTGAAACATCATAATGAGATGTAGCTGTGATATCAATCCACTCACTCCCTGCAACACCTAGGTACAGCAATAGTCACAATCTCTGCTCCAATGCACATGTCAGATGGTGAACTTTCCACCCTTTTTAGTTGTGCCACCTGCTGCTGTGTCTATGATTAACACTGGGGTACAATCTCCTCTTATTCCACCTTATTAACAATCTTACCTACGACTGGAGAATACCTTCAAGTCCTGTATAACTGCAATCATTTCATCTTCCATATATCATGTTAAGGGCAGATTGTAGCTCAGTTAATTTGATTAAGAGCTATGAAGACCTTTTTTTGAATGATATTGTTTATTACCAGAACAGAAACAGTTACATAGTGTGAATATACGATATGTGTCTGGAGATAGGTGCTCGCATCTATGCTAGCCATAGATCTTCCAGAGAGTCCTGCTACATTAAATTATACATCTGTAAATACGTTTATACAATATAGTACATCATTAGGTATTAAGAGTTGTATTTTAGCATGGCAAGCAATTGTATCTGTACCAATTTTTATCTTGATACAAGGCGAGAGGTAGGATTTAATTAGATTCACAGTCCTTTGTAGGGCCATAGTGCCCTATGTTTAATGTTATCATAACATCTGGCTGAACTGGTATATTGTTAAGGGTAGTCAAGAAGACTTAAACATTTTTTTATTTATCTTACTACAAGTCTTACATTAAAGACACAGACAGTTGTTGTACTCTGTGTCCGTCTTACATCTATGAACCTCTGTATTGTCTCCCTGGTGCAGAGAAACAAGTTGTTCTCATCTCACAGTTGGACTTGATATTAAATCTTACATGACATTTTATTGAGGCTCTCAGGGATCTTGGTCCTGGGTAAGACCTTAAAGGGCCTTTCTGTCTCTTTTCTCTGTCTCTCTCTCCCTTCTTCTCTATCTCTATTTCCTGGGTATGATCATAAACTGCCTCCCTCTCAGCTCTCCCGCCCTTGATATAACACTTCAAAGTGTTGATAAGGGCGTAAAGCAACCAATCTCACTCACTCACTCACTCTCAGGGATCAATAGTGTGTGTCTGTTCATAATCTATAGCATTATAGATATGGTGAACCTTTCCTTGTTACATGGTAGGAAGTTAAGTCCCATGATGAGTCACATAATATGTGGACTGGTAATAGTTTACTAGATTGTCAACTGTGATGAAGTTATGGGTTAAATACTTTACTGGTGACATCAACAAAAGACTCTCCTACATTTTCACTGTGTCCATTCTTGTAACACATGTGACAAAACTATTGGCCACACTCAGGACGGTTTGAAGTGAATCTTTCCTTTACTTAAAGTGGTAATATAAGCCATATTTATCACTCTATACTTACCATCTAGCAAGAGGATCCCTGTGTCTTGCAGCAAATGTGGATGATGCATTGGTGACAATCAGTGAGGCCTGAAATGAATCTTTCCATGTGACAGAATCGTTGACCACACTCAGGACAGCTTGAAATAGTCTTCCCTTTACTTAAAGTGGTAATATGTTATATTCATCACTCTATACTACCCTATATCTGATACCTCCGTCCTTCCATCAGATGTTCCAGAACCAATGACCACATTCAGGATGGCTTGAAGTGAATCTTTCCTTTACTTAAAGTGGTAATACAAGCCATATTGATCACTCTGTACTTACCATCTAGCAAGAGGATCCCTGTGTCTTGCAGCAAATGTGGATGATGCATGGGTGACAATCAGTGAGGCCTGAAATGAATCTTTCCATGTGACAGAATCGTTGACCACACTCAGGACAGCTTGAAATAGTCTTCCCTTTACTTAAAGTGGTAATATGTTATATTCATCACTCTATACTACCCTATATCTGATACCTCCGTCCTTCCATCAGATGTTCCAGAACCAATGGCCACATTCAGGACAGCTTGAAATAGTCTTCCCTTTACTTAAAGTGGTAATATGTTATATTCATCACTCTATACTACCCTATATCTGATACCTCCGTCCTTCCATCAGATGTTCCAGAACCAATGGCCACATTCAGGATGGCTTGAAGTGAATCTTTCCTTTACTTAAAGTGGTAATACAAGCCATATTTATCACTCTGTACTTACCATCTAGCAAGAGGATCCCTGTGTCTTGCAGCAAATGTGGATGATGCAAGGGTGACAATCAGTGAGGCCTGAAATGAATCTTTCCATGTGACAGAATCGTTGACCACATTCAGGACAGCTTGAAATAGTCTTACCTTTACGTAAAGTAGTAATATATGTTATATTGATCACTCTATACTACCCTATATCTGATACCTCCGTCCTTCCATCAGATGTTCCAGAACCAATAGCCACATTCAGGATGGCTTGAAGTGAATCTTTCCTTTACTTAAAGTGGTAATACAAGCCATATTTATCACTCTGTACTTACCATCTAGCAAGAGGATCCCTGTGTCTTGCAGCAAATGTGGATGATGCAAGGGTGACAATCAGTGAGGCCTGAAATGAATCTTTCCATGTGACAGAATCGTTGACCACATTCAGGACAGCTTGAAATAGTCTTACCTTTACGTAAAGTGGTAATATATGTTATATTTATAACTCTGTACTTACTGTTATATCTTACCAGGCCATTAGGTCCAATGGACTAGTGCAGTGAGGAAGTTCACCCTCACAGACCCTGAGAGAGGAGTGGGTTTTCATGCACTAAACTCTTGTTATGTTGTTCTGCCACACCAGCAGTGTTATATCTTACCAGACCTTTAGCTGATATGTCCTTCCTTACTTCAGGTGTTCCAGAACCAATGGCCACATTCAGGACGGCCTGAAGTGAATCTTTCCTCAAGTTTACCTTTACTTAAAGTGGTAATATATGTTATATTTATAACTCTATACTTATCCACTAAGTACAAGGATCCCTGTGTCTATTCCTGTAACACATGTGACAAAATCGTTGACCACACTCAGGACGGCCTGAAGTGAATCTTTCCTCAAGTTTACCTTTACTTAAAGTGGTAATATATGTCATATTTATCACTCTATACATACCCACTTAGCGAGAGGATCACTGTTTTCATTCCTGCAAAACATGTTCCAGAACCAATGGCCACACTCAGGATGGCTCATTTACTTTTTGGGGTTTAGACCCAGTGGATCTCACTCCTTGACTTCTACTCCTAATTATCTACTTCTACTACTTCTTATTTCTGTACTGGGTTTGAGTTGTTTCTGCTACTACTCTTAGCGAGATATCAACACCCAAACACCTTTTTCTTTGTTTTAGATATTTTCTATTAGCTGTATGAAATAGTCTAATATGTTGATCAGCTGTGTTAGTAGTACCTTAGAGTAAACTTTCTCTCAGATAGAATATATGTAAAGAATATAAGCTGTACCATACACAAGTAGATAATTAGAATATAAATTTCTATGATATGAAATGCTTACCATGATACCGCGGTTGAAAGCGGTTCTGCTGCCTTTGCTGCCATGAATACCATCACAGAGTCTGGCTGAACTGGGCGATTTGTATACTGCTCACATTAATGAACTTTTCAACTTTCTATTGTAGTGTTTAGTTTACCTCGCTCACCTACTCCAGTGACTTTGCTCTCTTAGAGAAAACCTTCTCTAAGGTACATTTATAGAATATTTATATAAGCTGTACCATACAAAATAAACAATTAAAATATGAATTTCTATGATATGAAATCCTTACTATACTTACCCTAGTACCACAGAGAGCGGTTCTAAGACTTAGCAGCTATGTACTCCATGAAAGACTTGTTGAACTAGAGCCATACAAAAGTAAACAATTAAATATAAATTTCTATGATATGAAACCCTCACTATACTTACCCTGGTACCACAGAGAGCGGTTCTAAGACTTGGCAGCTATGTACACCATGAAAGACTGGTTGAACTGGAGTCATACAAAAGTACACAATTAAATATAAATTTCTATGATATGAAGTCCTTACTTTTCTTACCCTAGTACCACAGAGAGTGGTTCCAAGACTTGGCTGCTCTGTACTCCATGAAAGACTGGTTGAACTGGAGCCTTACTCCTCATAGTAACTTTTAAACTTTTGTTCTTATTATCTACACTTTAGTCCCCAGCGCTAATCACTGAGCTCTATGGGGCAGGGTGGGGGGTGGCGCTCATTGTCAAATAGTTCCTTCTATTGTTATTGTCTATTGTTATGGTCTTATAATGTCTTAATGTATTATTATATGAGTGATGATGTTCTATCCAACTGGTTTATTCTAGTATATCAGCACAGACTCACTGTTGCCTCATATCCTGGACAATAGCTTGTAGAAGTAGACTTGCATAGTACTGGTAATTAACGATGTCATAGACCTTATAACGAGGTGATAATTGCCTAGTGCGAGATTATCTCTTGTACTGACACCAGACAGCGTTGGCGGTCGGAAATGGAGCCCTCGGTCGACATAACATTGCCATAGCGTATGCATGCCGAGTATGTATACCATCGGCAAACATTATACATGGACTTCATCTTATTAAAGGCAGCTTAATCATCGAGAAAAACATTCACATTATGTTATCAGGTAGACAAAATTATTCCCAAGATGAAATTTTCATACTTCAAGCCCTTTGAATAATCGCTTCCATAGAGATTGGCCTGGCCGCTATGCTGTTGTGTCGACGAAAATGGCAAAAGTACAGAAGAAAACCGTTGATACGCCTCATACTAGGTGGCGCGATCGGCATTCAATTACAAGCGAATTAATAACTAATATGAATATAATGAGATTATGCAGCAATGTTACGTTATGTTATGTTAACAGTATCCACTCAATAGCGTACTCCTATAATGTATACCGTCCTAATCATTCACTGCTTAAACCTTTCTGCTAGAATATTAAAGGACAATCTTAAAAAATTCCTGGTATCACTGATTTTGGGAAAGTATTAACACTTGTAAATACCGGTACATCTACCAACCTTCCACCATGAATTTATATTCTTAGCTGAAGACTTAATCTATGGACACTAAACAAGGGGCCAAACTTATGGCTGTTCTTTGACATACTGAAATTGTGCCTGAGTAAGGTTCCCAGGTATGGCTGCCCCATCTCTACCTCACTTTCTACAGTAGATGAATACAGAATAATTGTATAAATCCCTCTCATCCCGGTATATCTATTACATTCTGTGTGACATAAATGTACAAAATGTTATTCTGTGTGACTATTAGTAATATTCATGATGTTGGGTTTATATAATTAAAGCCATTTCCACTGATTACATTTCATGAATATCTAAATGTATTGTTATTCTGCATGATTATTGGTGATTACGATTATTGGTGATTACAATTATTGGTGATTACAATTATTGGTGATTACAAATGCCAATGTCAGACAACTTGTGACCTTATTTACGTTACTAAAAGTCTTACATCAAAGATGCACAGTCACCTTCCATTAATGAACTTCAGTATATTGTTCTCCTGGTGAATATAAAGTCCACCATTTAAACCAGTTTAGATGTATTCATCTGGTTAGTTCAAGTTGAACGTGTTCTAAACACTTTCAATATTTCAAAATGAAGCTTTGCTAAATGGTAGTCATCTCGTTATATACATATAATGTTATATCATATGCATATCTGGGAGCGGGGAGGGGGGGGGGGGGGATACACTGTGACTTGTTGATTTGTGTTATAATATACTTTATGTATACTATAATATATCTTACACAAGAGTACAATCTTCCATAGTGTAGATTTGTGTTATAAAATACCTAATGTATACTATAATATATCTACACAAGAGTATTATGTTCCACAGTGAACGTGTAGTCTGTCTACTGTAGGCTTGGAGAGTATACATAGTATTCACTGACGTCACAGCGCTGGCCTCAGCTCGCCATACTGTGGGTCAAGCTTTGCAAACGTTAGCTGGACATGTGTGCTCCAAGCCTCAAAAATGCTGTTTTCCGGCCGTTTTCACCTCCGAAAAATTGAACAAATGTGATATAAAGTATGCTGATAGGTTCAATGGTCATTTTTTAGTGTGTCATGATGGGGAAATAAGTATAATAGCCTCGGAATGGGAAAAGCCTACCGATCTGTAGCCTCCCGCTCTCTGTGTAGCCACACAGTATGGCTGCCAGTGTGGACAGTCGCTGACTGGGGTGACGTCATGTGAGTACTATGTATATGGAGGCGTACTGCATCACAACATCCATAAGTGTTGTGACAGAGTTGTCTCCTCAATGCCTAGAAGCTTACTGCTCTATCTTATATTGTTTGGGGGGATGTTGGTGTTTAGGTGCTTAGAGCACTTACACAATCTTACACATTGACAATATGGCAGAAACATCATAATGAGATGTAGCTGTGATGTCAATCCACTCACTCCCTGCAACACCTAGGTACAGCAATAGTCACAATGTCTGCTCCAAAGCACATGTCAGATGGTGAACTTTACTTTTGTAGACAATATGTTTACTGTTTTACCTCTGCCACGTGTTAGTTGCAGCAATTAATGCTGTCTCCTGAAATCTCTTCATTGATGTTGTAATTCTATCGCCAATTAAGATATGATTGTACGGTACTACGACAAAAATGCCCAAGGGGCAGAGCGGGAATCCATATCGTCGTGCGGCGGAGGTATTCGACCAAGTGCACATAGTATTCAAGGTAGCCAAGCAACGATACAGGATTCCTGCTTAGTCCCGCAGATTTTTTGTATTTATTTTGCCAAGACTTATTAAAAATGTAGGCCTACTCAAGTATGACAGATTTATTGATGAAAATATATTTGCGTTTGTCTTGGGTGACAATGACATCTTTGTTTACATCATGACTCCCATCATTATGAATGGCGTATTTCTAAGCGCTGTTTTTTCCGACCCGCGTGGGTCAGGACTATATTTTAGAAGGCAAAATTATTTAATTCTGCACTGTCATGTTCATTTATTTTGTTTACTGTTTTGCAGTAAATTACTCTAATAAATGTATTTAATTATATTTTATAATTTTGAAACTCATTAAATGCACTAAAACTATTATCGTTGGAGAACTATATTCATTCCATATCAGCCTGAGGCCTGATAGCCTGGTCTTTATGTGAGGTTCCACTGTATTGTCTTAATTGAGGGGTGGCCTCTATAGAGAGGTTGTCTTTATGCGGGGTTCCACTGAACTACTTTGTTTATTGTGTCACGGGAAGACCGTAAAACATAGGAATCGGTTTCTGTCATGAGTTTACGCAACTCATTTATTGTATTTCTCCCTTGGATAACATTATTGTATTCCATTATTCTTACCTTCACTTTTGGTTTCATTAAATAAAAGCTCAGAAAACAATGTCATTTTTGTGAGAAATTCTCTGTATATGATAGATATTCGCTGAATACGCTATGGAAGTGTCAGCCCTTTTCTGTAAATTTATAACGGAATAAACGTACTATATGTGTCTGTGTGCGTTACAACCAGACAATAATGTTCAAATAGACTAGACTGGTTAAAACAACTAGTTATATATATAAAAACTTTTATTCATAATTACATGTACATAGAATATAATTATGAATTGGACACATTCTTCACAGAAATGATCTTCCTGAAGGCCCTAGGAAAATAAAAGAACTGATTCAAAATACAATCATTGTCTTAATGTTGGTAATCATGTTTTAGCATGAAAGTGGCGATCTTATGGCCCACTATAGTAATATGTATAGTGTCATTGTTCATTGTTCATTATGGGTGACTTGCTGATTTCAGACGAGTGTTCATTGTCACGTTGGAAGTGGCTCCTCTGTATAATACTACTTTGGATGGTACCTTTAGTTAAAATCCTTGAATGGAAATAAATAATTTATACAGTCATTTATCGTTCGATTTGATGTTTCTTACGTAGACCTTTTATTACAGAATATATAATCAACAAGTGGCATGTTTTACTTGTTTGAGTATAGAGACGGTAATATCCCTTGTACTAGGGAGATTTAACATTCTTCTAGAAATACAAAGTTCGGAGCGTGACCGTCATCATTAGTTATAACAGTTACAACCAGAAAGGTTACAGTAGAAAGGTTAAAACAAGGTTGGAATAGCCTGTTTATTATGAGGGACAGATTAGCTTAACTGAACAACTGTATCTAACTGGATCTAACTGCTTCTGGGCCTCATATTGGAGTCTATCGATATACTGACGGCTGGAGGGCATGATCGCACGTGCGTTTGTTGTGACTTCCCGACTGCTCCATATATGGCATGCGCCCTCCATATATGGCATGCACCGACCCATATGCCCGCGCATGCGCAGCCGTCTCACACGCCGAATCGAAACAAGTTTCCGAGCGATTCAAAGTCTATTCCAGAATAATTCTGGCATATAACGTGAACTATATGCTAAACTTAAACCTTTCTGCTGTTATATTCAGTCGATGGGGAATATTCAGCCTATTTCAAAGCATTTTAGCCCCCGCGATCGGCAATACGAAAACAAGATGGCGGCCGTCCCTACCGTAACCAGCTAAGAAAATAAAATTGCTTTCTGACCGCTTTGAATGATTTTACACAATAATCCTGGCATATGAGGTTGAAAACAAGGTTAGATTAGACGTTCAGTCATTTATATTCAGTCGATGGTTAATCATTATGACTTCCGTGTCATGTATTGTTTTTCTTATTATCGTTGCTATAAGCGATCGGCGCTCTAAGCCTCACAAGGCCCCTTGTGAACATGACGTCAGAAACAAAATAAAACTGCTTTCTGAGTGATTCGAATGTCTTTACGCAATAATCCTGGCATATGAGGTTGAAAACAAGGTTAGATTAGACTTCAGGCATTGATATTCAGTCGATAGTTAATTATTACGGCTTTGGTAGTGTCCACAAGCATAATGGGCTCTGAATGGTGGACATAAGTGCCCGGGCAGCGAAAGGCCATCGCACGGCAAGCAAAGCCCACTACGGCGTGTCCAGCTAGAAGGCCCGTCAACACAACGGCCTTACAGCAGACAGCAGAAAGCATGGCTTTCGGCAAGGTGGAGGAGTGAAATCGGGATGTTTCCCGGGATATTTCCACCAAAGGAATATCGCCACACGTTAATATGTTCATAAACTATTGTTGGGATAGTATTTGAAGTCGACATGGCTCATTTACGCAGATTATACGGATATTATTGTGTCAGCGACCAGAAACAGATCGGAAACAAACATGGCGCAGCATGTGCGATCGGTGAAATCGTAATAAAAAGGTTGGTTAGATTTAATTCGACAAGCTTAGCTTAGACGTTCATATATTTATTTTCAGCCGATGGTTAATCATTACACATTCTGTTGAACTAACATCAACAGGCTTTCTGAGTGCTTTGAATGATTTTACATAATAATCCTGGCATATGAGGTTGAAAACAAGGTTAGATTAAACGTTCAAGCATTTATATTCAGTCGTTGGTTAATCATTACACAGCTAATCGCAAGCAGCGGAACCTTACAAAAACGGTGATGAAATCAACTGCGTAATTCTGTTAGAAAATGAACAAATATGGTTGAAATCGCTAGAAATCTGCTAATGTATAGGCTATAGTATCACTCAATATAAACTCTTATGAGCCTCGTTGAATGATATGTCATGTTGATTTGTCTATACATGAACTTAGAATCTGTAATATTGTGTAATTATTGCAAGGTTCGATTCACATAGGCCTAGGGCTAGGCTATAGCAAAATTATGTGTGGGTCAGATCGTCAGAAAATGTACAATTCACTTTCACCAATCCTCTCAAATATCTCAAACTCAGATGAAAATAAAGTTCAACCTAACCAAACAGATTGCTAGAATCAATGCAATGCAGAATATGGCGGATTCTCATGAAACGGTTCCAAATGGGTATTTTGGGAAATTTCATTGAATATCCATCACTTCAAATCTATCACAATCTTCTCATAGGAATAATATTTCATGATACCACCGCAACTGTTAAACTGTTATAATAAGATTTTCATTTTAGTATTTTCCATTGATTTCATGATTCTAGAAAAAATAACACCACATGTACTATCCCAGTTGGACAGGCCAATGGGCGAGACTGTATATAGACTTAAAGCACAGCTGTAGATACGTTGCAACTGCCCTCCTGCTAAATAATTAAACTGTTAAACCGTAACTGTTAGCATAAATCTGTCCCGATAGGATCGTGAGATCCACTAAAACTGTTAGAGTTATGACTGTCGGCTGCTGACTTGTCTGCTAAGCTATGATATACAGTTTTGATACCATTGTAATTGCTATAGCAACTTCTATTTAATCGAGAGCAGATGGCCTCGAAGAACACTTAATGTTAGCGATGTGTTTTTCTGCCATTTTTCAGTGTATATGTGAAAATAAAAACGTTTAAAAAAAATAATGAAGGAACGCATAATCACAAGTCTTATGTCATACACGTTTTTTACTTTATTCACTTTATTTGCCAACGAATATCACTTTGCAAAACATCAATTGCAATAAGTTGCTTATTAGTAGCATTAACCAAGCATCACTCTACCTTGGTTAAATATCTGTATCTTGAATAAGTATATACAAACAATGACTTGCTTAACATGGGCAAGCAATGGCAACTGTTCAGTGGAAAGCCACCAGCAACTAATGGCAGACAACCAATTGTAAAATTGACAAGCCTAAATTGTCTAATTTTGAGTTAAAGTTGTCTCATTCAGCCAGACATTCGTCGCGCCCCTACCGGCACAGGAAGATTGGAATCGGTCTCTTGTAAGGCTGGTACTGATTCGAAGCATACATCTCTGTGTGTTGCGTTGATTAATTTCTCGCCCAACTACTGACCCTGAATTATTACGAAGAATGGCCCACATTTCTTCACAATAACCAATCAATAAAAACAATTGTTTATATATAAATAGTCATTTAACAACCGTCTGTAGCAAAATAGGGTAAAATAGGGTAAAAACAGCGGGAAAAAATGTGCTGAATCATCAGTTTGGCCCATAGACATGTCGACCCAGTTGTCTCACCTTCTGTAAACTTACTTGGACAAATAAAAGACTTTCTATTCTATTCTAATTAGTGTCCAGACCTGACAATGTAAAAGGGAAAGTTTTCTATTCAGATAGGTCTTATAGACAATCCATGTTGAAATGGAAAAGTTAAAAAAAAGAGAAGTACAAAAACAGTTGATTTGTCATCACATGACAGGTTTAAAAGCACGCTCTTCAGGTCGTGTGTAGCACCAATGTAAACATTGGCTGCTCAAGACAGAGAAGGGTAACACGTAACCCTCGTTTTACTTGTGACGTCATTTCAATCCATAACTTTAGAAGCTTTAAGCTCTCAAATATCTACAATCAGTACCCTTAGTCCCATAATTCCATGCGAATCAAGATTCAAAATGGCGGCTATGCAAATCCCCTATTGGGTCAGATCCAACCCTAAAGAATGCAAATCTTTGCAATTTGCTTGGATATAAGGTCAATGGTGAGGGATTATATAGTCATACTTACAGCAAGAGTTTGATGTACCATTATTTCTTACATTGATTTAAATTAAATGAACAGAAAATAGGGCAATGTGGTCAGGACAACTGTGAGAAACATTATTGCCTAGCGTGTGAAAAACTTCAACTGGTGATATACATGTGTCTCAGATTCTATGAAATGGGGCTATTCAGATGAGGAGGATCATTTATTAGGGGATTTGCATAGCCGCCATTTTGAATCCAGATTCGCATGGCATTATGGGACTAATGGTACAGTATAAAATCTATAGAAAACATGCCATGTTCAGCATGGTGTAAGATATCAATGCTCTAATATCAATATCCATGTGTTATGCATGTTTCCATACCACAAGTCCCCGTCTTTCCCATCATGCATTTGGTTTTCATAGATCATTTATACAAGCTAAGCTATTGATGAAAACATTCTTGCAATTTTCGATACAAATTTTGCCAAATATTTGTATCGAAATTAATTTGATCAGAATCCATCCCAGCATGCAATGTACCAGACATGCGCAGTGGCCCATGCAACTCCCCTATTGGATGAATAAGAGCAATACACATTATATGGGTCAGATTTTCAGAAAATGTACAATTCAAGTTCGCCAATTCTTTCAAATAACCCAAATTTCAGACGAAAATAAAGTTCAAAATACAGTTCAACCTAACCAAACAGATTGCTAGAATCAATGCAATGCCGAATATACTCAAATTCACCTAGTATCGACCAACTTGCAGCCTAATTTAGCAGAATTTACTAAATGTATTCACCTGCCAATTGTACATTTTCTGAAAATCTGATCCATATCAGGCCTGTACATACAAGTAATAAGCACTCTCAAGTATCTACCTTTCAGATTATGCTTCATCTACATTAGTTCTATTTCTATTCTGGATATATTTGTACATAATAATAATTCGATTTCTGCAAATACATACACAACAAATACAGAAAAGGGACAAGTCTTATAGACAGTCCATGTTGGAATGTTTGAACGTCAATGAGAAGTAAAAAAATAGGTTTAGCAAAAATGTGATAAAGATTAGGAGAAAAACAACAATAAGAAGAAAGATTAGAACAATCCAACATTGAATAAGGCCAACAGAAATAGGTGCGTTTCCCATTTATCTGGCTGAAAACTAGGTAGGGAGGGTGGTAATTTTTTTCTTAGGAAAGCACCTCCCAGGAACTGAAAAAAATGTCTATTTTATAATATATGTAATAGTTGTTTTAAACATGGAAAATGTGTTTTTTGAGAGTTTCAAGATATGAAAACCTGTTTTCCTACTTTTATTAGCTTTTTTTGTCAAAAAATCAGGCAGGTCAAACATTTTTTTTTAGGTAAGGGAAGCTTTTTCTAGATGGGAGGGGGGTAAATCGGAAACACACCTATTTTCCCCCCAATTAGTGTGTCATCACAGAACTGGTATAAGCACCGGTTTAATCATTGGCAGCTGAAAGCTGTGTATAACATTGCACAGGGTTGAACATATCGCTTGAAATATGGCTGTCCGACATATATCTCAATATATGTACCGTATTCCCTTGGCGCTAATTAAGTCAAGGGACTTTGTACCAGACGTTTATTCAAGGCATGGCGTTTTTCCAAAGAAGGCAGAATGAAAATGGAAATTATAGTTTTACTTTCTCAGAATCTCTCTTATATAGGGTTAAGTGGTCGGCAAAAACGGAAATTTTTATGTACTTTATAAGTGTAATTTACATACTGGTACGTCTTGCTTTGCCATAATTATATCCCAAAACTCATCGGATCGTCATGAAACAATATAATTATTATAATCAGTGTGCGCTTATTCAAGGCTCTGCGCTTATTCAAGGAAATACGGTAGTTATCCGCCCAAGACAAAGAAAGAAAGTGAAAGGACGGCCAAATATTCATTGTTGGGTGTCCGCCTGGCTGATATGGGTCAGACTTTCATAAAATGTACAATTCGCCTTCATCAATCCTCGCAAATAACCCACATTTAAGACAGAAATGAGCTCAAAATGCAGTTTAACATAACAGAACTGAAACTTTAAATCAATGCGATACCAAATATACTCAGTTATACCCAGTATTCATCATTTTTCAGCCAAATTTAGCAGAATTTCCTAAATGTGTAGATCTGCCAATTGTACATTTTCTGAAAATCTGACCCACATATAGGTCTTGTGGACAACCAGAACGCCCGATGTGTTCAACCCTGATTGCATCAAGTAATAAATTGCGTATAATCAATTGTGTGGTTAGGGGAATAGGGGAGAAGCTAATATATATATTGCTATGATACATTGATGTATAGAATTAGAAAACATCAGTCAAACGTATTACAATTTTCAAGTGACATTAAATCAGTAAAATCAATTTAAAAGAATCTCATTACATGATGCATTCTTCTATACAAAATTCCACGTAATTGATGTCGTTGTCTGTGCCATCGTAGGACTTAGTCGAGTGGTACGTAGTATAATTTCTCAGTGGAATGGATGGTATATTGTGGGGTTGCACCCAGGCACAGCTGAAGTATCACCTCGTCCCCCCCCTCTCCCCCCTCCCCCCTCCCCCTCCCCCTCCCCCCAACCAGGTACATGGATCAGTGAGGTGAACTACTCCTGGTAAAAAAATAAAATTAAAAAGCGTTCTCTCCCCCCATTGCCTTCCATCATTATTATCGTGGTCCGTTATGGTGGTTTGATTTGTCTGGTTATGGTGGTTTATTGTTTCTGGTTCTGGTGGTTTGTTGTTTCTGGTTCTGGTGGTTTGTCGTGGTCCGTTAGCTTCAATGTCTGCAGTAATATCGCTGTATGTCATCACGCACTTCTCGATGGAAATCTGTATAAACAAATGTGATGTGTTTCAGCTAAACTCGTAAGAAATGGATTTTAAGATATCATCATAATTATTTGAAAAGACGCACAAATCAAGATCAAGCCGATTCCAATGATAGTAAACAATAACATATAAGAATTTTTATTCAGATAAAGTAGTATACAGAATGGGGCTTAGATCCTCTAAGCGCTTTCGCAGGTAGATCTTCCGGCCAGTCCACAACCAAGGACGGAAATAGTTTAAATTACAATTTTTCATCATAAAATTGAACTTTTACAATAGACATTATTTCTTAAGACATCTAATACCGTAAGTATTTTTAGGTTGATGTTTTTATTTTTGAAAAAGGTTGCAATATTTCTAGGTGGAAAAATATTTAAAAAGTAGCTAAATATACTCTATAATGATGACCTCAACGTTATATTACAGATACAAACGAAATCTATTGTCGGATTATTATATTGTTGAGATATTAATTTTTAGGATTCAGATAAAACAATTCGTCAATAACATTACTTCCCGGCATTACTTACCTAAAACCTTATCTAGCAATATAATATATCATCAAATTATTACATCATATTATGGAATATCATATCATTGTATCATTAAGTTATAGAAACATCTTACCATGAGAAGTCATTGCCAACGTATAACTTCATATTCAGGGAAACTCAGGTTCTGTTATCACATCCATGTTCTCTGCTGAGGTGGCGTTAAGGAGGAGTGTCCTCGGTGGCTCCATCTGAAGGTATTACAATACATTAGTGGTTAGTTCCAGCCATTTGACACCAGGTGGCAGGGGTAGTGATGGTCCCAGGTAACAATGACCCATTCACCAAACTGCTTGTCAAATTGTAAGGGAAAGTTATCAAAGTTTTCCAACAAACCTGCATTACTTGAACCATATGCATGCCCAAGGTTATGGATAAAGACCAAAATGTTCCCATAAAGGAGATGAAGGAGCAATTCCCTCAATGCAAATGCGTTCATAATTATGATTGTGACTGTTATTATCCGAATAAATACTTATACAGCCCCCGCCCGCCCCCCGCCCCGAAAAAAAGGAGTTAAATGTTAATCCTATATATGTCCCATCTCGACCAGTAAAGTTGAATAATTCTGACAAGTCCGACCATTTACATTCATTGTGGACAGCGCGTATTCTCATGTAACTGATAAATCTATTGGCCTTAAATGAAAAAAAAGATTAAAAAAATAAAAAATAATGGCATGGCTTTGTCATGTGGTTTTACCATTATATATATATTGTATTCAATTTATCATAAAATTTATTTTTAATGCACAATCGTGCTCTTAAGAGAACAATTGTGGGGGTAAAAGAGAATTTAGTCTCTAATCTAAATCAAACTAAAATATAATTGTTGAATGGTGTTTGTCTTTTCTATTTCAGTATATGGGTCAGATTTTCCGAAAATGTACAATTCAACTTCACCAATTCTTTCAAATAAACCAAATTTCAGACGAAAATAAAGTTCAAATCACAGTTCAACCTAAACAAACAGATTGCTAGAATCAATGCAATGCCGGATATACTCGAATTTACCTGGTATCGACCAACTTGCAGCTTAATTTAGCAGAATTCACTCAATGTATTCACCTGCCAATTGTACATTTTCTGAAAATCTGACCCATCTGTATATTAATTGATACAACTTGGTTGTCGTCGCATAATTAAACAACTATGACACACTCGTGGTGAGGATGTAGCTAACACTGTTGACCCAACTGTCTAGATACATTCTGAGTTGCTACAACATCCGGAACAACCCAGCGAACTGCTCATCACAGAGCCTTAGCTAGTACATGGACTGCGGGCATGGGGTAGCACTTAAGACGCAGAGCGCGGCCGACGTTCGAACATAAACAAATACAACTAGATCAAGAAGAAGAGTTTTATTACGATTCGGCATGATACAAGGATTCCCAAAAAATTTATTGCATGAAAATCGAAGCATAATTCACTGTTCTGTGGGCATTTTCAGATGAACGGGTGGGCTACTTGCATTGGGTTAGCTTATACAGTGCGTTCGTCCGTGCGCGACCTGAGCCGTGCGCGTTGCTAATTTATGCCTTTAGTCCTCATCCACCACGATCCACATGTAGAACATATAGATGTGGTCAGTTCTCCTTTGTCTTAAAGTTTTTTGGGGACAAATAGATCTTCTTGAAACACTTTAATGTGTACATGGTGTAGGTGGTGGTAGTTCTGTGAGGGTGAATATGGAGGCCTTGCACTGAGAGTTTAAACGTATAACCACAGGCTGTTACAGACTGTCGCGCCAGCTGGCGTGAGTAGCCTTAACTACTGATTATGCATACACAAGTGGTCGTTGGTAGGTAGCTGCAGTGATAAAATATTAATCATAATTATACATTCTTATGTCTTGTTATGTAACCTTATGTAATATGATGTTAGCCTTTATAATAGGAAAAAACTGTACGGAATTGCATGTAGAACTTTTGGCCTATTATAATAATATATAATAATATTATAGGGTACGGTATATTAGCAATTGAATTGGGATATGCTGGGGAAAAGTAAAGCCCCCGTTGCCGGAACGAAAATCACCATTTTGGGGCTATTGAGATATATGTTTGGAGACAGTGTTCGTCTGAACACCTGGGAGGATACCGACCATTAAATAGTAATACATATAGCTATCTATTACAATGAAATGATTCAAATTCTTTTGTCTGGGTAGGAGCTGTATTTTTTTAAATGGGCAAAGAGACTGAGAAAGAGAGAGAGAAAAGAGAGAGAGGAGAGAGAGAGAGAGGAGAGAGAGGAGACAGAAAGAGAGAGAGAGAGAGAGGAGAGAGAGAGAGAGGGATAGAGAGAGAGAGAGGAGAGGGATAGAGAGAGGAGAGAGAAAGAGAGAGAGAGCGAGGGAGGAGAGAGAGCGAGGGAGAGAGAGGGAGAGAGCAGAGAGGGAGAGAGAGAGAGCAGAGAGAGAGAGGGATAGAGAGACGAGAGAGAAAGAGAGAGAGAGCGAGGGAGAGAGAGAAGAAGAGAGAGGGAGAGAGAGAGAGAGAGCGCGCGCAGAGAGGGGGGGAGTACATTTATAGTATTTTGTACTTTGAGCGTCATGAGAATATTATTTTTATGAAATTGAACTCAAATAAAATGTTTTTAAAAGGAGAGAAGAACCCGGGCAAAAGAACCCGGGCAAAAGAACCCGGGCAAAAGTCATTTTTTTAAAACTTATACTAACCGCTATCATGAAGTTCAGCAATTCTTCCAAGGAAGTCCAAAAGACGTAAATTAAAATCAAGGCGATCATCTTGATATTGGATCCAGAATAAGCGCTCTACACTCTACTGTCTAGGCTACTGCTATGAGTGTGTGTGAGCGCACCACTGTCCCGAAAGCGGTTAGCCACAGTGTTCGCAGGAGTCAGAGTACTAGTCAGGCCTTGCTGATCGAGATCCTCGAGCTCTGTGCGCGTAAAGTATGACTTCGTAAAGTATGCATTCATAAAGTATGCCGAGCCTAGCTTACTATACGGTGGCCCAAGAAATTAAAAACCAATGTTTTGTAGCTTGTTGTATGCAAAGCCATGTACATGTATAAAAGAAATAATAAGAAGTAATAAAGAGCTATAAAGACACATGACAAGCTAAGTATACATTGGGGAGTTTGTATAAATAAATTTATTGGAATTAGGTCCTATAGACTTTATGATCATAGTGATAGCTAGGTGTGCGTGTCCACAAGAAGAGGGCTAGATAAGCTAATGCGTAGATAGAATAGAATAGAATAGACAAACTTTTATTTGTCCAAATTAAGTACAATTACAGTGGGTTGTAGACAAACAGATTTCACCAAGGATCCTACAACTATTTACCGGTAAGTATCAACGGAAAATCCGAAATGAAACTATTACAATAGGCCTACAATACAGTGTGGGAGCTGGGAGGGGAGACGGAAGGAAGAGGAAAATTAATTAAATTGTTGTACACGAATATGGGGCCTACAAGAAAACAGGGCAGAACGCAGGATGCGGGACGAGGGTGAGGGATTGTGAGCGAGGCACGAAGGGTGAAATGTCACTCCTGGGCCACCATAATACGGAAGCACGGTCGGATTCATCAGATTTTCTGATGGGGATTTCCCGCGAGTTCATATTACAGTGTGCGCAGCGCTGGCCACGTACGGTACTGCATGAGGGGGATAAACAACAGTGGAGAAAATTATGCATAATGCATGCTGGTTGTACAGGGTTCAACAATAAATTTTAAGGTGTTTATGTCTTTGTAAGCTAATTAAGCTGCGATTCCCCTGGATCGCTTGTAGGCTACCTGCGCTCATGGCTCGCTCTTGCTTCGCTTCTTTTTCGAAGTGTGCTCTTCATTCGCTCTACGCCCGCTTTTATTTTTAGCGCAGAAAGAGCTAAGACCAAACCTACTGATTCGCTTTTTGAGTCAGTTTAAAAAGTGCCAATCACTGATACTGCATCTACATCTTGATAACTTGCTTAACTGTCTGTGAGGTGTTAAAGCTTAGATGTGACATCAGGCGAGGATGCCATATCTAATCCTTTCAATCAGTCATAGATTTCACACCTAGACGTTATTGAAGGCTGACAGCCTTTCTAGGTTTAGCCAAGGGAGTTGATTGGCTGTTTAGTTAGATGCTTCTCCAACCATGATAGGTCTACAGATGGCCCTCCCACCTCCCACACCATCCCTCTGCCCACCACCCCCCTCACCTGCCTCAGGTTCTCAAATGGACACTGCCCAACAATTTTCTAAATTTTAAGTTACCAACTATTTAGCCTAGCCTAGCTTACTACTTTTTATACAACCAACTTTTTTTTTACGACCAACTTTTTTTGTACGACCAACTTTTTCTTTTACGACCAACTTTTTTTACGACCAACTTTTTTTTACGACCATTTTTTTTACGACCAACTTTTTTCAACGACAATTTTTTCCCGACCAACTATTTTTTAACAACAATTTTTTTTCAACCAACTTTTTTTCAACCAACTTTTTGCAACCAACTTTTTTTAATGACAAACTTTTTTCCGACAGAATATTTTCTAACAACAATTTTTTTTCAACTAACTTTTTACGACCAACTTATTTCAATGACCAACTTTTTTTAAACAATTTTTTTCGACCAACTTTTTACGACCAACTTATTTTAACGACCAACTTATTTTAACGACAATCTTTTTCCAACCAACTATTTTTTAACAACAATCTTTTGTTCGACCAACTTTTTTTCAACCAACTTTTTACGACCAACTTTTTTTAACGACCAACTTTTTTACGACCAACTATCTTTTAACGACAATTTTTTTCCGACCAACTTTTTTTCCAACCAACTTTTTTAACAGCCCTGGCTATTGCAGAGTTATTCATTATTGGTTACAGTTACTGAAGTGGAAATAAAAGTCAAGTGTATATAAACCCTAGTCTAGTTGACATTTGTATGTCTTTTGTGCCATATTAGATTTTATCTTCTGGTAAAATTTACAGTTTACAACTGTACATATTGTTGATTCATTGAAGATGTAATGAACTGCGTCTGCACAAGCAATAAAAACAATATCTGTTAGCATCAAAAATCAGATATAAAATGAAATGTCCCATGCTTCGGTAAAATGGAGGTGCAATTAATACAATAATTATGAACGTTTTGCTACATTTTCAGACACCAACAAGTAGGCGTGAGTGGTTGGCAGTGGAGCGTATGTTCTGCAAGCGTTGGAATTACCCAGACTGTGTTGGCGCAGTAGACAGAAAACACATGGAAATAGGTTTCCTTTACTACAACTACAAAAAACTACTGTTCTGTGATCCTCATGGTCATGGCAAATGCAGACTATGAAATTTTGTATTGTGAGGTTGGATCTGAGGGTCGGCTAGGTGACGGTGGTGCCTGGAAAAGTTCACCATTTTTCCAAGCAGTGGCCAGCAGTTCCCTCGACATGCCTGATTATGTGAGTTTGGAAGGAACAGATAAAAAAGTATCCCTACACTTCATCGGCGATGATGCTTTTGCAATGTCTCCTCGTCTGCTCAAGCCTTTTGCGCAACGTAATATCACAGATGAACAGATAATTTACAACTATCGCTTGAGCCGCGCACGCCGCATTGTTGAGAATGAATTTGGCATTATGTCAGCAAGGTTCAGAGTATTGAGGAAGCCCATCAGCATCGCAAAATGGAAAACACCAACAAAGTAGTCATGTGTGTTTGCATTCTTCACAATCTCTTATGCAGGTCTCAGCATATGCCACACAACTTTATGGACATCGAAGACCATAATGGCTCCATTATAACTGGTGGCTGGTACTCTGAGGCAAAAGAGCTGGACAAAATGATGTCCACGAAATCGAAGAATGCAAGTGACACAGTAAAGGAGCAAAGAAACATGATGGCTGCATATTTTGTGTCAGAAGAAGGGTCTGTTCCATGGCAGTGGGAAAAAGTTCACCTGAACAAACGTCCAGACAATGGCCCATTAACTTTGGTCTAAACTGGCGAGTAAAAACATTTTGAGAACTATATCTCTATATATTTTGAACATCTATATACTATATATAAAGCAGTCAGCATTGACTACTTAAAAATCATACACAGCCAGTGTAATGATTTATACAAAAGTTTTTTTCCACTAATCCAAGGATATGGATCCAATCTATAATCTTGACAGAAATACATTGCGATATTGCTATAAATAAAATAAATATCACCTGTTAATTGCATGTCAAGGGCAGCTCAAATGTCAAGACTCAACTACATTTTTATTTCAGAAAACATAATGTCTAGGGTTAAAAAACATAAAGTGCATACAAAGATCCTGTCGGGTCATAGGGAATTATGAATTGCTGTATCACTAGGGCTTCCACCTTGGGGCAGAGGCTACTGGAAATTCAATGCACAACCATTGTCTGAAGATGTATTCGTAAGCGGAGTAGAACAAATTGTTAAGAAAGTATCAGATTTAAAAGTATCTGATAAAGTCATCTGGGAATTATTTAAATTAAAGGTCAGAGAATTGGCAATAAGAAATAGTGTCAACAGATCTAGAGCAAAAGCACGAAAATGTAAAAATGATGTATTAGTAGAACGACTAAACCTTTGAGAAATTTGTCAAATGAAGAAGTGACTGAAAAATGTTGAATTATTAATGATTTAAAAGAGTTGGAAATTAAAAAAACAGAAGACGCTATACTCAGGTCTAAAGCGAGATGGGCAGTGGATGGGGAAAAGCCTACACAATTTTTTTGTTCGCTTGAAAGGTATAACTCCTCCAAAAAGGTGATAACCCAGATTAAGATTAATGAAGCTATAACCACGGATAGAAAACAAATTTTGAAGGAAGGAGATAACTTTTATTCTAGCCTATATAAAGCCAGACCCAGTAACAGTGCTTCTGCAGATCTGACAAGGTTGAATGAAGAGGATAATGATTACTTCTGCAGGCCTTTAAGTACAGAAGAGTCGGAAAAAATACTTAAAGACATGAAAAGTAACAAATCTCCTGGATGTGATGGTTTTACCATGGAGTTTTATAAATTCTTTTGGTATGCAGTCAAAGATTTATTTGTGAAAATGATGTTGAATTGTTTCAGTGATGGTATAATGACTGAAGAACAGAGGAGAGGTCTAATAAGTGTAATACCTAAGAAAGACAACGATTTGGATTACATTAAAAATTGGCGTCCCATTACACTTTTAAACGTCGATTATAAATTGGTTTTAAAAGTTCTTGCATCTAGACTGGCTAACTTTTTACCTCATTTAATCAAAGAAGACCAGTATGGATTCGTAAAAGGCAGGTACATTGGTACTGCAGTTAGAAAAATAGATGATATTATATCAATGTTAGAACTAAAGAACCAAAAAGGCCTCGTCGTATCGTTAGATTTCTCTAAGGCTTACGTGGTAAGAGCACTTAAAGATCACAAAATAAGCCAAGAATTCATCGACTATATCAAAACATCATTAAGTAAATCTAAAGCAGTTTTCTGTAACAATGGTTTGACTGGTTTGCGGTGGAGAGGGAGATGAAACAGGAAGACCCCATTTCGTCCGACCTCTTCACTATTGTTGTTGAAAAATTAGTAAATAAAAATCAGAGATTGTGATGAAATTAAGGCATAATAAAGGTCCTAGAGCATCAAGAGAAAATAGTCCAATTGGCGGATGATACAACCTTAATCGTTAAGGATGAGACGCCCCTTATTCATGCTTTTCAAACTCTTAAAAATTTTGTAACAGCTTCAGGTTTAACATTAAATCCTAGGAAATCACATATGGCCGCCACTGAGTAACAAGAATGTTAGCTAATGTTATCTCAGCACTTGTATATGCATTCAATGGGTGTACATATTGATGAATAAGAACAATTTGTTTAGCATCAAGGATGTGAGGAAACAATTTTTTATGTCACTTTTTGCTTTGTTTTTTTTTTCTAGTCGGAGATCGGACACAGGCTTCCCCAGTCTGCCGCTATAATATTATATGACGTCATTGCCAGTGGTCTCATCTAATTGGCTCAGAGCAGCAGCGGCTCTTCCATGCTGCTTCCCTGCTCGCTGTTCCAACATAGCAGGAATGGCCACTGAAAGGTCCTTCGAGATGGCTAAATCTGCTTATATCTTCGTTGATATACAGTAATGACGTATCGATTCCAGGCAAAATTGCGAAGAAAAAGGTCTTAAGATTGTCATTATCATAGCTAGAATACGCAAAAACGGCAGTAATTCTCATTTCTCCGTCTATAGCGCCTGACCATGATAACCGGTACAACTTTTTTGGGTTTTAAGAATTAGCCGATGGCGGCTTTTCTCAAAAGCGGTTGTCGTGAAGAGTCCAGTTTCATACATATGAATCTCAGTTCAAAATCACAGGCAAAACAATGTACATTGATTAAAGTTATGGCATCTCTATATAAATAAAATAAGGGTTTGGAGCCTTAAACCCCTATCTTCTCTGAAACCGCTGGCCAGATCTCCATTATATTTCACATGCACATTGCCAAAAATGGTGCCGAACCATTCCACTATGTTTCATTAACAAAATTAGGGTTGGAAAGGGGTTAGAAATGGGTTTACATCGAGCACTCCCATCCAGGGCCCCCAGCACTGCCTAAAAACAAACCTATCAGTGCCCCTACACCAGGTTCCTGGATCACCTAAAGCATGATGTCATGGACAGGTACCATGGCAAGTCATTGCTTCACTACGGGACGGGAGTTGATATATTCACCATATTTCCACCAAAAGGAACTCAGGAAATGTCCATTGTGGGGGCAGGGGGAGAGGCAATGGGAGGGAAAAAAACATCTTAACAGGGTTCCATTTGAGGTATATGGGGCAGGGGGAGGGGGAGGGGTGGGGGAGGGGGAGAGGGGCGGGGGGGAGAGGGGCAGGGGGCAGGGCAGGGGGAGGGGAGAGAGGGGCAGGAGGAGAGGGAATGGGAGGCAACAACAATACAACAGTGACAAAAAAACATTTTAACAGGGTTCTATTTGAGGTATGAATGTTGATACACATACTAACTTACAGAGACAACTTGAAAGAGAAAGATGGTTGGAGAGGGAACAAGGAGAGTGGGAAGATGTGGGCCCCACTGTCCTACTAGCAAATCATGTGCGAAGCACGGGTATTTGCTAGTAATTTAATAATGGTATTAGATTATCCCTTGTACTCTCCTCTACCAACCCTAAAAAAATTAAAACCCTGTGAACTCTACTCAATGCACTAGAGCAATAAAACTGTTGAGATGGAAAGACAAAAAGGCTATGGAAAGACATTGTCAATGGAAAGACAATCTTAGATTAAGCCTTTTTTTGTTTGTACTATGCATACTGGATAATTTGACACTTGTTACATAAAATACATGTTACATGTTTTTGGTCCCTAAAATTATTCAGCCAATGTACAAGCTTTTTATAGGTGCTTATATTTTAATGCTAGTCTCCATAATTGTAAAAGGTGAGCTATGGAAAGACAATAAATGCTGTTAGTGTTATATCTTATGATCAAGTGTGTTTTGTTCTTGTTTAGTGATATGGAGATATGACCAGGCATGTGAGGTCAAATACCATTCAAATAATTCAAACATAAGACAGTGTCTATGCAATAAATACCAGCCGTTTAATATGCAATGGAAAGACACTTTTAGTGTGATGGAACCACAAAATCATGTTTATGACATTTACTGCTTAGAATTGAAGAGTAACATATAATAATTATGTTAAAGTTAAGGAAACACCAAAGGATAAAGTGAAAGCTCAATTGTGAAGAATTGTACCAATTAATTGTTCTGCAATATATAAAGAGATCATTTAAACTAGGTTATTAGTAAAATGTATTATTCAATTCCATTGAAGAAGTGCGAGACATACTTCGTAATATTTCAGGGTCAGTTGTTGAGCGAGAAATTAATCAACGCAACACACAGAGATGTATGCTTCAAGTCAGTAGGATCGCTTAAAAGAGATCGAACTAATAGCTGGTCTTTATTTTTATACTAGACAGATTAGAACGAATACACTGGGCCTGCGCTGATTGGCTTAGGTCTCTCTGGACCAATTAATTAACAGGTTAGATTAGAGATCCAATCAGCCACAGGATAACAATGACAGGTAAATATTAAAACGAGGTTCAGAGTGACCACTGCCACTCTGACCAATCTCTTTGGGTGGTGACCAGGTCACGGGGTTATCTCCCCTCCCCTCTCCCTCCCGCTCTTAATCAATACCCCCTCCCCTGAACTGGCGGTCAGCCCCTCCCTTCCCTTCCCATGTGATCAACTTTGAGACAACGGTCAGACCTGGACCTCACCTGTACCTTTGGACTTGGGAGTGATAAGAAATCTGCGAGTGTTGTGGCGGTAAGAAAGTGTAGTGAGCCTTCTGGCTGGTAGGGGCGTGACAAATGTGTGTCTGAATGAGACTACTTTCACTTAAAAATTAGACAATTTGCGCTGTCAATTTTACACCATAACAGGTCTTAACTTTGAGGTTTAAGGTGGATACAATTGACATAACACCCATTAAGATTAACATTACCAGGTTTCCTATTCAAAAGAATGTTTCATGTCATTCAGGCAGAAATTAATAGCTTGGATTAACAGTCAAATCAATGTTTTCAAACTTCCACCATTAGTTCTTAACAAAAATCATACAAATAAAAACCCTTTGAGGATGTTGAAATATAATACTATTTCATTTTTCTGAGAACATTTGTATGGTATAACAAAGTTTCAGTAGTTATTTGTCTTTTTTCACCCTATTACATCTTGCTTGATCATTAGAAAAAAACTTTGGTATTTAATTACAAATCTAGAAGCTAAAAGGCTAAAAAAATTAATATCAAACTTTACTGAAACATTACTGAAAGATATGTGACCAAATTTGGACTAGCTTAATTGACTAGCTTTAATTAAATTGAGTAGTTCAATAAATATTGCAGATTCATAGAAATATTTCATCGCTAAATATATTTCAGACAGGGTTAGCTCAATTATATATTAAAGGATGAAAGTTAGATTTGCAAAAAGCAGTGTAATATCAGTGTAATACATAACACACACAAAATTGTCTTTCCATAGCATTTTTGTCTTTCCATTGTCCTTTTGGATCATCCCTGATAATGATATAAGAAAATACCATGACTCATATTCTTTAGTTCTAGAAATTTTGTAATAAGAGTTTTGATTTCTAACAACTCATAATATGATATAAATGAAAGTAAAAAGAGAATGCAAGGTATGAGACAAAATTTGTCTTTCCATTATTTTGTCTTTCCATCAGCTTATTGGTTCCAGTTTTATCATTTCGAAAGAGAAGGTATCTCTTTTGAAGTTCTTAGTGAATACTCAAAATGGTTATATGCTAATAGGAAAAGAATAATGATTCATTGATATTTGATAAGCTTTCCAGACTGCGTGGTGCATAAAATAATTGTCTTTACATAGCCATTTGTCTTTCCATAGCCAGATATATATTTTCCCTGATAACAGCTTTCCTCCTAGAATTCAAAATTATAACTGACCTACCTACACCTTATGTGCCTAGGAACATTTTGATATACAGATATACTATTGGATTATTTTAATAAAAAAAGATGCCTGATTGTTTGCAGAAAAATATATTGTCAAAGATCCTGTAAGGATACCGATTTTGTTCAATTTGAACAGATCTTTTCTTTCATTCAGACGTTCACTACCTTTTTTTGTACATCTTTGACAAATAAAGTATTTGCCAATTCCATTCAATTCACTTTCTCATTACTAGTCAGTGTGCGCCACAGGTAATAGGGTGCCTAAGGGGGTAATTGGGGTCCCATTTCTCCTGTCACAACCAAGAAAATAGAAATTGTCACTAACAAAATTGTTTTGACGTCTGTCACTTTGTAGTAGTAGTGACGAATTTGTGTTGCTAAGGTTTATTAAATTTAAGGTTTATGTCGATTTGTGATACTTTACTGGTAATTAGGCCTACACATCTAGAAACATTGCAACCTTTTTTTTTCAATAATAGAAATATCAAACTTAAAATAAAGAAATACTTATTTCTTAGTGTCAGTGACTGCCTTTGTCGATCTAAGAAAAAAGGCCATGTCGAGGTGACGATTTAAGTCGTCAGGAGCACTAGTAATGCACCTAGGCACCCCCTCCCCCTCCCCCAACCCTGCACATACACATGTGTATGTATAGGCTCCAGTACCTCCTCCTCCTGTACAAGTCTGGACATGAGCGCGCGGGAGACGCCGCCGCATGCCAGTAGATGGCGCGCGCGGCGCATTCCCCGGGAACTCTCCTGTGCTGAAGGTAGGCAAAGACTTTGTTGATAACATGGCGGACATTTTGAGCCCCGTCGATGTTTGCGGCGGATTTTATGCCCTAAAGCAATGGAATCTCGGGGTCTATTAACATGTATTATAAGAAAGTCACAGAGAAGGGAGTATTTTACGCGTAGGATGAGTTTTGTGTGAGAACACTCTGGATTTTTCTTTAAATCAACTTGGATACGAGTGAGTTCGGCATCGGAGAGGACATGACTTGTTCGCGGTGAAAAGTGACAAGTTCAAAACAACCTGTTCAGGCGGCTCTGGATTATGTTCTTGAAACCCCCTGGATTGTGAGCTGAGTGTGTCTTGTGTTTGATTAGCCTCCGGTGGAAGAGAGATTAAACATGTTCTCTAAGAAGAGAAAGGGTGGTCACGCTAAGAAGGAGTTTGACTCCCAGTTCGAAGCCTTTTTAAAGGAGGTAGGCTGTGTTTTATTACCTAACGAGCTAGGCTATTTACATACAATATCATCCATACATTCTAATAATATCAATATCTGATTTTGTCAATGATTAATATGAAATCAATTAATTGTTATGATTTATTGATTAAAATACCGTAATTATTTAATCTTCTTCCTCCTCCCCCACCCTCCTTCCTCCTCTCACCCCTCCTTCATTCTCATGATCATTTTTAAATTTGAGGATTCCGTCAATAAACAGTAATTATTTCCTATCGTTACAGCTGTTCTGAATGGATTTAATTAGATTAATTGGATAATATTGGATATTAAATGTCTTGACATCATGAAGTAATATCGCTGTAATTTGATTAATATAATCTGTCATCATTAAAAAAAGACGTATTCGCTCATGATACTGAAGTTTTACATTTGTATCTAATCAGACATTAATCATATATCATCAATAATTATTATTGTTTGAACTTTCTGGACTTGTTAATAGTAGGACTGATGTAGGCCTACCTTTGTTGTTGTTGTTACATTTATTTAGTCACTTAAAGGACATACGTCAGTGGGTCAATCTCCCGGGGGTGGGAGGATCTCGAGCCCTACTGGACACTTTTGGTACAGGTTGATAGAGGTAACAATCCACCATTAGTTCAACGATCTAATGGTGGCCTCTATCTTATGGTGGTTTTGAGTAATTAATTTCATCAAATCATCAAAATTTTACCGCGTATTTTGTTATTGATATTGTAACATAAAATGGACATTATTCTCTTCCATCCTGCTACTAGAGCGGTGGTGAGCATATGGGCTGACATGAGCGTAGACCAAAGTGTGTCTATCTATAAAGTGACTTTTTTTACTTAATAGCTAGTTACGAAAAAAGGACCATTGGTCATTATGGCTATTCATAAATTAACATCAAATTACCTGCACTATAGGCCTACCCAGTTTAATAAATATTGTTAACTTCTTAGATCAAATCCTATTAAAAAATCTTTATAAGAGAAGCCTATGTTGTGAAACATCAACCCTTTGGAATGCCCTACCTTGAACGGGATATTCCGAACCATGAGCAATTCAAAACTTTGTAAATAACCCAACTTAGACAAGCCAGATTGAATTATAATTACTAGTATCACATAAATTTCATAAAAACACCCATTATAAGGAGTATCACTTAGACTTGGGCTCACCCATTGAGAATTGCTATTGAGTATGACCACACACCTTTCATCCACTCATCCTCCTCACACCCTAATGTGTTTCCACTAATGTGATTTCATACTCTTCTGTTATTCCTACTAGGTATAAGAGAAAAGTACTGTTGAACTGGTGGCCTGAAAAGAGGTATATAAACGATCTAGTGTCATCGGAAATTGTTTAATAAAAAAAATGCTTGTCACTAAGTGACTTATTCCCAAGTGAATCATAGTCCACTAGTCAACTGTTTTTACTTAGAACTTCTTCATTTGTTTCAAAACAACCGACGGGATATTCGGAAGAGCTGAGACTAGCACAGGCAATATTCCACTTCCATTCTTCTTTTGACTTAATATATATGTAATTGTGAAATGGAAATAAAATCTTATAATAATAATAATATAATAAACTTTGTGTGTTTCAGTCCATGTCGAGTGAGGACTCGTCGCTGGACACAGCGCGTGTGGCTAAGTACCTGCAGAGCAGCAAGAAACCTGACCCTGCCCCCTGGTGGATGAACGGGGAGGACGACAGCACCAGTGAACCAGCCCTAGGTAGGATGTCGACTCTAACTCCTTCCTCCCGAGTCTATCCTCCCCCCTCCTCCTTCCTCCTCCCCCCCGCCACCCTGCTCCCTGCAGCTCTAAGCCCTAGGTAGGATGGCAGTAGCAGAATGGCCACCATGTTGACTCTACCTCCTCCCTGAGTCCATCCTCCCTGCTGCACCTCCTCCCTCTATCCTCCCTGCTCCCTGCTCCTCCTTCCCCCCTCCTCCTCCCTGCTTCACCTGCTCCCTCCTCCCCCCCTGCTCCCCCCTGCTCCCTGCTCCTTCCCTCCTGCTCCCTGCTCCTCCTCCTTCCCCCCTCCTGCTCCCTCCTCCCCCCTCCATCCTCCCTGCTCCTTCCCTCCTGCTCCCTGCTCCTCCTCCTTCCCCCCTCCTGCTCCCTCCTCCCTCCTCCCCCCTGCTCCCTGCTCCCTGCTCCTTCCCTCCTGCTCCCTGCTCCTGCTCCTTCCCCCCTCCTGCTCCCTCCTCCCCCCTGCTCCCTCCTCCCCCCTGCTCCCTGCTCCTTTCCTCCTCCTCCCTCCCCCTCCTCCCTGCTCCACCTCCTCCTCCCTGCTCCACCTCTTTCCCGCCTCCTCCTCCCTGCTCCACCTCTTCCTCCTCCTCCTCCTCCTCCTCCTCCTCCACCACCCTCCTTCCCTCTTCCTCCTCCTCCTCCTCCTCCTCCACCTCCTCCTCCTCCTCCTCCACCTCCTCCTCCTCCTCCTCCTCCTCCTCCACCTCCTCCTCCACCTCCTCCTCCACCTCCTCCTCCTCTTCCTCCACCTCCTCCTCCTCCTCCTCCACCTCCTCTTCCTCCACCTCCTCCTCCTCCTCCTCCTCCTCCACCTCCTCCTCCTCCTCCACCACCTCCTCCTCCTCCTCCTCCACCTCCTCCACCTCCTCCTCCTCCTCCTCCTCCTCCTCCACCTCCTCCTCCTCCTCCTCCTCCTCCACCTCCTCCTCCTCCTCCTCCTCCTCCTCCTCCTCCTCCACCTCCTCCTCCTCCTCCTCCTCCTCCTCCTCCTCCACCTCCACCACCTCCTCCTCCTCCACCACCACCCCTCCCTGCAACTCTAAGCAGCCTAGTTTATTAATTAGTGATGAAGTTTTGCTGGTACCTGTAAGTGATAAGATTACTTTAGTCTTTATACAATGGTGCTCTAAAGTGGCTGCATCCCTCCACTCGATGTTGACTGAGATATCTTGTTTGGAAAGATTTGTTTTTCCTTCCCCCAACGCTACACCACAGAGGAAGGTCAGTGTGTCGATGTAACTTGTACTTATTGTGCTCTTGATCCTTGTGTAAAATCTCACTTTGTTTAAAATATATATTTTACATTGATATATACAGTCAAAACTCACATTAAGACCACCAAATCTTGTTGAATGTTTGCAAAAAGGACAGTGGCAAGATCTAGGAAAAAAGAGGCAATACCTGCTGCCACCTGGATGTTGTCATGGCATTAAGCAACCATCACTCACTCACAACTCTACATAGAGGCAGAAGAAATAGAAAGAAAATTATACAATGGAACCTCGCATAAAGACCACCTTTTTATAGAGACCACCCCTCTATTAAGACCAGTTTTCCCAGTCCCAAATTATTCCCTCTTATTAGATATAGAGCTCTGTAAAGAGACCACCTCACTATGAGACCAAAAATCATTCAGTCGCAAGGGTGGTCTTACTAGAGAGATTCTACTGTATATCTAATCTTACGCCTTTATTGACATTAAATTATTTGTGAAAGTTAAGGTGGGATCCCACTGGCTCGCTTGTATCTGCGCTCATTGCTCGCTCTTGCTGCGCTTGTTTATAGGGAGCTTGTCATTCGCTCTTCATCCGCTAATATTTTTAGCGCAATACAAGCGCAGAGCGATTCTACTGGTGCGCTTGTTTCCTATATGAAACCAATAGCAAATGCCTATGTGTGCTCTCACTGCGCTCTTGGTCCGCTCATTTAACAGGTAGAAAGAGCATTGTGTTGCTGCGCTCAAATCAAACACGTCAGATATTAGCGCAGTGTCAAAAAGAAGCGCCAACATCAAGTTTTAAGAGCGTATAAAAAGCGCAGTAACCTATCCTATTAGACCGCTCTGGTCTCCCTCAAACTTTGCTTGTTTGGTGCTCTTGGAAAATAAGAGAGCAGATGAAGAGTGAGCCAGTGGAATCGCAGCCTAAGGAAACTGATGTATTTTTTTGCAATACTTAAAAAAAGGTCCCCCAATATGTGCTTTTCTTCTATGCCAACATAAATGTACGTGAATTTATAGAAACTCTTTGCTACATTCTACATTCTTGTATTGCACATATTTCCACCTGATATCATGCATTGCACACGATTGGAACATGATAGATGTTGAGTGTTTGATACATTCTTTATTGTATCACTGAAGTCTTTATTGAAGTCTTCATAAGTCTTTCAGGGACAAAGGTGGTGAGGAGAATAGAGTTGCTAAACATGTTGGTGGTGAGGAGAATAGAGTTCCTAAACATGTTGGTGGTGAGGTGAATAGAGTTGCTAAACATGTTGGTGGTGGAGGAATAGAGTTCCTAAACATGTTGGTGGTGAGGGGAATAGAGTTGCTAAACATGTTGGTGGTGGAGGAATAGAGTTGCTAAACATGTTGGTGGTGAGGGGAATAGAGTTCCTAAACATGTTGGTGGTGAGGAGAATAGAGTTCCTGAACATGTTGGTGGTGAGGTGAATAGAGTTCCTAAACATGTTGGTGGTGGAGGAGAATAGAGTTCCTAAACATGTTGGTGGTGGAGGTGAATAGAGTTCCTAAACATGTTGGTGGTGAGGAGAATAGAGTTCCTAAACATGTTGGTGGTGGAGGAGAATAGAGTTGCTAAACATGTTGGTGGTGAGGGGAATAGAGTTCCTAAACATGTTGGTGGTGAGGAGAATAGAGTTCCTGAACATGTTGGTGGTGAGGTGAATAGAGTTCCTAAACATGTTGGTGGTGGAGGAGAATAGAGTTCCTAAACATGTTGGTGGTGAGGGGAATAGAGTTCCTAAACATGTTGGTGGTGAGGAGAATAGAGTTGCTAAACATGTTGGTGGTGAGGTGAATAGAGTTCCTAAACATGTTGGTGGTGAGGAGAATAGAGTTCCTAAACATGTTGGTGGTGGAGGAGAATAGAGTTCCTAAACATGTTGGTGGTGAGGAGAATAGAGTTCCTAAACATGTTGGTGGTGGAGGAGAATAGAGTTCCTAAACATGTTGGTGGTGAGGTGAATAGAGTTCCTAAACATGTTGGTGGTGGAGGAGAATAGAGTTCCTAAACATGTTGGTGGTGGAGGTGAATAGAGTTCCTAAACATGTTGGTGGTGGAGGTGAATAGAGTTCCTAAACATGTTGGTGGTGGAGGAGAATAGAGTTCCTAAACATGTTGGTGGTGAGGAGAATAGAGTTCCTAAACATGTTGGTGGTGGAGGAGAATAGAGTTCCTAAACATGTTGGTGGTGAGGTGAATAGAGTTCCTAAACATGTTGGTGGTGAGGAGAATAGAGTTCCTAAACATGTTGGTGGTGAGGAGAATAGAGTTCCTAAACATGTTGTTGGTGAGGAGAATAGAGTTGCTAAACATGTTGGTGGTGAGGGGAATAGAGTTCCTAAACATGTTGGTGGTGAGGAGAATAGAGTTCCTAAACATGTTGTTGGTGAGGAGAATAGAGTTCCTAAACATGTTGGTGGTGAGGGGAATAGAGTTCCTAAACATGTTGGTGGTGGGTGAGGAGAATAGAGTTGCTAAACATGTTGGTGGTGGAGGAGAATAGAGTTGCTAAACATGTTGGTGGTGAGGTGAATAGAGTTCCTAAACATGTTGGTGGTGAGGTGAATAGAGTTCCTAAACATGTTGGTGGTGGAGGAGAATAGAGTTGCTAAACATGTTGGTGGTGAGGTGAATAGAGTTCCTAAACATGTTGGTGGTGAGGTGAATAGAGTTCCTAAACATGTTGGTGGTGGAGGAGAATAGAGTTGCTAAACATGTTGGTGGTGAGGTGAATAGAGTTGCTAAACATGTTGGTGGTGAGGTGAATAGAGTTCCTAAACATGTTGGTGGTGGAGGAGAATAGAGTTGCTAAACATGTTGGTGGTGAGGTGAATAGAGTTGCTAAACATGTTGGTGGTGAGGAGAATAGAGTTCCTAAACATGTTGGTGGTGGGTGAGGAGAATAGAGTTGCTAAACATGTTGGTGGTGAGGTGAATAGAGTTGCTAAACATGTTGGTGGTGAGGTGAATAGAGTTCCTAAACATGTTGGTGGTGAGGTGAATAGAGTTCCTAAACATGTTGGTGGTGGAGGAGAATAGAGTTGCTAAACATGTTGGTGGTGAGGTGAATAGAGTTGCTAAACATGTTGGTGGTGAGGTGAATAGAGTTCCTAAACATGTTGGTGGTGGAGGAGAATAGAGTTGCTAAACATGTTGGTGGTGAGGTGAATAGAGTTGCTAAACATGTTGGTGGTGAGGAGAATAGAGTTCCTAAACATGTTGGTGGTGGGTGAGGAGAATAGAGTTGCTAAACATGTTGGTGGTGAGGAGAATAGAGTTGCTAAACATGTTGGTGGTGAGGAGAATAGAGTTGCTAAACATGTTGTTCAAGGAATGAATGTGTGAATGCAGGGCTGTTTAATTGCCCGGGGCAACTAAAAGATGTCTCTAAGCAAGTAAAATTTAATGTTAGTTGCCTGATTGGGCAAGTGCAAATCTCTACGGCGCCGATTTCAAACCAGTTTTGTGATGTCTACTTACAATGAAACAAGATGCATACAGATCAGTGAGAGTTCGTTTATAATTCTGAAAATAAATTTGGGCAAGTGAAAAATGATGTTGGGCAAGTAAATCTTGGCTGCCACTTGCCCAATGGGCAAGTGAAGTTGGTAGGTTTTTTCGAGCCCTGATTAAGTGAATGAATGAATGAATGAATGTGTAAGCGAGTGAATGAATGAATGTGTGAATGAATGAATGTGTGAAAGAATGAGTGAATTTCATGTTAATGAATGAATGAATAATTTCATGTTAATGAATGAATGAATAAATTTCATGTTAATGAATGAATGAATAAATTTGGAATGAATGACTCCCGATGCCCTGTCGTTAATACTTGTATTGGTATAAGGTATTTCCAATGTGAAACCTTATACTGTAAGACTTGTTGATGTGTGTTGCAGGTTTGACTGGGACCGGGAAAAGCTTCTTAAAGAAGGCGCAGCCAGCAAAAGCTGCGGATGAGCCGCGGGGGAAGGAGCCGCGGGGGAAGGAGCTGACGATGAAGACACGATCGACGGATGGTTTTGATGTGCACATGAGCAGGGACAGTCTGGATGATTGTGAGATTGAGTTTGAATTCTACTTGAATTATGTAAACGTCTTAATGTTTATGCAGAATTTATTTTTGCTATTTTCGCGCACCCACCGTTGTGTGTGAAAATAAATCCTCGATATATCAATCAATATAAATATAAAAGTAGTATTATCAGTGTCTTTAATTTGCTCTAAGTCTTCTTGAACATTCTTCGTATGTTGGTCTCCTTTTTATGAATAATGTCACATTTTACAATGTGTCCTTGGTAAATAACAGTTTATCAATATGTTCTGAGGATTTTTTCCTATATTCTACATTGCTATACTTTCATATTGTGGTTTTATAAAATATAACTTGTTTTATGTTTAGTGTCTCTCAGAGGTCGTGATTCTGTGGAACCAAGGAAGTCTGGGTAGGTGTCATCTATGACGTCATCAGAGATACTAGGGTCAGATTGCCAGAAAATGTACAATTGGCAGCTTTATACATTTAGTAAACTCTCCTAAACTAGGCTGTAATGTGGTCAATACTAGGTAAATTCGGGTATATTTGGCATTGCAGTGATTCTAGCAATCTGTTAGGTTAGGTTGAACTCTATTTTGAACTTTATTTTCGTCTGAAATTTGGGTTATTTGAGAGGATTAGGGAAGTTGAGTTGTACATTTTCTGGCGACTTCACCCACGTTATCTCGTCTAATGTAAAGTTAAGATCATCCATTATTAAGTTCATGTTAGTTGCGCATTATCATTGATTTAAATACCTGTAAATAGGGAATGCGCATGTCTCACTGCGCATGTCTGTTACAGTGAATGCTGGGATGGATTCAGTTCAAATCTGACATACAAATATTTAGCAACATTTTTATCGAAAAATGCAAGGATATTGTAAATGATCTATGAAACCCAAATGCATGATGGGAAACGTCTTGTTCTATGGAAACATAAAAAACCCATGGCTATTTACATGAGATCACTGTTAAATATTCCATGCTGAACATAACATGTTTTATAGAGCTTCAACACTGACATACAACTCCCATAATTCCATGCGAATCGAGATTCAAGATAGCGGCCATGCAAATCCAATATTCCATGTTAAATATGAAGGTGTATTCAATAAAAACAAAATTATTTAAAAGATATTTAAATGATATTATGATCCTCATTCTATTAATAGAATATCTGTGTTGTTAATGCCAATTTTTGTTATTTTTACTTTTTTTTATTCAAAATTTGTATATAGCAAGACATGACTATTTGTCAAGACCAAAGCTCACAGCATCTGTAATGATATTCTGCCTGGCGCTGTGTCCAGTGGGATTTTAACTAATTAGGTGCATGACTATATAATGTAACTAAAAATAGGAACTAATAACATCGAAATGATAGTATCTATCAACATATACATGCACCAGTTGTCTGGTTTTATGTTTTCTTGTGTGGTGTGCTGTTGTTGTGTGTGTGGTTGTGGTTGTGTGTGGTGTGTTATCATGGTATATTACTTGTATTTACAGAGGGCCATTCTATTAATAGAATGTCTGTGTTTATACCAATATTACATGTGAGCTTGTATTTACAGAGGTCCATTCTATTAATAGAATGTCTGTGTTGTTTATTTTTTTTTTTAAAGAAATTTTATTGAGCTGGTTTTAATGACAGATACATTAATAATCTCACAGACTCAAGTGAAAAAGCAATATCAATGACATAGAAAGCAACTAGAGTAATTCACAATTTTCGATTGATTTTTTAAATTTAAACATTATTCGAATATTATCACAATTATTAATAATCAGTTTATACCAATATTACATCTGAGCCTGTATTTCCAGAGGTCCATTCGTGCCGGGCTTGGCGCTGGATAGCTCCCAGAGCTTCACAGGTGAGCACTAGAGACCATGGAGGGTCTTTTTAGTGATAGTTAAACGTGTGAAACTTTACTTGTTAACAATAAACTTAGTTGGCAGCCATTGACTGCCTTTATTGAGTCATTAAGGACGTCAGGGTTGAAAGTTGGGTGGGGGTGGGGGGGGGTTCTAATAATATGTATAGTAATACAAATGTATATTGACAAGGTATGAATGATATCACATCAGACTATGGTGAGAACAAGTGAAGGCTTCAGAGTCCACAAGGTTCCCACGGGCATTGAATTCTGGACAGGTCATGGAAAGTCATGGAAAACGAAATTCTGAATGTTAAAATTAAAATTCTCTATAATACCACCAACAAGTTCTACATTTTGTTCAGCCGTTTGTCCAAAGTGGCCACACTCTTCCACCGTTTTGACTTGTCCACTGTTTCTGCACGCTGTCAGAAGACTGTTTTGGCCTTCAATGAATTTGTGTCACCAGATCTTTACCTAGCACCTCATGTGTGCCTCATCTCATTCCCCTCTCCTACCTCCTACCAGAAATGGGTGGATCAGACAGCTTTATTCTGATTATTGAGGGTCATTAAATTTTTCATTAAGGTCACGAAAAGTCATGGAATTTGAATCGAGATGATCTGTGGGAACCTTGGTTCAGTTTAAAAGTGATTTTATTTCTCTGTTTCTACACGTCAATCAACTCTAGTGGGCGGGTCCCTCTGTGATTACGTCATGGCACGTGTAACCCCACGGCTGACACCTTCTGGGTAACAATTCAATACACAGTCTTGCTATCAAGAAACACTGTTTATTGATTGAAAAACTTGAGATAAAAGGTGCTTTAAATTGAGAAACACTGTTTCATCTGAGAAACACTGTTTCATCTGAGAAACACTGTTTCATCTGAGAAACACTGTTTCATCTGAGAAACACTGTTCCATCTGAGAAACACTGTTCCATCTGAGAAACACTGTTCCATCTGAGAAACACTGTTCCATCTGAGAAACACTGTTTCTCGACTGAAAAACAATGTTTCTCTCGATAAAAGAATTGTTATTGTGTTTCTTGAGATAAAACACTGTCGAGCATTGACTCTTGAGGCAGAGGTTTATTAGAGATAAATGAGAACCCTAGATGCATATATGCCTCCAGTTTGTAACTCTGTTCAAGTACATATAAATAATTGTATTACATATAAATAATTGTATTACATATAAATAATTGTATTACATATAAATAATTGTATTACATATAGATAATTGTATTACATATAAATAATTGTATTACATATAAATAATTGTATTACATTATAGATAATTGTATTACATATAGATAATTGTATTACATATAGATAATTGTATTACATATAAATAATCGTATTACATATAAATTATCGTATTACATATAAATAATCATATTACATATAAATAATCGTATTACATATAAATAATCGTATTACATATAAATAATTGTATTGTATTACATATAAATAATTGTATTGTATTACATATAAATAATTGTATTACATATAAATAATTGTATTACATATAAATAATTGTATCGAATTCCAGAAACGGCGACCGCTGACAAGACCCACCCCGGGTTGGAGACTCTGCAGGAGATCGCTGAGAAGGAACGATTCTTTGAGGTAACTACTTCACATATTATATGTAGACGTATTTTATTGCAGGCAAGGATCAATAGCTTCTGCAGTGCAGTTCTTCCAGCTCGACCTTAAACCAGAATTGAAAGACTAATTACCATCAATTACAGCTAAAATGAAAGTTGTTACAGTAGATACAATTAAAATTATTGTTGACCTGTTCATCAACAGCCTGTAACACACAGATGAATAAAAGATTGCTCTATCTATCTATCTATCTAAAAACAAATGACTAGTAAAGCCAAGACCAATATTAACAGTAGATACAATTAAAACAATTATAACTAGTAAGTCAAGACCACTCAACTCTCCCTATCTTGGATAGCGCAAAAATAAGCTATCCAACCGTCAAGCCACCTAGCCTTTCTTTTGGTGGAGATAAATCAAGGCGGGAGCTTCTGGTTATGGCAGCTGAGTGCTGGTCTAGTACTTGCAAAAGAAGCCTAGTAAATATCCTTTCATGGCAAATGTAATATGGGTAAAATGACCCAAAGATCAATGAACTGAAAAGTTTGCTGTTTGTTGCATAACTGAGTGGCACTGGACGCTTCCGTCGCAGCCTACTGGGAGATACAGCAGCCATCAGCGCTGCTGGTGTTAAATATGCACGCTAGCTGGCCATCTGGGTTCAGCAGAATTATGACTAGTAAAGCCAAGACCAATATTAACAGTAGATTATCGGTATGGTGGCTCAAGAGTTTGTAAAGCGTATTAAACCAGATGACTGATACTTAAAACTTCAATAAAACCCTCCAAATTATATGAAATAAAGTTGTTTGATAATGCATTTAATGGATTTTTGGATTTTAATGGTTATAATTTTTGGGGGAGCTCCTAGACCATAAAGTGCCTTTCTGTCTCTTTTCTCTGTCTCTCTCCCTTCTTCTCTGTCTCTATTTCCTGGGTATGATCATAAACTGCCTCCCTCTCAGCTCTCCCGCCCTTGATATAACACTTCAAAGTGTTGATAAGGGCGTAAAGCAACCAATCTCACTCACTCACTCCTAGATTTCATACTTTCAGATCTATATGAGGATCCGAATGTTTTGAATTTAGTAGAAAAAAAAGTAGATTCAAAACCCATAATAATTGTTAAAATTTTACTTCCATGAACTTAAAATTGCTTGGTCCTTGTTTCTATTTGCTGATCTGATGTGTTGTTTTTCCTGCTGCAGGACCTCCAGAAGCGGAGTGGTGACAGTTCCATAGACTACAGCCGGCTAAACCGTGAATTGGACCGCTCACCCACCCTACAGGGCACACTCAGCTCTGACATGGCCCGGGAGAACGGATACGGACCCGGTAAACCTACACTCACATATTTATTTACACTTTAAAGCTGCAGTTAACATATTGTTCCATTATTTTCCAGTCCATCTGAAAGTCATGGTCATAGAGGAAAATTCTCAGGAATTTAGTAGAGATACAATAGTGAACTCTAAACTTTAGTCCATCTCTAAGCTTTTAAACGCATGTCTTTAGTTTGCAGCTGTAATAATTCCAGTAGAGATATCATATGGCATATGGCATGTCTTTGTGTAGAGATATGACATGTCTTTGTGTAGAGATATGACATGTCTTTGTGTAGAGATATGGCATGTCTTTGTGTAGAGATATGACATGTCTTTGTGTCATTACTTTCGCTCTTGTGTATGAATAAAGACTTATTTAACATCAACGCACACTATAGCAAGAATAGCATAGTGTTGTGTATGAGGTGGACTATAATCACGGGTATGGCCATACAAGGTGAATATAGGCCACTGAAGGCGCAATGCTGTGATATTCTTGTTTTTATTCCATGATTCTTACTTCATTCTTAGTTTATTTTAATTTATTTTATCAAACTGTGTTGTCTGCGGAACTCACAGATAGTCTCGAATGATTGTGACGTCACTGTACAATACAGAGGGTTTATATTGTACACCTTGTGAGCGGCAAATATATCGATTATATTGTCCGCTCACGGCCAAATCATGGAATAATGAACAGGATCATATTCTAATTATGATTTATTGGGTACTTCTAGATACAAGTTATACATTCTAACTAAGCATACAATGTGTTGGTGGTGTATGATTCCTTGGGTACTTGTACATACAAGTTATAACTATGCATACACTGTGTTGGTTGTGTATGATTCCTTGGGTACTTGTACATACAAGTTATAACTAAGCATACAATGTGTTGGTTGTGTATGATTCCTTGGGTACTTGTACATACAAGTTATAACTAAGCATACAATGTGTTGGTGGTGTATGATTCCTTGGGTACTTGTACATACAAGTTATAACTAAGCATACACTGTGTTGGTTGTGTATGATTCCTTGGGTACTTGTACATACAAGTTATAACTAAGCATACAATGTGTTGGTTGTGTATGATTCCTTGGGTACTTGTACATACAAGTTATAACTAAGCATACAATGTGTTGGTGGTGTATGATTCCTTGGGTACTTGTACATACAAGTTATAACTAAGCATACACTGTGTTGGTTGTGTATGATTCCTTGGGTACTTGTACATACAAGTTATAACTAAGCATACAATGTGTTGGTGGTGTATGATTCCTTGGGTACTTGTACATACAAGTTATAACTAAGCATACAATGTGTTGGTGGTGTATGATTCCTTGGGTACTTGTATATACAAGTTATAACTAAGCATACAATGTGTTGGTGGTGTATGATTCCTTGGGTACTTGTATATACAAGTTATAACTAAGCATACAATGTGTTGGTTGTAGAAGAAGATGAGGAGGAAGAGGAGGAGGAGGAGGAGTATTACTACCGAGAGAAGAGAAGTGGAAGAGGAGAGCAGCAGGAGGAGGAGGAGGATGACTACCAGAGTGTAGGCCGCACCTCCCCAGTAGAGGAACATAGACCCAACACGAAGGTAAATCTATATAATTATTATTATTATAATATTTTTATTCAAATCAATATAATACAGTTACATGGTTTCTAGGAGCTTAATTCGAACAGGTTAAACCCTCTGCTCACTCGCAGGTTTGCCTGGCTGACCACAGAACTGTTACTCCTTCAATAAATGAATACAGTTACAATAAAGTACAAATTTTTGCATAATAAAATATTGCATTACAAATGCTTCCTTTCATTGGAGACTAAATTAAGACATTACAGGTAGTTTTTATAAGATAAATGACATCATCCTTACAATAGTATGGTTATTTTGAGCTTTGTAGAATAACTTCGTCCCTTTTATATCATGGTTATTGAAACCCCGTTTGCTATTACATTATTGCTTTTCCTGAAATTTATACATACTTAACTTTTTGAGTTAAATGGCTCAAGTCGCCAGAAAATGTACAATTCATCTTCACCAATCTTCTCAAATAACCCAAATTTCAGACGAAAATAAAGTTCAAAATACAGTTCAACCTAACCAAACAGATTGCTAGAATCAATGCAATGACGAATATACTCGTATTTACCTAGTATTGGCCAAATTGCAGCCTAATTTAGTAGACTTTACTAAATGTGTACAGCTGCCAACTTTACATTTTCTGTAAATCTCACCCATATATTGTAGTCAACGTTTTATCATTCTCTCTAACATACGCCCGCAACATTCTGAAGCTTTATTACATCAAAACCAATACATTTAAGACAATGAATTCTCAAGTTTTGTCAATCGCCAAGAATTATTTCCTTTGTTGCCTTAACCAAATACCCGAAAACGAGATTATCATTTCTATGTTATATCATCATTGCAGTGTATTTTGCCAAAAGTAGTTATCACTATATAGCTGCAGACAAAAGATATTTTGTCTGCAGCTAATCCAAGAAAATTGAACGCTCTAACAGCGCATACTAGACCAGAAAGGAAGGTCATATACGGACTTGTGAAACAATCAAAGAATGAACATTGAACATTTACTCGAGTAATTCAAGTAAATAGAAATTAAAAGATAGTTTTGGATCGTGCGGTAGACCTGCTTAGCAGAGTATTGCTTCCAATTCCAATTCGTTAAGAACGATACAAAGTATTAATTTAAAACAGATATGAAATCGACGTACGTGTTGTATGCCTTCTTGCGCTACCACAACTGAGATCTGAGGATCCCAGTAAGAACGTTCCACCTGAACTCACCTGACAACGATTGTCGTTGCCAGGGTTTGTGTGGATATCCCAATTGTGACATCACAGTGTTGCCATGATGTCCTCCTGATGAGTAGAGTCAGGAGTTTTTATACCAGGAATTAGTTTGGTATTTCCCCAAATGAAAAAATAAAATTTCATGGGTTTTCTCAATATTATATACGATTTAAAATATTACCTTGTCAATAAAGAGATATTGGGTGTGGTTTCGACCAAAAGGTCTCATCAGGCGCGAGGGTGGCCACGTTGGTTAAAACAAAGTTTAACACTGGACCGGGTTTTTTTTTTATTATACCATGACTGGGTATATTTTCTTTGGTGTCAGGGGGAGATTCCCCCTGTGGGCATCATATGATGTCCAAGTCAAGGCAGCTTAATGGTGAAGGCCTTAGCTCCAGTAGTGTGCTGGTGGTGTGAGTCTGCCACCCTTTAAAGGGGGGGCACCCCTATGTGACGAAGGGTCACTTTGTAGCCTGTCCACTTAGATATTGTGGGTGGTACAGCTAGGGGTAGAATGGAACAGTGGTAGGACCGTGGTCCGATACTGCCTAGAATGGCAGCCGTAGCCTGAAAGAGTCTGAGCTAGCTAGAGTAACGTATTTATAAACCAATGAATAGAGTTAGCTGGGCTCTTTCGGAGAAATATTCAATAACATTTAAACCGTTTGGGATCATTGAGTTGAGTCTGGTTATCCATCTTTAAAACAGATATGAGATGGACCATGTACTTTAAAATTAAAATGGCAAGAAGTACTTCGTAGGCAGACATTTACCTGAACAGATAAACCAGAATATATAGAAGGATTGATGAGCTGCGGAAAGGAAAATTTAGGGATTAATAGTCATTGTATTACTGAATCAGACAAGACAAATGTTATTTTGTAAAAGGCCAATACACTTATATGAACTATTTAGTGCCCCCAGGAAGAAGGCAGAGGCAGGCATCCTTTTTCTGAATAGATGTAACTGTGCAAGATTCAGAATAAAAATGCTATATATGTTTAAAAATGATTCTCAATGGGCACTCATAAATCTTTTTAAAAATACTTTTGTTTTCCTCGATTTGAGTATCCAATGAGTCTTGAGTGGGTTGTGAGTTATGATATCTATGATATTTGTATTTAAAGATTTTTATTCAGTCAAAAGTACATTATTCTCAGAATTTGCTGACTCTAATTTTAACAAGTATTTATACAAATATATAGTGAAGATGTTGTTTCACAAAAAATGATATTATTAAAGATAAAGAAGTGTCATGTAACATTACGTAACATTGTGTAACCTCATTATATTTATATTAATTACTAATTATCACCTATTATCTCAGATCATTACAGAAGTGAAAAAAATATAATGTAAAATACATCGATGTATAAAAACAAGCACCAGCGCGTTGTTCAACATCATGACATTCCTATTAATTTCTATCAAATTCTTTCTGTTTATATGAAATAGTCCAAAAAATGTACTGTTTGGGATCATTGAGTTGAGTCTGGTTATCCATCTTTAAAACAGATATGAGATGGACCATGTACTTTAAAATTAAAATGGCAAGAAGTACTTCGTAGGCAGACATTTACCTGAACAGATAAACCAGAATATATAGAAGGATTGATGAGCTGCGGAAAGGAAAATTTAGGGATTAATAGTCATTGTATTACTGAATCAGACAAGACAAATGTTATTTTGTAAAAGGCCAATACACTTATATGAACTATTTAGTGCCCCCAGGAAGAAGGCAGAGGCAGGCATCCTTTTTCTGAATAGATGTAACTGTGCAAGATTCAGAATAAAAATGCTATATATGTTTAAAAATGATTCTCAATGGGCACTCATAAATCTTTTTAAAAATACTTTTGTTTTCCTCGATTTGAGTATCCAATGAGTCTTGAGTGGGTTGTGAGTTATGATATCTATGATATTTGTATTTAAAGATTTTTATTCAGTCAAAAGTACATTATTCTCAGAATTTGCTGACTCTAATTTTAACAAGTATTTATACAAATATATAGTGAAGATGTTGTTTCACAAAAAATGATATTATTAAAGATAAAGAAGTGTCATGTAACATTACGTAACATTGTGTAACCTCATTATATTTATATTAATTACTAATTATCACCTATTATCTTAGATCATTACAGAAGTGAAAAAAATATAATGTAAAATACATCGATGTATAAAAACAAGCACCAGCGCGTTGTTCAACATCATGACATTCCTATTAATTTCTATCAAATTCTTTCTGTTTATATCAAATAGTCCAAAAAATGTATTCGCACGATCGAGTTGATTAATGAAGCTTCAACATTAATTATGTTCTGTTGCAGGGGAGGGAGGATGCTAAATCAATGCTGTCTAAAGGTAAGGTTATTTATTATACACGCATTCTATAGGAGAGGTGCTATAAGTGGGGTGCTATAAAAATATTCATATAGGACGCGTCCTATATGAACTACTTTGTCACCAATTCGGCCTCTTTTATGCACTTTTAATAGTTTTCTGCACCAAGTTTTATGCCCATATAATAAATATAGAATGGAACTCGCCTGCAATAATCGAAAAATTTATTGGACTTGATTCGTTCACATAAGCACTCTGCCTACGGCATCGTGCTTATGTGGACGAATCTCGTCCTATAAATTTTCGATTATTGCCGGCTCGTCCCATTCTCTCTATTTATTATACACGCATTGCTCTGAAAACAACATATCTAGAGTGATTTACGCATAGTGCATATTTCACTAGTGATTTATGTAGGGTTGTCATGGCAATTTGTTTCTATTTTCATGATTGAAAACATTTAATAATAAATCTGTTAACTAACACGTTTCTTTCAGTCGCTCAGAATATTGCACTCGTTGCTACGCAATATTTGCAATATTCACGCTCCTTCAACCAACTTGTTAGTTAACCTGTATTAACACAATCGAATATGGACGCATTTCTCGTCTTTTCCTCTTTGTACATGAGAATTTCCTTTTTTAAGGACTTTTTTGATAAATGAAGTTATCCTGTAGGATTAATTCATTGATCTGATTGTAATATCTTTTGCATCAGTATTTCTGCCCTTTATGTATATCCATAACTATTTTCTTGGACTGGTTGGACCCCAAAATTGACTCTAAGTATGCAAAATATCTTTTATCAAGATGATTCAATTATTAACTATTCATGTGGATGTATAATTAACATACAAGAGAACCTGAGAATATCAAATGTGAAAGAGTGCTAAATAAAATATCTGTAGAAAAGAAGTAAATTACCTCAACCACTATTACCACTGTCGATGAATATTTATAGGTGTTCATGTTTGTTCATGGTTGGCCTGAAGTGTATGCAATATGGTGTAAAATTCGGGACTCCTCTTTGAGTTGTCTTGAATCCTTATTTTGGGTTCTTATTCAGAAGTGCATCTTCCCGCCTCACACTCATGAACTTCTTTTCATCCTCCAAAACGCGCGCCGAATGACCCTGAAATTTTCAATGGCTTTATTAGTAGTAATAGGAGTGCTATTGAACCAGGCTTGATAGAGAGTTTTAATGATAAGATGACACATTTAATTAATCACGTGACATCACGTGACATTACTAATAATTACAAAATATTTTATACTCTACCTCTTTGAGTGACCTTAATATTGTAGTGAACTCGGTTCGGGACTCTTAGCTTAGGAAATAAAACGAAACAATGATTACTCTCGTACTCTGGTTTTATTCCCACACAACACTATTAGACCAACCTTTGTGGACCAGCCACAAAGGAAACATAGATACTGCGAAACAGTATAATAAAAGGTGTGAAGAGCAATAAAACATGACATATTCTCATAAGAGAAGAGTTTAAGACAATCAATACCAGAGATTGATAAGAACAACATAAAAGGAGATTTCAAAGGTATAAAATAGCAATATACAAGGACAAGGCACAATATACAGAGATAAACACAGACAAAAGTAATATAACACAAGACCACTCTTCCAGGGTCTGTGTTCGGATTGGTCCGAGAGCCCTCAACTGCCCTCTGGTGTCAGTCCGGAAGGACTGGACTCAACCAGCGGACAGCCTCGGACTCCCGAACTATATTACTGCGGGACCCGTAAAACACTCGACCACTACAATATTATTATTAATCTGCACCATCACCTGTTAATATATATAGAAGTTCACACACACATAGCTAGGTTAAATTAAATCTTTTGGGAAAGTAACATGTTGAGATTTATCATTCATTTTCTATTGTGATTGGTTGTATAATATTCTAATCATTGATAAATTCTCCTTTTACATATATTCCATTTTAGAAAACAGCTTTTGGTTGTAGTTACATTCGTTGTGATTATCTTCAATACCATACCACGTGATATTAAATACCACATGACATCTGATTAGTCTCATCAAAACCCCTTTATCAAACCTGGTTCAATAGCACTCCCATTACTACTTTTATTCAAACAACCTGGTTAATAACTATTTATGAAGCCCAATTAGCGGCAAAAGCTTGTGATTTAAATAAATAACAACCATTACAAGACAAGGGTTTATTCCATTCCTTGAACACCAACCACATCACCCACACCAGCAAACCAGGTATACTACGATCCCTCTCCCCACTTCAAACTATTAATGAAGATTGGGGGACACTAATTCTGGAGCATTATCTCTTGCTACAGTTGCTCTGATGGACTCGCTGGACTCAACAATGGGCACCAAGTATGCCTCGCAGGAGACCCGCCCGGACGACATGAAGCCCATCCCTGAGGGGCATGAGGTGGACGAGCTGGACGGGGCATACATAGCACCCGTGGCTGACTCCCACGCCATGACCGCCAGTGAACCAACCACTAAAGGCATCAAGACTGGCACCGGTATGTGTCGTTCAGTAATTACTCTTTCCAGCCAAGCCTATAATAGGGGAGTGGTCCTGGGTATGGCCATAAAGTGCCTTTCTGTCTCTTTTCTCTGTCTCCCTTCTCTATCTCTATTTCCTGGGTATGATCATAAACTGCCTCCCTCTCAGCTCTCCCGCCCTTGATATAACCATCAATGTGTTGATAAGGGCGTAAAGCTCACTCACTCACTCACTCACTCACTCCCTCTCAGCTCTCCCGCCCTTGATATAACACTTCAAAGTGTTGATAAGGGCTTAAAGCAACCAATCTCACTCACTCACCTATAATAGGGGACTTGCAAACCCATCTACAAAAAGTTAGCACTAGGTGCCAGGTTAAGTGACCCGAGTTTCGTTGTTTGGTTTGGTCTGTCTGACACTAGGGGGCCACACTGGGGTCGCATTGTCCAGGAGTATGTATGGTGGAAAACAAAGACAAAATGTAAATGTTATGGGCCAAGGAACTCATGCTTTAGTTGTGTAAAAGCCCTGATGTCAGGTTATAGTGAATAAAAGTAAAACATTTTTTTAAAAAAGGAAAAAAAAGGACAAATATTACTTCAATTCCATTGACTGTTGTAGGGTTTGACTTAAGACCAATATATCATACTTGACTGTTGTAGGGTTTGACTTAAGACCAATATTTCCTACTGTTGTAGGGTTTGACTTAAGACCAATATTTCCTACTGTTGTAGGGTTTGACTTAAGGATGACCGCGGGTATTTCCCAAAGTAAATAGATCAGCCTGATTTTTTCACACTTTGTACTCCGAATCATGCTGATTTCAAATATAATTTTTTTAAGGGGGGTCCCCAGACTAGATTTTTTGCTATTTCCGTTTGAAAATAAAAAGTTATTTAATTAATTTAATATGGCCGTCTATGGAGAAAAGGGTGTTTTTGAAACGTTTTATCCATTTTAAACCATAAATTGTAATTAGAGTTGGCTAATTTTTTAGTATATCATAGTTTAAGGGATATACTTTCTGAAGATAACAAGAAAACGGGTGGTTCCCAGATTACTTTAGGAGCTGGAGGCCCCCGAACTTGAGAGTGCAGTGAGTGAGAGCTGGACTAGCTTTGAATTTCATGTAAACAAGGTGGCTTACGGTGTTGTAAAAATATAACAAACAAGACAAAAAACATATCCTAATCTGTTCAAAAGTCAGAAGTGTTTCTTTTAACTACTGAACATCACTATTCAAAGAAATGATAAAAAAAAATAAAAAATATCAACATGGTCAATGTCGTAAAATCCCCGCCGTTTTTGGCAACTGAGAAATACCCGCGATCATCCTTAAGACCAATATTTCCTACTGTTGCAGGGTTTGACTTAAGACCAATATTTCATACTGTTGCAGGGTTTGACTTAAGACCAATATTTCATACTGTTGTAGGGTTTGACTTAAGACCAATATTTCATACTGTTGTAGGGTTTGACTTAAGACCAATATTTCCTACTGTTGCAGGGTTTGACTTAAGACCAATATTTCCTACTGTTGCAGGGTTTGACTTAAGACCAATATTTCATACTGTTGCAGGGTTTGACTTAAGACCAATATTTCATACTGTTGTAGGGTTTGACTTAAGACCAATATTTCCTACTGTTGCAGGGTTTGACTTAAGACCAATATATCCTACTTGACTGTTGCAGGGTTTGGGTTCACAGACACAAGCCATGAGATAGAGGCGCTGCAGGCTGCGTACAGGCAGGTGGGTATGTCTGCCACTATAGGAGACACCCATGACTTCACACTCCAGGCCTCCTCCTCCGTGTTTAACGGCACCGCAGTCATCCCGGTCGGGGAGTCACAGGTCACCACCGCAGGCACAGAGAACCTGCAGGGCTTTGGGCTCAAACAGGCAGAGTCAAGTAAGTTATATTGAATGAATCCAGTCCTATAAGTCTTAATATGAGCAACTCTTGTATAAACATATAGCAGCAGCAGAATATTGATAAACCCAGTCCTATAAGTCTTAATATGAGCAACTCTTGTATAAACATATAGCAGCAGCAGAATATTGAATGAATCCAGTCCTATAAGTCATAATATGAGTTAGAGTAACTCTTGTATAAACATATAACAGCAGCAGAATATTGATAAACCCAGTCCTATAAGTCTTAATATGAGCAACTCTTGTATAAACATATAACAGCAGCAGAATATTGAATGAATCCAGTCCTATAAGTCTTAATATGAGCAACTCTTGTATAAACATATAACAGCAGCAGAATATTGATAAACCCAGTCCTATAAGTCTTAATATGAGTAACTCTTTTATAAACATATAGCAGCAGCAGAATATTGATGAATCCAGTCCTATAAGTCTTAATATGAGTTAGAGTAACTCTTGTATAAACATATAACAACAGCAGAATATTGATAAACCCAGTCCTATAAGTCTTAATATGAGCAACTCTTGTATAAACATATAACAGCAGCAGAATATTGATGAATCCAGTCCTATAAGTCTTAATATGAGCAACTCTTGTATAAACATATAGCAGCAGCAGAATATTGATAAACCCAGTCCTATAAGTCTTAATATGAGCAACTCTTGTATAAACATATAGCAGCAGCAGAATATTGATCAACCCAGTCCTATAAGTCATAATATGAGTAACTCTTGTATAAACATATAACAGCAGCCAAGTCTTTTTTCTGAAGTATCCTATTTGTATGTATGAATGAGTACTGTTGTGAGTTATAAGTATAAAGTGATGTGTGTAATACTTCGTCCCAAAACCGCGTCGGCCCAGGCACTTGAGCCTCATCGGCCCAAGGCTTAGGCCGCGTCGGCCCAAGGGGTAGACCGCGTCGGCCCACTATGTAAACCGCGTCGGCCCAATGAATCTGACCGCGTCGGCCCACTAGGTAAACCAATATAATATATAGTAAAACGATGACATTTTACTATATCAACCATACAGTCAGAGAAATAATATATTAGATATATATAATGGCTGAATATTTATTATTGATAGAGGCTCATAAAAAAAACGTGACGTACGATGAAGCACAAATTTCCAATATGTTTCCCTTCTAGCTTACAGAGAAATATTGGACATAAAACCATACGAATGACTAGAATACATTGACAAGTGCTTAAGCTCAATATTCATGCAAGGAATGGATATGCACAATATTACTTTTTTATATTATTACAGCTTGAAGTTATAATTTTATATTTTGTAGGACTATTGTTAAAGTGGTTTTCTGCCCATAACTTCTTCATTTTTAATTATAGACCCATAAAAGTAGGTTCCCTGTACAGATTTCAACACGTTTTATCGGGCCATTATCATTACTATTAGGTCCGTCATAATTTTAAACCTTATGCCATGGTTATGCCTTGGGCCGAGCCGGCCTTGGGGGTGGGCTGACGTGGTTTTGGAGGTGGGCCGACGGGGCTCACAGGTGGGCAGACGGGGCTTGGGCCGACGCGGTGTTGGGACGTGTCTATGAATCCTAATTGTGGCAAGAATCAAAACGATCTTTAATGATACGATCTTTAATCTATGGATAGACATTTAAAAACAGTACAAACTTTTACACCTTATTTTTTTTTTTTTTATTTTTTTTTTTTTTTGAACATATATTTATTCAGGACAATAAATATGCTGGCATATGCCATGGCACAAAAGATGTGTAAGGTTCGGGCACGCCCGGTGTTCCTCCTCACCCTGAATTTTCGCAAAAAAATATTGTCTTTCGATTTCGGGTGTTGAGAATAGTTCCATATATCTGTTACATTGGTAGCATGTGGTGGTGATTAACTAGCTAAACACTAGTAGATGGTAATAATGAGATGAGATGGATACGAAAAGGTGAAGTTGGATTGGTCATTTTTGTGGAATTTGACTTATGTCATAGCATGGTTGGGTTGTTTGGGCAGTCTGGAAGACCTGATTGCAGATGATTATTAAAGCCCAATTCCAGATTTACTTATTATGTACGATGTATTGTAATATACTACTGTATGTATGAACAGATTTCGGAATAAAAATCTTTATATATATATTGCTGGTGCAGGAGGCAGTGAGCGGACGGTGGAGGACATCATACAGGAGGTGGATGAGATGAGGAAGACAGGAGAGGAGCAGGAAATCATGCCCGTAGTCAGGTTCAAGGACGAGGAGGAAGGTAGGATCGTTAGACATTACCCAGCTCACTGTCTCAGCTTATTCTTTCTCTCTCCCTCTCTCTCCTCTCTCTCTCTCTCTCTCTCTCTCTCTCTCTCTCTCTCTCTCCTCTCTCTCTCTCCTCTCTCTCTCTCTCTCTCTCTCCCTCTCTCTCCCTCTTCCTCTCTTCCTCTCTCTCTCCTCTCTCTCTCTCTCTCTCTCTCCTCTCTCTCTCCTCTCTCTCTCTCTCTCTCTCTCTCTCCTCTCTCTCTCCTCTCTCTCTCTCTCTCTCCCTCTCTCTCCCTCTTCCTCTCTCTCTCCCTCTTCCTCTCTCTCCCTCTTCCTCTCTCTCCTCTCTCTCCTCTCTCTCCTCTCTCTCCTCTCTCTCTCTCCTCTCTCTCTCTCTCTCTCCCTCTCCTCTCTCTCTCTCTCTCCTCTCTCTCTCTCCTCTCTCTCTCTCTCTCTCTCTCCCTCTCTCTCCCTCTTCCTCTCTCTCCTCTCTCTCTCCCTCTTCCTCTCTCTCCCTCTTCCTCTCTCTCCCTCTTCCTCTCTCTCTCTCTCTCTCTCCCTCTTCCTCTCTCTCCCTCTTCCTCTCTCTCCTCTCTCTCTCACCTCTCTCTCCTCTCTTTCTCTCTCTCTCTCCCTCTCTCTCCCTCTTCCTCTCTCTCCTCTCTCTCTCTCTCTCCCTCTTCCTCTCTCTCCCTCTTCCTCTCTCTCCTCTCTCTCTCTCTCTTTCCTCTCTCTCTCTCCTCTCTCTCTCTCTCTCCCTCTCCTCTCTCTCTCTCTCCTCTCTCTCTCTCCTCTCTCTCTCTCTCTCTCCCTCTCTCTCCCTCTTCCTCTCTCTCCTCTCTCTCTCCCTCTTCCTCTCTCTCCCTCTTCCTCTCTCTCCTCTCTCTCTCTCTCTCTCTCTCCCTCTTCCTCTCTCTCCCTCTTCCTCTCTCTCCTCTCTCTCTCTCTCTCTCCTCTCTTTCTCTCTCTCTCTCCCTCTCTCTCCCTCTTCCTCTCTCTCCTCTCTCTCTCCCTCTTCCTCTCTCTCCCTCTCTTTCTCTCCCACCCCTCTCTCTCCTCTATCCCTCTCCCTCTCTTTCTCTCCCCCCTCTCTCTCCTCTATCCCTCTCCCTCTCTTTCTCTCCCCCCTCTCTCTCCCCCTCTCTCTCTCTCTCTCTGTCTCTCTCTCTTTCTCCTCCCTCTCTCTCTCGCTGTGTTTCTGTCGCTCTCCTGTCTCTGTTCCTCCTCCTGACATCCTCTTTTCGACTCATGATATTTCTTTGAATAATTGAAGGTTTACTATTTTGGCTAAATTTTCTCCATTCGTTCACAGCTTATGAGATTTGTCCCTTGCTAAATCAGTGTTCTTCTGGTAAATGTATGTTAACCATGACTTGCTATAACTTCTGAAACATAATTGTTTTCAAATGTGTTGATAAGGGCGTAAAGTAATCAATCTCACTCACTCACTTATAATTGTTTTTAACCCCTAGTAAGTGTTAGTTTAATCATCATCGTCACTAGTTTCCAAAATATACAGGATATACTGGAAGACTAAAACAAAGTATTGTGTACATTCCCTTTAACCACCTCTATAATATAATTAATTAATATAGAACATATTTCCAAATTCAGGGGTATTTGGAAGACATGTACTGTTTACAGAGAATACTTCTATTTCCATATACGTTTTCTGGTCTGCTACATTTTGTAAAAATTTTTCAACCTGACTTCAACAAGGCTGAGCGACCAACTGCCGCACAACAACCGGTTCGCGCCAAATGCGCATAGCATAGCAACCAGTAAACACATACGGTGGCCCAAGACTGGGTCAATATAATTATACATACATTCATCAAATATATTCCATAAATTATTATTATTATTAACCTTGTATAATCCTGTGTTACTGTAGATGACCCCCAAGGGTTTGATCTGTCACCGGTGCACACACAGGCGGAGATGCGCGGCCTGGACCTCTCCCCGGTGCACACAGCCTCCCAGCCGGACGGGGACAGTAGTACACCGTTTGAGCTGTATGAATCCAGCACCTCCCCGCTCCCTGTCCCTGCCCCACGCACACCCAGGAAACCAGGTCAGTCACTCAGGGCTTCTAATCCACTTAGACTACTTACAAACCAGGGTTTCAGTCAGCATACTTAATCTGTGGAGGAAATGGTCTCTGAATCCAGAGGTTTTCCCAGGCTCGGTTATATTGTGTGTTCTAGGTTCTGTTGTAGTTAATTTGAGGCAAATTTGATTACAACTGCTTATGCAAGGATGACCAGTTTATAGTCTTTGACTTTTTTAATATTCTACCCCAGGTTCTGTTTTTTTATTTAGTGTGTTGATCATCAGGAAATGACATGTTACAATAAGGCACATGTATACAGTGTGCACAATATCAGTTATTATAAGAATGTCAAGGGTGGTAATGCATATATCTGCTATATCTGTCCCACAGAGAGAAAGCCTCAGAAGGAGAAGTTTCCGCATGTGAAGAGTTCCGGCTATGGTAGACTGGCCTCCCCGCCCCGCAAGCAGCATCCCAAGGACTCCCGCAGTCCCAACCGCAACACACTCAAGTCTACCTGGAACCCAACCAACTCACTCAGGGACAAGTCTAAAGGTGAGTTGTATATATTGACATTTATATTATTACATTGATATTTATATCTATTTACCATATTGGGTTTATCTGTGGTTAATCTTCATGAGAAACTAGGTTTTATGCATGTCTTACGCTTGTGATACTTTAGATTTGAGCCCAACCTGCTGTTTAGAGATAAATCCTACTGCTTTTAAAGGGTCATTTATTGGGTTATAGACCACTTTTCAAACTTTGGAACTATTATAAAGAACTGAGTTCTTTTAGGGTTGGACTCTTGGGACTCTAATCGACTGGCCTCAGCTGGGATCTAATGTGCGAAAACTGATCCCCAGTTGGAAGGCAGGGGGACGCGTCCACCCCTCCCACCCACACTAATTAATGGGGGATTTGCATAGCCGCATTTGAATTGAAATTCGCATGGAATTATGGGACTAATGGTACAGTGTAAAATCTATAGAAAACATGCTGTGTTCAGCATGGTGTATTTATTGGTGCTTTAATGTCAATATCCATGTGTTATACATGTTTCCATAGCACAAGTCCCCATCTATCCCATCATGCATTTGATTTTCATCTATCATTTATAAAAGCCATGATATTGGTGAAAATATTCTTGCAATTTTTTAGAAAAAAAATGTTGCCAAACATGTATCATAGATTTCAACAGAATCCATCCCAGAATGCACTGCAACAGACATGCAAATCCCCTATTAATTGTCACTGCGCTAAGGTAATCAGGGAGGGTGAGTAGGAGGGGAAGAAGGGACACCAGTCTGGCAATGGGATAAGGCTTAGCAGGGTGGGGGAGAAGGTGAAAGATCAAGGTAATCAAGCACAGTATGAACTGGAAGAACTCTTAATTTGAAAAGTTCACAACCTTATAAGAATCATCTTTTCTCATCCCCTGTAGGTGTGGAGAGGCTGGGTAAGAGCGGGGGAGACTACACAGATAGTCAGGTGTTGGCCTCGGTGCAGTCGTTCGCTGACTACATCCAGACCCACTTCACACAGAGCGAGGTCCTCAGCAGCACCGGCAAGTTTACTGAGGTCTGTACTTTTATTTTAAAATAAATTTTATTGGATCAAATTGCATATTCATGCTATTCTCATAGAACCCATTGAAAATTTCTAGCTCTCTTACAAGCATATAAGAAGTGGCAGCTCGTTCCATTCTCTATGTCTGTTCCCCTGCAGGGAGACAGCACAGCACTGCCCTTCTCTGTTAAGTCAATGTATGTTAATATATGCTAATGTATGTTAATAGATGTTAATATATGTATGTTAATGTTCCCCTGCAGGGAGACAGCACAGCACTGCCCTTCTCTGTTAATGTATGTTAATATATGCTAATGTATGTTAATGTATGTTAATATATGCTAATGTATGTTAATAGATGTTAATATATGTATGTTAATGTTCCCCTGCAGGGAGACAGCACAGCACTGCCCTTCTCTGTTAATGTATGTTAATATATGCTAATGTATGTTAATATATGTATGTTAATGTTCCCCTGCAGGGAGACAGCACAGCACTGCCCTTCTCTGTTAATGTATGTTAATATATGCTAATGTATGTTAATGTATGTTAATATATGCTAATGTATGTTAATAGATGTTAATATATGTATGTTAATGTTCCCCTGCAGGGAGACAGCACAGCACTGCCCTTCTCTGTTAATATATGCTAATGTATGTTAATATATGTATGTTAATGTTCCCCTGCAGGGAGACAGCACAGCACTGCCCTTCTCTGTTAATGTATGTTAATATATGCTAATGTATGTTAATATATGTATGTTAATGTTCCCCTGCAGGGAGACAGCACAGCACTGCCCTTCTCTGTTAATGTATGTTAATATATGCTAATGTATGTTAATATATGTATGTTAATGTTCCCCTGCAGGGAGACAGCACAGCACTGCCCTTCTCTGTTAATGTATGTTAATTATGCTAATGTATGTTAATATATGCTAATGTATGTTAATAGATGTTAATATATGTATGTTAATGTTCCCCTGCAGGGAGACAGCACAGCACTGCCCTTCTCTGTTAATGTATGTTAATATATGCTAATGTATGTTAATGTATGTTAATATATGTTAATATATGTTAATATATGTTAATAGATGTTAATATATGTATGTTAATGTTCCCCTGCAGGGAGACAGCACAGCACTGCCCTTCTCTGTTAATGTATGTTAATATATGCTAATGTATGTTAATGTATGTTAATATATGTTAATGTATGTTAATGTATGTTAATATATGTATGTTAATGTTCCCCTGCAGGGAGACAGCACAGCACTGCCCTTCTCTGCAGACCAGAAGATCCCGGTGCTGGAGCGGGAGCGCGCCCTGATGAAGGAGGTGAAGGAGTGGCAGGAGCAGTGGCGGGAGGAGAGGAAGATGGTCACCAAGCTCAAAGGTGGGAACTGCGCAGATAGTTACACACACAATCAGTTTGAAAAGTGCAGTTTGGTTCATCCAAACTGCACACACATAACTTATGCCTACAAATTGTGTTGTATCGAGCCTCCTTGAGCTAAACTTTAGGCTAAACAAGTTGGATCTATTTGTAAAAAAATAAAGTATGATCATTCCAGTGTGTAAATGAATAGCATGTGTTATACCTAATGGTATGAGGGTGGTTTATAATCAATCGAGACGTTGGGTCAAATCGCACGATACCCCAAAGGGGTGGAGTGTGATTTGACCCAACTTTGCGATTGATTATAAACTGAACAGAGTGCTATTAGGTATTTATTACATACTAAATCAACAAGAGAACTCAATTTTAATAGAATTTTACCTTACTTTCCATCAATCTTGTGGATATTCGGTTCAAATAGCACCCCTGAATAGCACCGCTGAAATCACATATGTATGTAATATTAGATGGAAAAGACCAACAGTTTCTTGAATGTGTAAGAACTTCTTCAGTTCAGAAGTGCACCCTATATATGATATTTAACATTACCCACTGCCTGGCCTAGAAGGTCTAGGAACTGGAGCTATTTTCCGTTATACAAAAAAGAGTGGCTTTATGATATATTTATACTTGTATGAATCTGGAAAGGCTCATTATGTCCAAGCATGCATGTATGTGTAGGCTATCCGCGAGTCCTCTAAACGTAACCACATATAAAACAAATTAATATTGATTCATAAAGTGTCAGGGCTCTGTGTCTTGTTTGCCTTGAGGAGTTAGATTTGAGACATTTAATACAAGGATACACACAACGAGTCCGCATACATTATATAGACAAAATTGACTCCTGGCTGTGTGAAAGGTGGTTATCTCCCGCGGGCGTAACAATTTCGTAAGGGGTGTGTAGCACCCGACGAAATTATGTAGCACAAGGGAGATAACCACCTCTCACACAGCCAGGAGTCAATTTTGTATTTATTATACCTCTCCTGATGTTTTTTGGTGAAAAAATAGTGAAAATTCGATGGAAATTGGAGTGATTCGATGGAAATTGGAGTTGGACAACGTGCTCTGTTCACCAGTCTATTTGTTTACTTTCTCACTTCCGGTCCACCTCACGCATTTCCGGGTCTATTTTTCTATTTAAATACGCAATAAATTCTCAATTTCACAGTTACTTATCATTATAATTATTATTATATCATAACATACGATGTATAACGAGTCTTTTTTCCGCGAAAATAAATATTTAAATAACGAAAATAAGGATGCCACAGGGCAATATGATATGTAAATACCGCCCAGAGGGTAATACGGTTTTCCAATGCTGTAGCCTATGGCTCACCATACCATCCCTCCCAGAGGTATAATAGATACGTATATGTACATATATATTATATATTAATGGATATACATTACATACATAAATGGATATCATCGTATAACATCCAAATACTGCCACAGCGCGTCTGGAACTAGACAGAATAGTCTACCTGCTATGAACGCATAGGCTGCCTTATTCCTGTTCTGAAGTGCAACACCTCATGAATAAAAAGTTGACTAATTTCTGCTGTAGTGGACTTGGAGGGCAAGGAGCGGGAGGCGGCACGGAAACTAGAATCTCAGCGCATTGCACACGAAGAGGAAGTCTTCAAACTGAAACAAGAAAACTTTGTCCTCTCTGCTAAGGTAAGATCCAAAGTCACTGGGACAGTATACAAGTAGGGTCAGGTTTTCAGAAAATGTACAATTCACCTTCACCAATTCTCTCAAATAACCCAAATTTCAGACAAAAATAAAGTTTAAAAAACAGTTTAACTTAACCAAACAGATTGCTAGAGGAGGGACACCAAAAATCTTAGGTCCAGAGTTATTGTCTAAATAATAACCAAAGTGACCAAGCTAGCGCCTGATGAGACCCCTGGGGGTCGAAACCACAAGCAACTGGCTAGGAATTAATCTAGAGAACCCTCAAAAGTCACAATACCCTGTGGCATACTCTAGAAGTTAATTATGTACATTATGTAAATAAACATTAACATAATTACTTAACTTCCACCCCAAAATACACATTAATCAGAGATATATAATCTGTTTGAGGCTATTTTGGGCTAACCTAGAGATTGTTGCCTTGCAACAACCCCAGGTTGCCAATTGACACCTATTGAACCATGGTAACACAACAAGTGTAGCCAGGTGAGCCAGGTGGAACGTTCTACTGAGCAGCGCAATAGCTCAGTTGTGGTAGCGCAGTCGGCTGACATACACGTCAACCTATCTATAGATTGCTAGAATCAATGCAATGCCGAATATACTCGAATTTACCTAGTATTGACCAAATTGCAGCCTAATTTAGCAGAATTTACTAAATGTGTACAGCTGCCAATTGTACATTTTCTGAAAATCTGACCCAGTAGTGCATTATCCTGTGTGGAAAATAGGTCAATGACCTGCTGATTCACTCAGATGGAAGAAATAATTGACCAACGTATAAAACTAATATTTCTACTCCAGATTTATTTCAATAACATATATTACAATTTTATTCAAATCTTCTAAAATGTAATTACTTCTTGAAACAAAATCCCAGGAAGTGGCTCACTATTATATAATGAGACAGAAATCTTATAACAGAAATATAGAAGGAAATTCATATGTTTGGGTTATATATAAATACAGGTCAACTAACTAGTTAGTTAAAGGAGCGCGAATATTCTAAGTGACTGAAACCAACAAGTTAATTAACATATTTATTATACATGCTTTCATAGAAACCAGCTGACTCATAAATTTGAATTATACCAGTAATCTTAGTAAAAAAAAAAAAAAAAAAATTGCCATGGTTGCCATGATACGCGCTATGCGTAAATCAATCTAGATACGTTGTTTTCAGAGCAATGTGTGTATAATAAGAGGAAAACAACAACTGTATTATACATAAATGTATAAGGTGGTGCTCTATCTGTATGTCTCAGATGACAGAGGGTGACAGTGATGCGGGCGCCCGGAGGAAGGCGTTACTGGAGGAGGCAGAGAAGGACGGTGTGAGCAAGGAGAAGTTGGTGCTACTGGAGCGGGAGATCAGGGAACAGGAAGGCCTCCTGGCCGGCTACCAGGTACTCTATCTCTTCATGGTGTCATACTAGTCAGTCTGCGGGTAAAGTAATATCAGATTTACATAGACCATGGCGGATATATTTACCAGAACATTGATAAATGATAACTGTATTAGGCAAGCATTTATTACATCATTGTTTGAAACCTTTGTCATCAAGCCATCAACTAGTTAATAGTTCATACAATGTACTTCATTGTGCACTTGTTTACCTGGTACCCTAAGGACAATCATCTCCATGGCAACAAGGATGCACATTTTATACCTGCACATTTCCATTGTTACCCAAACCCTGACTGCTAAATGCCAACATAAACATATTCTTGCCACCAGGCTGTCATCTCAGGGCTTCCTTGCCTTTATTTTGAGCAAAAAACAAAATCACTGAATAGAGACTCATTTGAATCAAAACTGCTTATCTTCTGTCCTTGCAGGCCGAGAACGAGCGTCTGTACCAGGAGTTGAAGAAGATGCAGAACCTGAGTAAAACCACTGAGCAGCAGATGTTCAAGGAGAACCAGCGGCTCAACCAGGAGGTGACCAATCTCAGGTAACTAGGGTATTTGTTTCCTTAGCAACCAGGAGGTGACCAATCTCAGGTAACTAGGGTGTTTGTTTCCTTAGCAACCAGGAGGTGACCAATCTCAGGTAACTAGGGTGTTTGTTTCCTTAGCAACCAGGAGGTGACCAATCTCAGGTAACTAGGGTATTTGTTTCCTTAGCAACCAGGAGGTGACCAATCTCAGGTAACTAGGGTATTTGTTTCCTTAGCAACCAGGAGGTGACCAATCTCAGGTAACTAGGGTGTTTGTTTCCTTAGCAACCAGGAGGTGACCAATCTCAGGTAACTAGGGTGTTTGTTTCCTTAGCAACCAGGAGGTGACCAATCTCAGGTAACTAGGGTGTTTGTTTCCTTAGCAACCAGGAGGTAACCAATCTCAAGTAACTAGGGTATTTGTTTCCTTAGCAACCAGGAGGTGACCAATCTCAGGTAACTAGGGTATTTGTTTCCTTAGCAACCAGCAGGTGACCAATCTCAGGTAACTAGGGTATTTGTTTCCTTAGCAACCAGGAGGTGACCAATCTCAGGTAACTAGGGTATTTGTTTCCTTAGCAACCAGCAGGTGACCAATCTCAGGTAACTAGGGTGTTTGTTTCCTTAGCAACCAGGAGGTGACCAATCTCAGGTAACTAGGGTGTTTGTTTCCTTAGCAACCAGGAGGTGACCAATCTCAGGTAACTAGGGTGTTTGTTTCCTTAGCAACCAGGTGACCAATCTCAGGTAACTAGGGTATTTGTTTCCTTAGCAACCAGGAGGTGACCAATCTCAGGTAACTAGGGTGTTTGTTTCCTTAGCAACCAGGAGGTGACCAATCTCAGGTAACTAGGGTGTTTGTTTCCTTAGCAACCAGGAGGTGACCAATCTCAGGTAACTAGGGTATTTGTTTCCTTAGCAACCAGGAGGTGACCAATCTCAGGTAACTAGGGTATTTGTTTCCTTAGCAACCAGGAGGTGACCAATCTCAGGTAACTAGGGTATTTGTTTCCTTAGCAACCAGCAGGTGACCAATCTCAGGTAACTAGGGTGTTTGTTTCCTTAGCAACCAGGAGGTGACCAATCTCAGGTAACTAGGGTATTTGTTTCCTTAGCAACCAGGAGGTGGCCAATCTCAGGTAACTAGGGTATTTGTTTCCTTAGCAACCAGGAGGGGACCAATCTCAGGTAACTAGGGTATTTGTTTCCTTAGCAACCAGCAGGTGACCAATCTCAGGTAACTAGGGTGTTTGTTTCCTTAGCAACCAGGAGGTGACCAATCTCAGGTAACTAGGGTGTTTGTTTCCTTAGCAACCAGCAGGTGACCAATCTCAGGTAACTAGGGTGTTTGTTTCCTTAGCAACCAGGAGGTGACCAATCTCAGGTAACTAGGGTGTTTGTTTCCTTAGCAACCAGCAGGTGACCAATCTCAGGTAACTAGGGTATTTGTTTCCTTAGCAACCAGGAGGTGACCAATCTCAGGTAACTAGGGTATTTGTTTCCTTAGCAACCAGGAGGTGACCAATCTCAGGTAACTAGGGTACTTGTTTCCTTAGCAACCAGGAGGTGACCAATCTCAGGTAACTAGGGTGTTTGTTTCCTTAGCAACCAGCAGGTGACCAATCTCAGGTAACTAGGATATTTGTTTCCTTAGCAACCAGCAGGTGACCAATCTCAGGTAACTAGGGTGTTTGTTTCCTTAGCAACCAGGAGGTGACCAATCTCAGGTAACTAGGGTATTTGTTTCCTTAGCAACCAGCAGGTGACCAATCTCAGGTAACTAGGGTATTTGTTTCCTTAGCAACCAGGAGGTGACCAATCTCAGGTAACTAGGGTATTTGTTTCCTTAGCAACCAGGAGGTGACCAATCTCAGGTAACTAGGGTGTTTGTTTCCTTAGCAACCAGGAGGTGACCAATCTCAGGTAACTAGGGTGTTTGTTTCCTTAGCAACCAGGAGGTGACCAATCTCAGGTAACTAGGGTAGTTGTTTCCTTAGCAACCAGGAGGTGACCAATCTCAGGTAACTAGGGTATTTGTTTCCTTAGCAACCAGCAGGTGACCAATCTCAGGTAACTAGGGTATTTGTTTCCTTAGCAACCAGCAGGTGACCAATCTCAGGTAACTAGGGTAGTTGTTTCCTTAGCAACCAGGTGGAGACCAATCTCAGGTAACTAGGGTAGTTGTTTCCTTAGCAACCAGGAGGTGACCAATCTCAGGTAACTAGGGTATTAGTTTCCTTAGCAACCAGGAGGTGACCAATCTCAGGTAACTAGGGTAGTTGTTTCCTTAGCAACCAGGAGGTGACCAATCTCAGGTAACTAGGGTATTTGTTTCCTTAGCAACCAGGTGGAGACCAATCTCAGGTAACTAGGGTATTTGTTTCCTTAGCAACCAGCAGGTGACCAATCTCAGGTAACTAGGGTATTTGTTTCCTTAGCAACCAGGAGGTGACCAATCTCAGGTAACTAGGGTATTTGTTTCCTTAGCAACCAGGAGGTGACCAATCTCAGGTAACTAGGGTGTTTGTTTCCTTAGCAACCAGGAGGTGACCAATCTCAGGTAACTAGGGTGTTTGTTTCCTTAGCAACCAGGAGGTGACCAATCTCAGGTAACTAGGGTGTTTGTTTCCTTAGCAACCAGCAGGTGACCAATCTCAGGTAACTAGGGTATTTGTTTCCTTAGCAACCAGGAGGTGACCAATCTCAGGTAACTAGGGTATTTGTTTCCTTAGCAACCAGCAGGTGACCAATCTCAGGTAACTAGGGTATTTGTTTCCTTAGCAACCAGGAGGTGACCAATCTCAGGTAACTAGGGTATTTGTTTCCTTAGCAACCAGGAGGTGACCAATCTCAGAATGTCAGGATACAAGTGCAGAGCTGCCAACTTCTACGATTTCGCCGTAGTTACTACGATTTCAGAATCAAAATACGATGCTACGATCTGTATGACAAAAACTACGTTTTGGGGGAATTTTGGGACCAAAACATGTTTTAATAGATGAATACTGTAGTTTGTAGGCCTATCCACCGCCCACAGCTTTTTACCATAGAGTGTTTTTAAAGTATAAACAGTTACTATGGCACCAGTATGTATATTCAGGCTCTATTTTACCTGGAAATTCAGATTCAGGTACCGGTACCCATCACTTGCCAAAAATTTTAAAAATTATTTTACATTATGTACTGTGTGACTCACGAAATTCTCCCATTTCTAAGTCGATTATGGGTAAAATTACTCCCAGAATGCACTATTTGACTCCTAATTTTCCCCCAAAAAATCCGGGGGAGCATCCCCCAGACCCCCCTAGCAGGGCTTCGCACCTTTGGCGCCCAGCACATTTGGCTCCCGCAAAAAACTAGGATTTGGGATCTTCCCAGGTTGGCAGCTCTGCAAGTGACATTTGCATGCTCTACTAGAGCATTACATTACATTACATTTTTATTAATTCATATTCACCTCAAAATTACGCATAACAAACACAGCTGTTATATTTCGTGCGTTGCCCTGTCATTACTACATTATTATTTAACAAGTTTCAAATTTGCTCACAGAATTCATCTCATTAGACATTACAAAATCAAGTATTTATAAGATTTAAATGGCTGTTCTAACCGCCACGAATACATTCAATCTCCGTGGAGAAACATTACGATCTATTCTCGATACTCTTAGTGATCATTACCTTACATAAACATACTATCACGATACCCTATTCTAGTCGACATGTACATTCCCCAGTCACACACTGCCCAGCTGATCAATTCAATTCAATTGGACTCTTCAAGTCAGTGGTCATTAGTTTAGGTCGATATCGTCGCAGGGTAAGAACGGGAGGCCAAATAAAAACAACAATAGTAATTATACATCATTCAACACTTCTCTATATCTATTTAACAGAACAATTTTCAGTTGCCTATGATCAGTGATTGCTTTGATATTTGCTGGTAACTCGTTCCAATTGGATATACCATTATACATGATGGATCTCTTATATCTTTCCGATTTTGGAAGTATTAGCTCCAAGTTGGGGACCATATCTCTTCGTAATACTCTTTCATGGTTTGTTAGGTTCATTTCTATCCTATATCTATGTACCAGACTAATTGTACTTGCTTTCCTTCGAAGCTCAAGGGGTAATAGATTGATTTCCCGCATCTTGACATTGTAGTCAAACCTTTCACTTTGACCAAAAGCAATTCGTAGAGCGTATTTATACGAGCGATCTAACTTGTTGCATAGGCCTTTGTTTGTTGGACCGAAAAATGGGGAGGCATATTCACATATAGGCAGAATATAGGTCTTAAATATGAGCATACATACATACAGAGTTGATATGTTGATATTGCAGGCAAGGGTTGGAGCAGAAGGAGATAGAGCTGAAGAACCGCGGCCTCATCACAGGGCAGGACGTACAGAAGCAGATTGCTGCTGGTAACATGAGTCCTGCTGTGCTGGGTGCAGGACGTATTGCCCAGCTAGAGGCAGAGCTCAGGCAAGCCAAGGTGAGCAGGGCATAATGTTCCACCACATAGACTCTATATACTGCATGGTGGATTTCAAAGTTACAGATTGATATGTATGAAATTATTTGAGAACATAAGCAATCTGCTATCTACATTATGAAATTGTGATATGATTATGTATTTGTGATTATATTATGTGTAGAACCGAGAGGAGTTGTACAAGAAAGAGCTGCAGTCACTGTCGCGTGCTAAGCAGGAGGTGGAGCAGCAGGTCGACCACACCGTGCAGAAAATATCAGAGTTTGAGCAACAGATCAGACACACACAGGCCTCCAAGTCAGAGCAGGTCAAGGTAAGATAAAGTATTCTATTTATAGCAAATGGCCCGATGGAGGGTTCAAACTGATCGAGACCGATCAGAAAACGGGACGAAGTTCCCGTTTTCTGATCGGTCAAGGTCAGTTTGAACCCGAACAGAGGGCCATTTGCTATTTATTACACAGTCTATTTGGATGTAAGAAACTAAATTTAACTTGTTTAGCCTATAGTTTAGCTCGAGGAGGCTTAATTCACCGCAATTTGTAGGCCTAAGTTACGTGGTGGGGACGACGTCATTTGTAACAACTTTGTTGGTCAGGCCTACGCTGCGCCAATGAGATTGCGTCTTTTTCCAAACTGCTCATGTGTGCCTTCGAAACAACCAAACTGCACCTTTCTAATTGCTCACGTGTAACGGTAATGGTAATGGTTGTAACTGCTTTCCCACTAGTCTGAAAACACCTCAGCACAGCTAATATTTAGTTCAAATATTCATTTAAACCATTTATAAACAATAATGCAATGGTGAAAATGATGAAATGTCAGATTTAGCTGCAGTAGAAATCTTATTGATAACAGATATTAAGTTTTGATCACATTATATGAAAATATTAGTTCAATGAGAAGAATTAACATTTAAAACCCTGCTGGTGTGCTTGGTGCAGGAGGTGGAGGCGAGGTATGAGGCAGAGATGGAGAAGTTGAACCGGCGCATCAAGTGGTACGCAGAGAACCAGGAGCTGCTGGACCGCGACCACAAACTGCTCAAGGACAAGGACGAGAAGATCAAGGCTCTGGAGGACAAGGCACTGCACCTCACTACTGAAGTAACCACTGTTAATTATTATCTTTTATACAGTTTTAATTGACTGATTAATTCTATATATAGTAGAGACACCAAAGTACTCCTTCAGGTTGCTGTAATTTATTCCCCAGTAACTCAGCTCAGTAGTAAAATTGGCTGTGACAGTCCTATTATGTTGTGACAGTCCTAATTAGTTGTGACAGTCCTATTATGTTGTGACAGTCCTAATTAGTTGTGACAGTCCTAATTAGCTGTGACAGTCCTATTATGTTGTGAAACTACTAACTAGTTGTGACAGTCCTATTATATTGTGACAGTCCTCATAAGTTGTGACAGTCCTAATTAGCTGTGACAGTCCTAATTAGTTGTGACAGTCCTATTATATTGTGACAGTCCTATTATATTGTGACAGTCCTATTATATTGTGACAGTCCTATTATATTGTGACAGTCCTAATTAGCTGTGACAGTCCTATGTGATATTAAGAGAATGAACTCCTGTGCAGCCCCAATAATTACTGTTCACCCTGCAGCATGGGAGGCGGCAGGCAGAGGCCAAGGCACGGGTGAAGGAACGCGCTACAGACGCCAAGAAGATACAGGATCTACAGAGACAGGTGTGTAGTGTGTAGGGGAGAATATCTCTCTCACCCTCTCTTCTCTCTCTCATGTTATAATGCAGTAAGATACAGGATCTACAGAGACAGGTGTGTAGGGGAGAATATCTCTCTCACCCTCTCTTCTCTCTCTCTCTCTCTCTCTCTCTCTCTCTCTCTCTCTCTCTCTCTCTCTCTCACCCTCTCTTCTCTCTCTCATGTTATAATGCAATAATGAATATATATTGATTTATTTCACTCTTCCTATTTCTCTAACCCACTCTCCCTTTCTCTCACTTTTCATAATCTATTCTATTCACTTAATTATTTCATCCTTTGAGATATAATTGCCTGAAAACTTCATTAACTTTATACACTCTAACCTCCCTCTGTCTGCCCAGGTACGTGAGATGGAGGGTATCATCAGGAAGCGGCATCCCAACTCCCTCCCCGTGCTCATGTGGGCTGCAAACGCTGCCATTGAGAATGACGTGAAGAATGACGTCAGCAATTGTCAGCAGTCCTCAGTGAAGTTCCTGGAGGAGCGGTGTCGGCGGCTGGAGGGGGAACTAGAGGTGAAGGATGAGGAGGAGAAGCGAGGTCTGCGCGTCATGGAGCAGAAGTACACAGCCATGAAGGTCAGCGGTGGGCTTCTTGTGGGTTGTGTTAATAGTTGAACATGTCATGTTCATCCTTTGTTCTATGTACCACTGAACTGAACAATAGGAGCACATCACTTTCAGTCATTGATGAAAGGGACATTGTTTGTATCCTAAAAATTACTGTAAGAAGATAAACAAGGATTGAAAACCTCCCATGAGAATTCCTTCTTGTCGCAAGTTTTCCAAATCAAAATCTATGACAACCAAACAAGATTATCGAAATTTAAGGGACCTTCAAAAGTATTGTTTCATATTTCCATCATTTTCTTCCTTTCTTCTTCTGCTGATACAAGGTATGACAACTACTGATATTTTATATGGAAATCAAAATCTATTATTATCATTAATATCTTAAAGTTGTATCTTACAGTACCAGTATGAGGACCGTATACGTACACTGGAGTTAACATTAGCCAAGTATGAGAAGCCTGGGGAGGATAACCACCCACACAGCCACACGGTGGCGCTACAGCGGGAGGTGGAGGCCGTGCGGGAGCGGCACAAGAAGGAGGTGATGGAGCGGGATGCAGAGCTGGAGAGACTGAGGAAGGACATTCACAATCTCAAGGCAAAGGAGGCTGGTGAGTGGATGGTCTGACCTTACCTATACATTAACAATGCAGGCACCTGATATCAATTTTGAGAGTGGAAGTGTGTCTGGTGGAAGTGGGGTAGTTCTGAAATCATACTTATGCAAACTGCCAAAAACAGTTAAAATGGTTTGAAATCTTTTAAATTTTCTTTTTGAAAATTATAAAGGTTGAAATGGCTATGAACAACCAGACACTCTTAAGCATCTATTCCTAAATACGTGCTTAAGTGTGGTTGAAGGCCATTAATTCTTCCTATTTTCCCTCAAGGATTCCTACTTTTTTCCTATTTTCTTGACTGAAATATTCCTATTTTTTGGTTGCCCTACTTCACTTGACATCATGTATGTGTTCTATTTCTACACTACAATGCTAATGTTATTAATAGGAGAAATGATTAGCGCAGCAAAGACATATTGCCACATGTAATACAGTCATTACCACATGGTCTGTACCACACACTTTCCCATACAACCAGTGTGTGACAAGATTACCACATGGCTTGTACCACACACTCCCATACAAGCAGTGTGTGGTAATAAGCCATGTGGTAATGACAACATTACCACATGGCTTGTACCACACACTCCCATACAAGCAGTGTGTGGTAATAAGCCATGTGGTAATGACAAGATTACCACATGGCCTGTACTACACTCTCCCATACAAGCAGCATGTGGTACAGTCCACGTGGTAATGTCAAGATTACCACATGGCTTGTACCACGCTCTCCCATACAAGCAGCATGTGGTACAGTCCACGTGGTAATGACAAGATTACCACATGGCTTGTACCACACTCTCCCATACACCCAGTGTGTGGTACAAGGTATGGAGTAATAACAACATTACCACATGGCTTGTACCACACTCTCCCATACAAGCAGTGTGTGGTAATAAGCCATGTGGTAATGACAAGATTACCACATGGCCTGTACTACACTCTCCCATACAAGCAGCATGTGGTACAGTCCACGTGGTAATGTCAAGATTACCACATGGCTTGTACCACGCTCTCCCATACAAGCAGCATGTGGTACAGTCCACGTGGTAATGACAAGATTACCACATGGCTTGTACCACACTCTCCCATACAAGCAGTGTGTGGTAATAAGCCATGTGGTAATGACAAGATTACCACATGGCTTGTACCACACTCTCCCATACAAGCAGCATGTGGTAATAAGCCATGTGGTAATGACAACATTACCACATGGCCTGTACCACACACTCCCATACAAGCAGTGTGTGGTAATAAGCCATGTGGTAATGACAACATTACCACATGGCTTGTACCACACTCTCCCATACAAGCAGTGTGTGGTAATAAGCCATGTGGTAATGACAACATTACCACATGGCTTGTACCACACTCTCCCATACAAGCAGTGTGTGGTAATAAGCCATGTGGTAATGACAACATTACCACATGGCTTGTACCACACTCTCCCATACAAGCAGTGTGTGGTAATAAGCCATGTGGTAATGACAACATTACCACATGGCTTGTACCACACTCTCCCATACAAGCAGTGTGTGGTAATAAGCCATGTGGTAATGACAACATTACCACATGGCTTGTACCACACTCTCCCATACAAGCAGTGTGTGGTAATAAGCCATGTGGTAATGACAACATTACCACATGGCTTGTACCACACTCTCCCATACAAGCAGTGTGTGGTAATAAGCCATGTGGTAATGACAACATTACCACATGGCCTGTACCACACACTCCCATACAAGCAGCATGTGGTACAGTCCACGTGGTAATGTCTGTACCATATGGCTTCCCACAAAAGCAGTGTGTGGTACAAACTACATCCTGGTGTAATACTAATGTATCTGTTGTCTGTAGCTGAGAGCAGGGTGGAGGAGAAGGCAGGGCGGGAGGTGGACCTACAGGTGTAATACTGGTGTAATACTAACTCTATCTGTTGTCTATAGCTGAGAGCAGGGTGGAGGAGAAGGCTGGGCGGGAGGTGGAGCAGGACCTGCAGGTGTAATACTGGTGTAATACTAACTCTATCTGTTGTCTATAGCTGAGAGCAGGGTGGAGGAGAAGGCAGGGCGGGAGGTGGAGCTGCAGGTGTAATACTGGTGTAATACTAACTCTATCTGTTGTCTGTAGCTGAGAGCAGGGCGGAGGAGAAGGCAGGGCGGGAGGTGGAGCAGGACCTACAGGTGTAATACTGGTGTAATACTAACTCTATCTGTTGTCTACAGCTGAGAGCAGGGTGGAGGAGAAGGCAGGGCGGGAGGTGGAGCAGGAGCTGCAGGTGTAATACTGGTGTAATACTAACTCTATCTGTTGTCTATAGCTGAGAGCAGGGTGGAGGAGAAGGCAGGGCGGGAGGTGGAGCTGCAGGTGTAATACTGGTGTAATACTAACTCTATCTGTTGTCTGTAGCTGAGAGCAGGGTGGAGGAGAAGGCAGGGCGGGAGGTGGAGCTGCAGGTGTAATACTGGTGTAATACTAACTCTATCTGTTGTCTGTAGCTGAGAGCAGGGTGGAGGAGAAGGCTGGGCGGGAGGTGGAGCAGGACCTGCAGGTGTAATACTGGTGTAATACTAACTCTATCTGTTGTCTGTAGCTGAGAGCAGGGTGGAGGAGAAGGCAGGGCGGGAGGTGGAGCAGGACCTACAGGTGTAATACTGGTGTAATACTAACTCTATATGTTGTCTGTAGCTGAGAGCAGGGTGGAGGAGAAGGCAGGGCGGGAGGTGGAGCTGCAGGTGTAATACAGGTGTAATACTAACTCTATCTGTTGTCTGTAGCTGAGAGCAGGGTGGAGGAGAAGGCAGGGCGGGAGGTGGAGCTGCAGGTGTAATACAGGTGTAATACTAACTCTATCTGTTGTCTGTAGCTGAGAGCAGGGTGGAGGAGAAGGCAGGGCGGGAGGTGGAGCAGGAGCTGCAGGTGTAATACTGGTGTAATACTAACTCTATCTGTTGTCTATAGCTGAGAGCAGGGTGGAGGAGAAGGCAGGGCGGGAGGTGGAGCTGCAGGTGTAATACTGGTGTAATACTAACTCTATCTGTTGTCTATAGCTGAGAGCAGGGTGGAGGAGAAGGCAGGGCGGGAGGTGGAGCAGGACCTGCAGGTGTAATACTGGTGTAATACTAACTCTATCTGTTGTCTATAGCTGAGAGCAGGGTGGAGGAGAAGGCAGGGCGGGAGGTGGAGCAGGACCTACAGGTGTAATACTGGTGTAATACTAACTCTATCTGTTGTCTATAGCTGAGAGCAGGGCGGAGGAGAAGGCAGGGCGGGAGGTGGAGCTGCAGGTGTAATACTGGTGTAATACTAACTCTATCTGTTGTCTATAGCTGAGAGCAGGGTGGAGGAGAAGGCAGGGCGGGAGGTGGAGCAGGACCTGCAGGTGTAATACTGGTGTAATACTAACTCTATCTGTTGTCTGTAGCTGAGAGCAGGGTGGAGGAGAAGGCAGGGCGGGAGGTGGAGCAGGAGCTGCAGGTGTAATACTGGTGTAATACTAACTCTATCTGTTGTCTGTAGCTGAGAGCAGGGTGGAGGAGAAGGCTGGGCGGGAGGTGGAGCAGGACCTGCAGGTGTAATACTGGTGTAATACTAACTCTATCTGTTGTCTGTAGCTGAGAGCAGGGTGGAGGAGAAGGCTGGGCGGGAGGTGGAGCTGCAGGTGTAATACTGGTGTAATACTAACTCTATCTGTTGTCTATAGCTGAGAGCAGGGTGGAGGAGAAGGCTGGGCGGGAGGTGGAGCAGGACCTACAGGTGTAATACTGGTGTAATACTAACTCTATCTGTTGTCTGTAGCTGAGAGCAGGGTGGAGGAGAAGGCTGGGCGGGAGGTGGAGCAGGACCTGCAGGTGTAATACTGGTGTAATACTAACTCTATCTGTTGTCTATAGCTGAGAGCAGGGTGGAGGAGAAGGCTGGGTGGGAGGTGGAGCTGCAGGTGTAATACTGGTGTAATACTAATGTATCTGTTGTCTGTAGCTGAGAGCAGGGTGGAGGAGAAGGCTGGGCGGGAGGTGGAGCAGGACCTACAGGTGTAATACTGGTGTAATACTAACTCTATCTGTTGTCTATAGCTGAGAGCAGGGTGGAGGAGAAGGCTGGGCGGGAGGTGGAGCTGCAGGTGTAATACTGGTGTAATACTAATGTATCTGTTGTCTGTAGCTGAGAGCAGGGTGGAGGAGAAGGCAGGGCGGGAGGTGGACCTACAGGTGTAATACTGGTGTAATACTAACTCTATCTGTTGTCTATAGCTGAGAGCAGGGTGGAGGAGAAGGCAGGGCGGGAGGTGGAGCTGCAGGTGTAATACTGGTGTAATACTAACTCTATCTGTTGTCTGTAGCTGAGAGCAGGGTGGAGGAGAAGGCAGGGCGGGAGGTGGACCTACAGGTGTAATACTGGTGTAATACTAACTCTATCTGTTGTCTGTAGCTGAGAGCAGGGTGGAGGAGAAGGCAGGGCGGGAGGTGGAGCTGCAGGTGTAATACTGGTGTAATACTAACTCTATCTGTTGTCTATAGCTGAGAGCAGGGCGGAGGAGAAGGCAGGGCGGGAGGTGGAGCAGGAGCTGCAGGTGTAATACTGGTGTAATACTAACTCTATCTGTTGTCTGTAGCTGAGAGCAGGGTGGAGGAGAAGGCAGGGCGGGAGGTGGAGCTGCAGGTGTAATACTGGTGTAATACTAACTCTATCTGTTGTCTATAGCTGAGAGCAGGGTGGAGGAGAAGGCTGGGCGGGAGGTGGAGCTGCAGGTGTAATACTGGTGTAATACTAACTCTATCTGTTGTCTGTAGCTGAGAGCAGGGCGGAGGAGAAGGCAGGGCGGGAGGTGGAGCTGCAGGTGTAATACTGGTGTAATACTAACTCTATCTGTTGTCTATAGCTGAGAGCAGGGTGGAGGAGAAGGCAGGGCGGGAGGTGGACCTACAGGTGTAATACTGGTGTAATACTAACTCTATCTGTTGTCTATAGCTGAGAGCAGGGTGGAGGAGAAGGCTGGGCGGGAGGTGGAGCTGCAGGTGTAATACTGGTGTAATACTAACTCTATCTGTTGTCTGTAGCTGAGAGCAGGGTGGAGGAGAAGGCTGGGCGGGAGGTGGAGCTGCAGGTGTAATACTGGTGTAATACTAACTCTATCTGTTGTCTGTAGCTGAGAGCAGGGTGGAGGAGAAGGCAGGGCGGGAGGTGGAGCAGGACCTGCAGGTGTAATACTGGTGTAATACTAACTCTATCTGTTGTCTATAGCTGAGAGCAGGGTGGAGGAGAAGGCTGGGCGGGAGGTGGAGCTGCAGGTGTAATACTGGTGTAATACTAATGTATCTGTTGTCTATAGCTGAGAGCAGGGTGGAGGAGAAGGCAGGGCGGGAGGTGGAGCAGGACCTGCAGGTGTAATACTGGTGTAATACTAACTCTATCTGTTGTCTATAGCTGAGAGCAGGGTGGAGGAGAAGGCAGGGCGGGAGGTGGAGCTGCAGGTGTAATACTGGTGTAATACTAACTCTATCTGTTGTCTGTAGCTGAGAGCAGGGTGGAGGAGAAGGCAGGGCGGGAGGTGGAGCTGCAGGTGTAATACTGGTGTAATACTAACTCTATCTGTTGTCTGTAGCTGAGAGCAGGGTGGAGGAGAAGGCAGGGCGGGAGGTGGAGCTACAGGTGTAATACTGGTGTAATACTAACTCTATCTGTTGTCTGTAGCTGAGAGCAGGGCGGAGGAGAAGGCAGGGCGGGAGGTGGAGCAGGACCTACAGGTGTAATACTGGTGTAATACTAACTCTATCTGTTGTCTGTAGCTGAGAGCAGGGTGGAGGAGAAGGCAGGGCGGGAGGTGGAGCAGGACCTGCAGGTGTAATACTGGTGTAATACTAACTCTATCTGTTGTCTGTAGCTGAGAGCAGGGTGGAGGATAAGGCTGGGCGGGAGGTGGAGCTGCAGGTGTAATACTGGTGTAATACTAACTCTATCTGTTGTCTGTAGCTGAGAGCAGGGTGGAGGAGAAGGCAGGGCGGGAGGTGGAGCAGGACCTGCAGGTGTAATACTGGTGTAATACTAACTCTATCTGTTGTCTGTAGCTGAGAGCAGGGTGGAGGAGAAGGCTGGGCGGGAGGTGGACCTGCAGGTGTAATACTGGTGTAATACTAACTCTATCTGTTGTCTGTAGCTGAGAGCAGGGTGGAGGAGAAGGCAGGGCGGGAGGTGGAGCTGCAGGTGTAATACTGGTGTAATACTAATGTATCTGTTGTCTATAGCTGAGAGCAGGGTGGAGGAGAAGGCTGGGCGGGAGGTGGAGCTGCAGGTGTAATACAGGTGTAATACTAACTCTATCTGTTGTCTGTAGCTGAGAGCAGGGTGGAGGAGAAGGCTGGGCGGGAGGTGGAGCTGCAGGTGTAATACTGGTGTAATACTAACTCTATCTGTTGTCTATAGCTGAGAGCAGGGCGGAGGAGTAGGCTGGGCGGGAGGTGGAGCTGCAGGTGTAATACTGGTGTAATACTAACTCTATCTGTTGTCTGTAGCTGAGACCAGGGTGGAGGAGAAGGCAGGGCGGGAGGTGGAGCAGGAGCTGCAGGTGTAATACTGGTGTAATACTAACTCTATCTGTTGTCTGTAGCTGAGAGCAGGGTGGAGGAGAAGGCAGGGCGGGAGGTGGAGCTACAGGTGTAATACTGGTGTAATACTAACTCTATCTGTTGTCTGTAGCTGAGAGCAGGGCGGAGGAGAAGGCAGGGCGGGAGGTGGAGCAGGACCTGCAGGTGTAATACTGGTGTAATACTAACTCTATCTGTTGTCTGTAGCTGAGAGCAGGGTGGAGGAGAAGGCTGGGCGGGAGGTGGAGCTGCAGGTGTAATACTGGTGTAATACTAACTCTATCTGTTGTCTGTAGCTGAGAGCAGGGCGGAGGAGAAGGCTGGGCGGGAGGTGGAGCTGCAGGTGTAATACTGGTGTAATACTAACTCTATCTGTTGTCTGTAGCTGAGAGCAGGGTGGAGGAGAAGGCAGGGCGGGAGGTGGAGCTGCAGGTGTAATACAGGTGTAATACTAACTCTATCTGTTGTCTGTAGCTGAGAGCAGGGTGGAGGAGAAGGCAGGGCGGGAGGTGGAGCTGCAGGTGTAATACTGGTGTAATACTAACTCTATCTGTTGTCTGTAGCTGAGAGCAGGGTGGAGGAGAAGGCAGGGCGGGAGGTGGAGCTGCAGGTGTAATACAGGTGTAATACTAACTCTATCTGTTGTCTGTAGCTGAGAGCAGGGTGGAGGAGAAGGCAGGGCGGGAGGTGGAGCTGCAGGTGTAATACTGGTGTAATACTAACTCTATCTGTTGTCTGTAGCTGAGAGCAGGGTGGAGGAGAAGGCAGGGCGGGAGGTGGAGCTGCAGGTGTAATACTGGTGTAATACTAACTCTATCTGTTGTCTGTAGCTGAGAGCAGGGCGGAGGAGAAGGCTGGGCGGGAGGTGGAGCTGCAGGTGTAATACTGGTGTAATACTAACTCTATCTGTTGTCTGTAGCTGAGAGCAGGGTGGAGGAGAAGGCAGGGCGGGAGGTGGAGCTGCAGGTGTAATACAGGTGTAATACTAACTCTATCTGTTGTCTGTAGCTGAGAGCAGGGTGGAGGAGAAGGCTGGGCGGGAGGTGGAGCAGGACCTACAGGTGTAATACTGGTGTAATACTAACTCTATCTGTTGTCTATAGCTGAGAGCAGGGCGGAGGAGAAGGCAGGGCGGGAGGTGGAGCAGGACCTACAGGTGTAATACTGGTGTAATACTAACTCTATCTGTTGTCTGTAGCTGAGAGCAGGGTGGAGGAGAAGGCAGGGCGGGAGGTGGAGCTGCAGGTGTAATACTGGTGTAATACTAACTCTATCTGTTGTCTATAGCTGAGAGCAGGGTGGAGGAGAAGGCAGGGCGGGAGGTGGAGCTGCAGGTGTAATACTGGTGTAATACTAACTCTATCTGTTGTCTGTAGCTGAGAGCAGGGTGGAGGAGAAGGCAGGGCGGGAGGTGGAGCAGGAGCTGCAGGTGTAATACTGGTGTAATACTAATGTATCTGTTGTCTATAGCTGAGAGCAGGGTGGAGGAGAAGGCTGGGCGGGAGGTGGAGCTGCAGGTGTAATACTGGTGTAATACTAACTCTATCTGTTGTCTGTAGCTGAGAGCAGGGTGGAGGAGAAGGCTGGGCGGGAGGTGGACCTGCAGGTGTAATACTGGTGTAATACTAACTCTATCTGTTGTCTGTAGCTGAGAGCAGGGTGGAGGAGAAGGCAGGGCGGGAGGTGGAGCTGCAGGTGTAATACTGGTGTAATACTAACTCTATCTGTTGTCTATAGCTGAGAGCAGGGCGGAGGAGAAGGCAGGGCGGGAGGTGGAGCTGCAGGTGTAATACTGGTGTAATACTAACTCTATCTGTTGTCTATAGCTGAGAGCAGGGTGGAGGAGAAGGCAGGGCGGGAGGTGGAGCAGGAGCTGCAGGTGTAATACTGGTGTAATACTAACTCTATCTGTTGTCTGTAGCTGAGAGCAGGGCGGAGGAGAAGGCAGGGCGGGAGGTGGAGCAGGACCTACAGGTGTAATACTGGTGTAATACTAACTCTATCTGTTGTCTATAGCTGAGAGCAGGGTGGAGGAGAAGGCAGGGCGGGAGGTGGAGCAGGACCTACAGGTGTAATACTGGTGTAATACTAACTCTATCTGTTGTCTATAGCTGAGAGCAGGGTGGAGGAGAAGGCAGGGCGGGAGGTGGAGCTGCAGGTGTAATACTGGTGTAATACTAACTCTATCTGTTGTCTGTAGCTGAGAGCAGGGTGGAGGAGAAGGCTGGGCGGGAGGTGGAGCAGGACCTACAGGTGTAATACTGGTGTAATACTAACTCTATCTGTTGTCTGTAGCTGAGAGCAGGGTGGAGGAGAAGGCAGGGCGGGAGGTGGAGCAGGACCTACAGGTGTAATACTGGTGTAATACTAACTCTATCTGTTGTCTGTAGCTGAGAGCAGGGTGGAGGAGAAGGCAGGGCGGGAGGTGGAGCTGCAGGTGTAATACAGGTGTAATACTAACTCTATCTGTTGTCTGTAGCTGAGAGCAGGGTGGAGGAGAAGGCTGGGCGGGAGGTGGAGCTACAGGTGTAATACTGGTGTAATACTAACTCTATCTGTTGTCTGTAGCTGAGAGCAGGGTGGAGGAGAAGGCTGGGCGGGAGGTGGAGCAGGACCTACAGGTGTAATACTGGTGTAATACTAACTCTATCTGTTGTCTATAGCTGAGAGCAGGGCGGAGGAGAAGGCAGGGCGGGAGGTGGAGCAGGACCTGCAGGTGTAATACTGGTGTAATACTAACTCTATCTGTTGTCTGTAGCTGAGAGCAGGGTGGAGGAGAAGGCAGGGCGGGAGGTGGAGCTGCAGGTGTAATACTGGTGTAATACTAACTCTATCTGTTGTCTATAGCTGAGAGCAGGGTGGAGGAGAAGGCAGGGCGGGAGGTGGAGCAGGACCTGCAGGTGTAATACTGGTGTAATACTAACTCTATCTGTTGTCTATAGCTGAGAGCAGGGTGGAGGAGAAGGCTGGGCGGGAGGTGGAGCAGGACCTACAGGTGTAATACTGGTGTAATACTAACTCTATCTGTTGTCTGTAGCTGAGAGCAGGGCGGAGGAGAAGGCAGGGCGGGAGGTGGAGCAGGACCTGCAGGTGTAATACTGGTGTAATACTAACTCTATCTGTTGTCTGTAGCTGAGAGCAGGGTGGAGGAGAAGGCAGGGCGGGAGGTGGAGCTGCAGGTGTAATACAGGTGTAATACTAACTCTATCTGTTGTCTGTAGCTGAGAGCAGGGTGGAGGAGAAGGCTGGGCGGGAGGTGGAGCTACAGGTGTAATACTGGTGTAATACTAACTCTATCTGTTGTCTACAGCTGAGAGCAGGGTGGAGGAGAAGGCAGGGCGGGAGGTGGAGCTGCAGGTGTAATACTGGTGTAATACTAACTCTATCTGTTGTCTGTAGCTGAGAGCAGGGCGGAGGAGAAGGCTGGGCGGGAGGTGGAGCAGGACCTGCAGGTGTAATACTGGTGTAATACTAATGTATCTGTTGTCTGTAGCTGAGAGCAGGGTGGAGGAGAAGGCTGGGCGGGAGGTGGAGCTACAGGTGTAATACTGGTGTAATACTAACTCTATCTGTTGTCTGTAGCTGAGAGCAGGGTGGAGGAGAAGGCTGGGCGGGAGGTGGAGCAGGAGCTGCAGGTGTAATACTGGTGTAATACTAACTCTATCTGTTGTCTATAGCTGAGAGCAGGGTGGAGGAGAAGGCTGGGCGGGAGGTGGAGCTGCAGGTGTAATACTGGTGTAATACTAACTCTATCTGTTGTCTGTAGCTGAGAGCAGGGTGGAGGAGAAGGCAGGGCGGGAGGTGGAGCTGCAGGTGTAATACTGGTGTAATACTAACTCTATCTGTTGTCTATAGCTGAGAGCAGGGTGGAGGAGAAGGCAGGGCGGGAGGTGGAGCAGGACCTACAGGTGTAATACTGGTGTAATACTAACTCTATCTGTTGTCTGTAGCTGAGAGCAGGGTGGAGGAGAAGGCTGGGCGGGAGGTGGAGCAGGACCTACAGGTGTAATACTGGTGTAATACTAACTCTATCTGTTGTCTGTAGCTGAGAGCAGGGTGGAGGAGAAGGCTGGGCGGGAGGTGGAGCTGCAGGTGTAATACTGGTGTAATACTAACTCTATCTGTTGTCTGTAGCTGAGAGCAGGGTGGAGGAGAAGGCAGGGCGGGAGGTGGAGCAGGACCTGCAGGTGTAATACTGGTGTAATACTAACTCTATCTGTTGTCTGTAGCTGAGAGCAGGGTGGAGGAGAAGGCAGGGCGGGAGGTGGAGCTGCAGGTGTAATACTGGTGTAATACTAACTCTATCTGTTGTCTGTAGCTGAGAGCAGGGCGGAGGAGAAGGCAGGGCGGGAGGTGGAGCAGGACCTACAGGTGTAATACTGGTGTAATACTAACTCTATCTGTTGTCTGTAGCTGAGAGCAGGGTGGAGGAGAAGGCTGGGCGGGAGGTGGACCTACAGGTGTAATACTGGTGTAATACTAACTCTATCTGTTGTCTGTAGCTGAGAGCAGGGCGGAGGAGAAGGCAGGGCGGGAGGTGGAGCAGGAGCTGCAGGTGTAATACTGGTGTAATACTAACTCTATCTGTTGTCTGTAGCTGAGAGCAGGGTGGAGGAGAAGGCAGGGCGGGAGGTGGACCTACAGGTGTAATACTGGTGTAATACTAACTCTATCTGTTGTCTATAGCTGAGAGCAGGGTGGAGGAGAAGGCAGGGCGGGAGGTGGAGCAGGACCTACAGGTGTAATACTGGTGTAATACTAACTCTATCTGTTGTCTATAGCTGAGAGCAGGGTGGAGGAGAAGGCTGGGCGGGAGGTGGAGCAGGAGCTGCAGGTGTAATACTGGTGTAATACTAACTCTATCTGTTGTCTATAGCTGAGAGCAGGGCGGAGGAGAAGGCAGGGCGGGAGGTGGAGCAGGACCTACAGGTGTAATACTGGTGTAATACTAACTCTATCTGTTGTCTGTAGCTGAGAGCAGGGTGGAGGAGAAGGCAGGGCGGGAGGTGGAGCTGCAGGTGTAATACTGGTGTAATACTAACTCTATCTGTTGTCTATAGCTGAGAGCAGGGTGGAGGAGAAGGCAGGGCGGGAGGTGGAGCTGCAGGTGTAATACTGGTGTAATACTAACTCTATCTGTTGTCTGTAGCTGAGAGCAGGGTGGAGGAGAAGGCAGGGCGGGAGGTGGAGCAGGAGCTGCAGGTGTAATACTGGTGTAATACTAATGTATCTGTTGTCTATAGCTGAGAGCAGGGTGGAGGAGAAGGCTGGGCGGGAGGTGGAGCTGCAGGTGTAATACTGGTGTAATACTAACTCTATCTGTTGTCTGTAGCTGAGAGCAGGGTGGAGGAGAAGGCTGGGCGGGAGGTGGACCTGCAGGTGTAATACTGGTGTAATACTAACTCTATCTGTTGTCTGTAGCTGAGAGCAGGGTGGAGGAGAAGGCAGGGCGGGAGGTGGAGCTGCAGGTGTAATACTGGTGTAATACTAACTCTATCTGTTGTCTATAGCTGAGAGCAGGGCGGAGGAGAAGGCAGGGCGGGAGGTGGAGCTGCAGGTGTAATACTGGTGTAATACTAACTCTATCTGTTGTCTATAGCTGAGAGCAGGGTGGAGGAGAAGGCAGGGCGGGAGGTGGAGCAGGAGCTGCAGGTGTAATACTGGTGTAATACTAACTCTATCTGTTGTCTGTAGCTGAGAGCAGGGCGGAGGAGAAGGCAGGGCGGGAGGTGGAGCAGGACCTACAGGTGTAATACTGGTGTAATACTAACTCTATCTGTTGTCTATAGCTGAGAGCAGGGTGGAGGAGAAGGCAGGGCGGGAGGTGGAGCAGGACCTACAGGTGTAATACTGGTGTAATACTAACTCTATCTGTTGTCTATAGCTGAGAGCAGGGTGGAGGAGAAGGCAGGGCGGGAGGTGGAGCTGCAGGTGTAATACTGGTGTAATACTAACTCTATCTGTTGTCTGTAGCTGAGAGCAGGGTGGAGGAGAAGGCTGGGCGGGAGGTGGAGCAGGACCTACAGGTGTAATACTGGTGTAATACTAACTCTATCTGTTGTCTGTAGCTGAGAGCAGGGTGGAGGAGAAGGCAGGGCGGGAGGTGGAGCAGGACCTACAGGTGTAATACTGGTGTAATACTAACTCTATCTGTTGTCTGTAGCTGAGAGCAGGGTGGAGGAGAAGGCAGGGCGGGAGGTGGAGCTGCAGGTGTAATACAGGTGTAATACTAACTCTATCTGTTGTCTGTAGCTGAGAGCAGGGTGGAGGAGAAGGCTGGGCGGGAGGTGGAGCTACAGGTGTAATACTGGTGTAATACTAACTCTATCTGTTGTCTGTAGCTGAGAGCAGGGTGGAGGAGAAGGCTGGGCGGGAGGTGGAGCAGGACCTACAGGTGTAATACTGGTGTAATACTAACTCTATCTGTTGTCTATAGCTGAGAGCAGGGCGGAGGAGAAGGCAGGGCGGGAGGTGGAGCAGGACCTGCAGGTGTAATACTGGTGTAATACTAACTCTATCTGTTGTCTGTAGCTGAGAGCAGGGTGGAGGAGAAGGCAGGGCGGGAGGTGGAGCTGCAGGTGTAATACTGGTGTAATACTAACTCTATCTGTTGTCTATAGCTGAGAGCAGGGTGGAGGAGAAGGCAGGGCGGGAGGTGGAGCAGGACCTGCAGGTGTAATACTGGTGTAATACTAACTCTATCTGTTGTCTATAGCTGAGAGCAGGGTGGAGGAGAAGGCTGGGCGGGAGGTGGAGCAGGACCTACAGGTGTAATACTGGTGTAATACTAACTCTATCTGTTGTCTGTAGCTGAGAGCAGGGCGGAGGAGAAGGCAGGGCGGGAGGTGGAGCAGGACCTGCAGGTGTAATACTGGTGTAATACTAACTCTATCTGTTGTCTGTAGCTGAGAGCAGGGTGGAGGAGAAGGCAGGGCGGGAGGTGGAGCTGCAGGTGTAATACAGGTGTAATACTAACTCTATCTGTTGTCTGTAGCTGAGAGCAGGGTGGAGGAGAAGGCTGGGCGGGAGGTGGAGCTACAGGTGTAATACTGGTGTAATACTAACTCTATCTGTTGTCTACAGCTGAGAGCAGGGTGGAGGAGAAGGCAGGGCGGGAGGTGGAGCTGCAGGTGTAATACTGGTGTAATACTAACTCTATCTGTTGTCTGTAGCTGAGAGCAGGGCGGAGGAGAAGGCTGGGCGGGAGGTGGAGCAGGACCTGCAGGTGTAATACTGGTGTAATACTAATGTATCTGTTGTCTGTAGCTGAGAGCAGGGTGGAGGAGAAGGCTGGGCGGGAGGTGGAGCTACAGGTGTAATACTGGTGTAATACTAACTCTATCTGTTGTCTGTAGCTGAGAGCAGGGTGGAGGAGAAGGCTGGGCGGGAGGTGGAGCAGGAGCTGCAGGTGTAATACTGGTGTAATACTAACTCTATCTGTTGTCTATAGCTGAGAGCAGGGTGGAGGAGAAGGCTGGGCGGGAGGTGGAGCTGCAGGTGTAATACTGGTGTAATACTAACTCTATCTGTTGTCTGTAGCTGAGAGCAGGGTGGAGGAGAAGGCAGGGCGGGAGGTGGAGCTGCAGGTGTAATACTGGTGTAATACTAACTCTATCTGTTGTCTATAGCTGAGAGCAGGGTGGAGGAGAAGGCAGGGCGGGAGGTGGAGCAGGACCTACAGGTGTAATACTGGTGTAATACTAACTCTATCTGTTGTCTGTAGCTGAGAGCAGGGTGGAGGAGAAGGCTGGGCGGGAGGTGGAGCAGGACCTACAGGTGTAATACTGGTGTAATACTAACTCTATCTGTTGTCTGTAGCTGAGAGCAGGGTGGAGGAGAAGGCTGGGCGGGAGGTGGAGCTGCAGGTGTAATACTGGTGTAATACTAACTCTATCTGTTGTCTGTAGCTGAGAGCAGGGTGGAGGAGAAGGCAGGGCGGGAGGTGGAGCAGGACCTGCAGGTGTAATACTGGTGTAATACTAACTCTATCTGTTGTCTGTAGCTGAGAGCAGGGTGGAGGAGAAGGCAGGGCGGGAGGTGGAGCTGCAGGTGTAATACTGGTGTAATACTAACTCTATCTGTTGTCTGTAGCTGAGAGCAGGGCGGAGGAGAAGGCAGGGCGGGAGGTGGAGCAGGACCTACAGGTGTAATACTGGTGTAATACTAACTCTATCTGTTGTCTGTAGCTGAGAGCAGGGTGGAGGAGAAGGCTGGGCGGGAGGTGGACCTACAGGTGTAATACTGGTGTAATACTAACTCTATCTGTTGTCTGTAGCTGAGAGCAGGGCGGAGGAGAAGGCTGGGCGGGAGGTGGAGCAGGACCTGCAGGTGTAATACTGGTGTAATACTAACTCTATCTGTTGTCTGTAGCTGAGAGCAGGGTGGAGGAGAAGGCTGGGCGGGAGGTGGAGCAGGACCTGCAGGTGTAATACTGGTGTAATACTAACTCTATCTGTTGTCTGTAGCTGAGAGCAGGGTGGAGGAGAAGGCTGGGCGGGAGGTGGAGCTGCAGGTGTAATACTGGTGTAATACTAACTCTATCTGTTGTCTGTAGCTGAGAGCAGGGCGGAGGAGAAGGCTGGGCGGGAGGTGGAGCAGGACCTACAGGTGTAATACTGGTGTAATACTAATGTATCTGTTGTCTATAGCTGAGAGCAGGGTGGAGGAGAAGGCAGGGCGGGAGGTGGAGCTGCAGGTGTAATACTGGTGTAATACTAATGTATCTGTTGTCTATAGCTGAGAGCAGGGTGGAGGAGAAGGCTGGGCGGGAGGTGGAGCTGCAGGTGTAATACTGGTGTAATACTAACTCTATCTGTTGTCTGTAGCTGAGAGCAGGGTGGAGGAGAAGGCTGGGCGGGAGGTGGAGCAGGACCTGCAGGTGTAATACTGGTGTAATACTAACTCTATCTGTTGTCTATAGCTGAGAGCAGGGTGGAGGAGAAGGCAGGGCGGGAGGTGGAGCTGCAGGTGTAATACTGGTGTAATACTAACTCTATCTGTTGTCTATAGCTGAGAGCAGGGTGGAGGAGAAGGCAGGGCGGGAGGTGGAGCAGGACCTGCAGGTGTAATACTGGTGTAATACTAACTCTATCTGTTGTCTGTAGCTGAGAGCAGGGTGGAGGAGAAGGCAGGGCGGGAGGTGGAGCTGCAGGTGTAATACTGGTGTAATACTAACTCTATCTGTTGTCTGTAGCTGAGAGCAGGGTGGAGGAGAAGGCAGGGCGGGAGGTGGACCTGCAGGTGTAATACTGGTGTAATACTAACTCTATCTGTTGTCTATAGCTGAGAGCAGGGCGGAGGAGAAGGCAGGGCGGGAGGTGGAGCTGCAGGTGTAATACTGGTGTAATACTAACTCTATCTGTTGTCTGTAGCTGAGAGCAGGGTGGAGGAGAAGGCAGGGCGGGAGGTGGAGCAGGAGCTGCAGGTGTAATACTGGTGTAATACTAACTCTATCTGTTGTCTATAGCTGAGAGCAGGGTGGAGGAGAAGGCAGGGCGGGAGGTGGACCTGCAGGTGTAATACTGGTGTAATACTAACTCTATCTGCTGTCTATAGCTGAGAGCAGGGTGGAGGAGAAGGCAGGGCGGGAGGTGGAGCAGGACCTACAGGTGTAATACTGGTGTAATACTAACTCTATCTGTTGTCTATAGCTGAGAGCAGGGCGGAGGAGAAGGCAGGGCGGGAGGTGGAGCTGCAGGTGTAATACTGGTGTAATACTAACTCTATCTGTTGTCTGTAGCTGAGAGCAGGGTGGAGGAGAAGGCTGGGCGGGAGGTGGAGCTGCAGGTGTAATACTGGTGTAATACTAACTCTATCTGTTGTCTGTAGCTGAGAGCAGGGTGGAGGAGAAGGCAGGGCGGGAGGTGGAGCTGCAGGTGTAATACTGGTGTAATACTAACTCTATCTGTTGTCTATAGCTGAGAGCAGGGTGGAGGAGAAGGCAGGGCGGAAGGTGGAGCTGCAGGTGTAATACTGGTGTAATACTAACTCTATCTGTTGTCTGTAGCTGAGAGCAGGGTGGAGGAGAAGGCAGGGCGGGAGGTGGAGCAGGAGCTGCAGGTGTAATACTGGTGTAATACTAACTCTATCTGTTGTCTGTAGCTGAGAGCAGGGTGGAGGAGAAGGCTGGGCGGGAGGTGGAGCTGCAGGTGTAATACTGGTGTAATACTAACTCTATCTGTTGTCTATAGCTGAGAGCAGGGTGGAGGAGAAGGCAGGGCGGGAGGTGGAGCAGGAGCTGCAGGTGTAATACTGGTGTAATACTAACTCTATCTGTTGTCTGTAGCTGAGAGCAGGGTGGAGGAGAAGGCAGGGCGGGAGGTGGAGCAGGAGCTGCAGGTGTAATACTGGTGTAATACTAACTCTATCTGTTGTCTGTAGCTGAGAGCAGGGTGGAGGAGAAGGCTGGGCGGGAGGTGGAGCTGCAGGTGTAATACTGGTGTAATACTAACTCTATCTGTTGTCTGTAGCTGAGAGCAGGGTGGAGGAGAAGGCTGGGCGGGAGGTGGAGCAGGACCTGCAGGTGTAATACTGGTGTAATACTAACTCTATCTGTTGTCTACAGCTGAGAGCAGGGCGGAGGAGAAGGCTGGGCGGGAGGTGGAGCAGGACCTGCAGGTGTAATACTGGTGTAATACTAACTCTATCTGTTGTCTGTAGCTGAGAGCAGGGTGGAGGAGAAGGCTGGGCGGGAGGTGGAGCTGCAGGTGTAATACTGGTGTAATACTAACTCTATCTGTTGTCTGTAGCTGAGAGCAGGGCGGAGGAGAAGGCTGGGCGGGAGGTGGAGCAGGACCTGCAGGTGTAATACTGGTGTAATACTAACTCTATCTGTTGTCTGTAGCTGAGAGCAGGGTGGAGGAGAAGGCTGGGCGGGAGGTGGAGCAGGAGCTACAGGTGTAATACTGGTGTAATACTAACTCTATCTGTTGTCTGTAGCTGAGAGCAGGGTGGAGGAGAAGGCAGGGCGGGAGGTGGAGCAGGAGCTGCAGGTGTAATACTGGTGTAATACTAACTCTATCTGTTGTCTGTAGCTGAGAGCAGGGTGGAGGAGAAGGCTGGGCGGGAGGTGGAGCTGCAGGTGTAATACTGGTGTAATACTAACTCTATCTGTTGTCTGTAGCTGAGAGCAGGGTGGAGGAGAAGGCTGGGCGGGAGGTGGAGCAGGACCTGCAGGTGTAATACTGGTGTAATACTAACTCTATCTGTTGTCTACAGCTGAGAGCAGGGCGGAGGAGAAGGCTGGGCGGGAGGTGGAGCAGGACCTGCAGGTGTAATACTGGTGTAATACTAACTCTATCTGTTGTCTGTAGCTGAGAGCAGGGTGGAGGAGAAGGCTGGGCGGGAGGTGGAGCTGCAGGTGTAATACTGGTGTAATACTAACTCTATCTGTTGTCTGTAGCTGAGAGCAGGGTGGAGGAGAAGGCTGGGCGGGAGGTGGAGCTGCAGGTGTAATACTGGTGTAATACTAACTCTATCTGTTGTCTGTAGCTGAGAGCAGGGTGGAGGAGAAGGCTGGGCGGGAGGTGGAGCAGGAGCTACAGGTGTAATACTGGTGTAATACTAACTCTATCTGTTGTCTGTAGCTGAGAGCAGGGTGGAGGAGAAGGCAGGGCGGGAGGTGGAGCAGGACCTACTGGTGTAATACTGGTGTAATACTAACTCTATCTGTTGTCTATAGCTGAGAGCAGGGCGGAGGAGAAGGCAGGGCGGGAGGTGGAGCAGGAGCTGCAGGTGTAATACTGGTGTAATACTAATGTATCTGTTGTCTGTAGCTGAGAGCAGGGTGGAGGAGAAGGCAGGGCGGGAGGTGGAGCAGGACCTACAGGTGTAATACTGGTGTAATACTAACTCTATCTGTTGTCTATAGCTGAGAGCAGGGTGGAGGAGAAGGCAGGGCGGGAGGTGGAGCTGCAGGTGTAATACTGGTGTAATACTAACTCTATCTGTTGTCTGTAGCTGAGAGCAGGGTGGAGGAGAAGGCAGGGCGGGAGGTGGAGCAGGACCTACAGGTGTAATACTGGTGTAATACTAACTCTATCTGTTGTCTGTAGCTGAGAGCAGGGTGGAGGAGAAGGCAGGGTGGGAGGTGGAGCAGGACCTACAGGTGTAATACTGGTGTAATACTAACTCTATCTGTTGTCTATAGCTGAGAGCAGGGTGGAGGATAAGGCTGGGCGGGAGGTGGAGCTGCAGGTGTAATACTGGTGTAATACTAATGTATCTGTTGTCTGTAGCTGAGAGCAGGGTGGAGGAGAAGGCAGGGCGGGAGGTGGAGCAGGACCTACAGGTGTAATACTGGTGTAATACTAACTCTATCTGTTGTCTGTAGCTGAGAGCAGGGTGGAGGAGAAGGCAGGGCGGGAGGTGGAGCTGCAGGTGTAATACTGGTGTAATACTAACTCTATCTGTTGTCTGTAGCTGAGAGCAGGGTGGAGGAGAAGGCAGGGCGGGAGGTGGAGCAGGACCTACAGGTGTAATACTGGTGTAATACTGGTGTAATACTAACTCTATCTGTTGTCTGTAGCTGAGAGCAGGGTGGAGGAGAAGGCAGGGCGGGAGGTGGAGCTGCAGGTGTAATACTGGTGTAATACTAACTCTATCTGTTGTCTGTAGCTGAGAGCAGGGTGGAGGAGAAGGCAGGGCGGGAGGTGGACCTGCAGGTGTAATACTGGTGTAATACTAACTCTATCTGTTGTCTATAGCTGAGAGCAGGGCGGAGGAGAAGGCAGGGCGGGAGGTGGAGCTGCAGGTGTAATACTGGTGTAATACTAACTCTATCTGTTGTCTGTAGCTGAGAGCAGGGTGGAGGAGAAGGCAGGGCGGGAGGTGGACCTACAGGTGTAATACTGGTGTAATACTAACTCTATCTGTTGTCTGTAGCTGAGAGCAGGGTGGAGGAGAAGGCAGGGCGGGAGGTGGAGCAGGACCTACAGGTGTAATACTGGTGTAATACTAACTCTATCTGTTGTCTGTAGCTGAGAGCAGGGTGGAGGAGAAGGCAGGGCGGGAGGTGGAGCTGCAGGTGTAATACTGGTGTAATACTAACTCTATCTGTTGTCTGTAGCTGAGAGCAGGGTGGAGGAGAAGGCAGGGCGGGAGGTGGAGCAGGACCTACAGGTGTAATACTGGTGTAATACTAACTCTATCTGTTGTCTATAGCTGAGAGCAGGGTGGAGGAGAAGGCTGGGCGGGAGGTGGAGCTGCAGGTGTAATACTGGTGTAATACTAATGTATCTGTTGTCTGTAGCTGAGAGCAGGGTGGAGGAGAAGGCAGGGCGGGAGGTGGAGCAGGACCTACAGGTGTAATACTGGTGTAATACTAACTCTATCTGTTGTCTGTAGCTGAGAGCAGGGTGGAGGAGAAGGCAGGGCGGGAGGTGGAGCAGGAGCTGCAGGTGTAATACTGGTGTAATACTAACTCTATCTGTTGTCTGTAGCTGAGAGCAGGGCGGAGGAGAAGGCAGGGCGGGAGGTGGAGCTGCAGGTGTAATACTGGTGTAATACTAACTCTATCTGTTGTCTGTAGCTGAGAGCAGGGTGGAGGAGAAGGCTGGGCGGGAGGTGGAGCAGGACCTACAGGTGTAATACTGGTGTAATACTAACTCTATCTGTTGTCTGTAGCTGAGAGCAGGGTGGAGGAGAAGGCAGGGCGGGAGGTGGAGCAGGACCTGCAGGTGTAATACTGGTGTAATACTAACTCTATCTGTTGTCTATAGCTGAGAGCAGGGTGGAGGAGAAGGCAGGGCGGGAGGTGGAGCAGGACCTGCAGGTGTAATACTGGTGTAATACTAATGTATCTGTTGTCTGTAGCTGAGAGCAGGGTGGAGGAGAAGGCTGGGCGGGAGGTGGAGCTGCAGGTGTAATACTGGTGTAATACTAACTCTATCTGTTGTCTGTAGCTGAGAGCAGGGTGGAGGAGAAGGCAGGGCGGGAGGTGGAGCAGGAGCTGCAGGTGTAATACTGGTGTAATACTAATGTATCTGTTGTCTGTAGCTGAGAGCAGGGTGGAGGAGAAGGCTGGGCGGGAGGTGGAGCTGCAGGTGTAATACTGGTGTAATACTAACTCTATCTGTTGTCTATAGCTGAGAGCAGGGTGGAGGAGAAGGCTGGGCGGGAGGTGGAGCAGGACCTGCAGGTGTAATACTGGTGTAATACTAACTCTATCTGTTGTCTATAGCTGAGAGCAGGGTGGAGGAGAAGGCAGGGCGGGAGGTGGAGCTACAGGTGTAATACTGGTGTAATACTAACTCTATCTGTTGTCTGTAGCTGAGAGCAGGGTGGAGGAGAAGGCAGGGCGGGAGGTGGAGCTGCAGGTGTAATACTGGTGTAATACTAACTCTATCTGTTGTCTATAGCTGAGAGCAGGGTGGAGGAGAAGGCAGGGCGGGAGGTGGAGCAGGACCTGCAGGTGTAATACTGGTGTAATACTAACTCTATCTGTTGTCTATAGCTGAGAGCAGGGTGGAGGAGAAGGCAGGGCGGGAGGTGGAGCTGCAGGTGTAATACTGGTGTAATACTAACTCTATCTGTTGTCTGTAGCTGAGAGCAGGGTGGAGCAGGAGGCAGGGCGGGAGGTGGAGCAGGAGCTGCAGGTGTAATACTGGTGTAATACTAACTCTATCTGTTGTCTGTAGCTGAGAGCAGGGCGGAGGAGAAGGCAGGGCGGGAGGTGGAGCAGGAGCTACAGGTGTAATACTGGTGTAATACTAACTCTATCTGTTGTCTATAGCTGAGAGCAGGGTGGAGGAGAAGGCAGGGCGGGAGGTGGAGCAGGACCTACAGGTGTAATACTGGTGTAATACTAACTCTATCTGTTGTCTGTAGCTGAGAGCAGGGTGGAGGAGAAGGCAGGGCGGGAGGTGGACCTGCAGGTGTAATACTGGTGTAATACTAACTCTATCTGTTGTCTGTAGCTGAGAGCAGGGTGGAGGAGAAGGCAGGGCGGGAGGTGGAGCTACAGGTGTAATACTGGTGTAATACTAACTCTATCTGTTGTCTGTAGCTGAGAGCAGGGTGGAGGAGAAGGCAGGGCGGGAGGTGGAGCTACAGGTGTAATACTGGTGTAATACTAACTCTATCTGTTGTCTGTAGCTGAGAGCAGGGTGGAGGAGAAGGCAGGGCGGGAGGTGGAGCAGGACCTACAGGTGTAATACTGGTGTAATACTAACTCTATCTGTTGTCTGTAGCTGAGAGCAGGGCGGAGGAGAAGGCAGGGCGGGAGGTGGACCTGCAGGTGTAATACTGGTGTAATACTAACTCTATCTGTTGTCTGTAGCTGAGAGCAGGGTGGAGGAGAAGGCAGGGCGGGAGGTGGAGCAGGAGCTGCAGGTGTAATACTGGTGTAATACTAACTCTATCTGTTGTCTATAGCTGAGAGCAGGGTGGAGGAGAAGGCTGGGCGGGAGGTGGAGCAGGAGCTGCAGGTGTAATACTGGTGTAATACTAACTCTATCTGTTGTCTGTAGCTGAGAGCAGGGTGGAGGAGAAGGCAGGGCGGGAGGTGGAGCAGGAGCTGCAGGTGTAATACTGGTGTAATACTAACTCTATCTGTTGTCTGTAGCTGAGAGCAGGGTGGAGGAGAAGGCTGGGCGGGAGGTGGAGCTGCAGGTGTAATACTGGTGTAATACTAACTCTATCTGTTGTCTATAGCTGAGAGCAGGGTGGAGGAGAAGGCAGGGCGGGAGGTGGAGCTGCAGGTGTAATACTGGTGTAATACTAACTCTATCTGTTGTCTGTAGCTGAGAGCAGGGCGGAGGAGAAGGCTGGGCGGGAGGTGGAGCAGGACCTACAGGTGTAATACTGGTGTAATACTAACTCTATCTGTTGTCTATAGCTGAGAGCAGGGTGGAGGAGAAGGCAGGGCGGGAGGTGGAGCTGCAGGTGTAATACTGGTGTAATACTAACTCTATCTGTTGTCTGTAGCTGAGAGCAGGGTGGAGGAGAAGGCTGGGCGGGAGGTGGAGCTGCAGGTGTAATACTGGTGTAATACTAACTCTATCTGTTGTCTATAGCTGAGAGCAGGGTGGAGGAGTAGGCTGGGCGGGAGGTGGAGCAGGACCTACAGGTGTAATACTGGTGTAATACTAACTCTATCTGTTGTCTATAGCTGAGAGCAGGGTGGAGGAGAAGGCAGGGCGGGAGGTGGAGCTGCAGGTGTAATACTGGTGTAATACTAACTCTATCTGTTGTCTGTAGCTGAGAGCAGGGCGGAGGAGAAGGCAGGGCGGGAGGTGGAGCAGGACCTGCAGGTGTAATACAGGTGTAATACTAACTCTATCTGTTGTCTGTAGCTGAGAGCAGGGCGGAGGAGAAGGCAGGGCGGGAGGCTGAGCAGGACCTGCAGGTGTAATACTGGTGTAATACTAACTCTATCTGTTGTCTGTAGCTGAGAGCAGGGCGGAGGAGAAGGCAGGGCGGGAGGTGGAGCTGCAGGTGTAATACTGGTGTAATACTAACTCTATCTGTTGTCTGTAGCTGAGAGCAGGGCGGAGGAGAAGGCAGGGCGGGAGGTGGAGCTACAGGTGTAATACTGGTGTAATACTAACTCTATCTGTTGTCTGTAGCTGAGAGCAGGGTGGAGGAGTAGGCTGGGCGGGAGGTGGAGCTGCAGGTGTAATACTGGTGTAATACTAACTCTATCTGTTGTCTGTAGCTGAGAGCAGGGTGGAGGAGAAGGCAGGGCGGGAGGTGGAGCAGGACCTGCAGGTGTAATACAGGTGTAATACTAACTCTATCTGTTGTCTGTAGCTGAGAGCAGGGCGGAGGAGAAGGCAGGGCGGGAGGCTGAGCAGGACCTGCAGGTGTAATACTGGTGTAATACTAACTCTATCTGTTGTCTATAGCTGAGAGCAGGGTGGAGGAGAAGGCAGGGCGGGAGGTGGAGCTGCAGGTGTAATACAGGTGTAATACTAACTCTATCTGTTGTCTGTAGCTGAGAGCAGGGTGGAGGAGAAGGCTGGGTGGGAGGTGGAGCAGGAGCTACAGGTGTAATACTGGTGTAATACTAACTCTATCTGTTGTCTGTAGCTGAGAGCAGGGCGGAGGAGAAGGCAGGGCGGGAGGTGGAGCTGCAGGTGTAATACTGGTGTAATACTAACTCTATCTGTTGTCTGTAGCTGAGAGCAGGGCGGAGGAGAAGGCTGGGCGGGAGGTGGAGCTGCAGGTGTAATACTGGTGTAATACTAACTCTATCTGTTGTCTGTAGCTGAGAGCAGGGTGGAGGAGAAGGCAGGGCGGGAGGTGGAGCAGGACCTACAGGTGTAATACTGGTGTAATACTAACTCTATCTGTTGTCTGTAGCTGAGAGCAGGGTGGAGGAGAAGGCAGGGCGGGAGGTGGAGCTGCAGGTGTAATACAGGTGTAATACTAACTCTATCTGTTGTCTGTAGCTGAGAGCAGGGTGGAGGAGAAGGCAGGGCGGGAGGTGGAGCAGGACCTGCAGGTGTAATACTGGTGTAATACTAACTCTATCTGTTGTCTATAGCTGAGAGCAGGGTGGAGGAGAAGGCAGGGCGGGAGGTGGAGCTGCAGGTGTAATACTGGTGTAATACTAACTCTATCTGTTGTCTATAGCTGAGAGCAGGGTGGAGGAGAAGGCTGGGCGGGAGGTGGAGCTGCAGGTGTAATACTGGTGTAATACTAACTCTATCTGTTGTCTGTAGCTGAGAGCAGGGTGGAGGAGAAGGCAGGGCGGAAGGTGGAGCTGCAGGTGTAATACAGGTGTAATACTAACTCTATCTGTTGTCTGTAGCTGAGAGCAGGGTGGAGGAGAAGGCAGGGCGGGAGGTGGAGCTGCAGGTGTAATACTGGTGTAATACTAACTCTATCTGTTGTCTGTAGCTGAGAGCAGGGTGGAGGAGAAGGCAGGGCGGGAGGTGGAGCTACAGGTGTAATACTGGTGTAATACTAATGTATCTGTTGTCTGTAGCTGAGAGCAGGGTGGAGGAGAAGGCAGGGCGGGAGGTGGAGCAGGACCTGCAGGTGTAATACTGGTGTAATACTAACTCTATCTGTTGTCTATAGCTGAGAGCAGGGTGGAGGAGAAGGCAGGGCGGGAGGTGGAGCAGGACCTGCAGGTGTAATACAGGTGTAATACTAATGTATCTGTTGTCTATAGCTGAGAGCAGGGTGGAGGAGAAGGCAGGGCGGGAGGTGGAGCTGCAGGTGTAATACTGGTGTAATACTAACTCTATCTGTTGTCTATAGCTGAGAGCAGGGTGGAGGAGAAGGCTGGGCGGGAGGTGGAGCTGCAGGTGTAATACTGGTGTAATACTAACTCTATCTGTTGTCTATAGCTGAGAGCAGGGTGGAGGAGAAGGCAGGGCGGGAGGTGGACCTACAGGTGTAATACTGGTGTAATACTAACTCTATCTGTTGTCTATAGCTGAGAGCAGGGTGGAGGAGAAGGCTGGGCGGGAGGTGGAGCAGGAGCTGCAGGTGTAATACTGGTGTAATACTAATGTATCTGTTGTCTGTAGCTGAGAGCAGGGTGGAGGAGAAGGCAGGGCGGGAGGTGGAGCTGCAGGTGTAATACTGGTGTAATACTAACTCTATCTGTTGTCTGTAGCTGAGAGCAGGGTGGAGGAGAAGGCTGGGCGGGAGGTGGAGCTGCAGGTGTAATACTGGTGTAATACTAACTCTATCTGTTGTCTATAGCTGAGAGCAGGGTGGAGGAGAAGGCTGGGCGGGAGGTGGAGCTGCAGGTGTAATACTGGTGTAATACTAATGTATCTGTTGTCTATAGCTGAGAGCAGGGTGGAGGAGAAGGCAGGGTGGGAGGTGGAGCAGGAGCTGCAGGTGTAATACTGGTGTAATACTAACTCTATCTGTTGTCTGTAGCTGAGAGCAGGGTGGAGGAGAAGGCTGGGCGGGAGGTGGAGCTACAGGTGTAATACTGGTGTAATACTAACTCTATCTGTTGTCTGTAGCTGAGAGCAGGGTGGAGGAGAAGGCAGGGCGGGAGGTGGAGCTGCAGGTGTAATACTGGTGTAATACTAATGTATCTGTTGTCTGTAGCTGAGAGCAGGGTGGAGGAGAAGGCAGGGCGGGAGGTGGAGCAGGACCTGCAGGTGTAATACTGGTGTAATACTAACTCTATCTGTTGTCTATAGCTGAGAGCAGGGTGGAGGAGAAGGCAGGGCGGGAGGTGGAGCAGGACCTACAGGTGTAATACTGGTGTAATACTAACTCTATCTGTTGTCTATAGCTGAGAGCAGGGTGGAGGAGAAGGCAGGGCGGGAGGTGGAGCTGCAGGTGTAATACTGGTGTAATACTAACTCTATCTGTTGTCTATAGCTGAGAGCAGGGTGGAGGAGAAGGCAGGGCGGGAGGTGGACCTGCAGGTGTAATACTGGTGTAATACTAATGTATCTGTTGTCTGTAGCTGAGAGCAGGGTGGAGGAGAAGGCAGGGCGGGAGGTGGAGCAGGACCTGCAGGTGTAATACTGGTGTAATACTAACTCTATCTGTTGTCTATAGCTGAGAGCAGGGTGGAGGAGAAGGCAGGGCGGGAGGCTGAGCAGGACCTACAGGTGCGGGTGCGCAGTCTGGAGATGCAGCTGCTGGAGAAGGAGAAGGAGCGGGCGTCCATTCAGGTCTCACTAGACAGAGTACAGAAGGAGAAGCACCAGCTGTCTACAGAGCTGGCCAGGAGGAACGCCACAGCATCGAAAGGTGAGAACCGTGTAGCGATCCTGAAGACCACCATTCACCACAAGGGTCTGACATTTATTACTTGTTTAAACTTCTAACATTTGCATCTTTGAAATTTAAATTCACATTTGAATATTAAATCTTCAGTCAGTCCACTTTCAGTGCAGCCCTTAGACTGCCTTTGTTAAAGTTTAAAGTGGCTACGGCAGTTGAAAATAAACATTTGGGAGTAGTCAAGAATCGCCTTGAAAATGCCTCCAACAACTTAAACAAACCTTAGTCCTGTCATGATCTTATTTTACTATTAGCATTCCCATTTTGCTTTGAAAATACAATCCTTTTGAAGCTGTTGCCTCGCTCGTTACTGCACTCCCTCCATACCGTTTAAACTGCGTAAAACTGGGTCACAATATGGTAATAAGTTTGAGGAGAACTGTCAATCTACCTCAAATCGCAATATGGTCAGTGTCATGCCTATTTTTTTGTTCAAACGTAGCTCTTTCCCTTGCTGATTCACTTTTATATTAAATTTATTATTTAGCCCTTCATCCTGAAACTTTGAAAAACAACTTTACAAAACTGCGTCTGTTTGTTTACACATTGGCCAAACTGGGTCAGCTTACCAGTGACTGGTGGAATCTCTCCTATGACAAACTCACTAACTACAAGGGTCGCTCCCCCGGTCTTAGACGGCAGTCAGAAATAAATTCATTTGTTTTTATTCTAAAATATCTGTTAAAGTATGAAATATATAATTTCTGCATCTCTATTTATTTGTTAGGTAGGTTCAGACGCAAAACATACATTAATATTGGATAGAAATTCCGTTACTCATGATTCTAATCCAGAACAGAGAGAAGTGTCACTTTAATATATCCATTTTTGCACTACAGTGTTTGGTTCTGAAGCATTCATCTTAATTTATCAACAACCAATTTGTTACTATTATGATGGTCGGGAATGATGGAATATTAAAATATGACTGGGATATAACTGATCTGGGCCCTCATTCTGGAGGGACAATGTGACAATCCATATGACACTACTTAAAATACACCCAACCCGACGGGGTCAAGAGACCCTTAAGATTCATATTAATATAATGACTGCCAACTTGTATTACTATATAAGGTGAATGTGTTCATTCTGTACAGTAAGCCAGGGCCTTCATATAATGATTCAATAATTACAGCAGGTGTAGCAGCAGGTGATATATAAGGTGAATGTGTTCTTTCTGTACAGTAAAGCCAGGGCCTGCATATAATGATTCAATACTTACAGCAGGTGTAGCAGCAGGTGATATATGAGGTGAATGTGTTCATTCTGTACAGTAAAGCCAGGGCCTGCATATAATGATTCAATACTTACAGCAGGTGTAGCAGCAGGTGATATATGAGGTGAATGTGTTCTTTCTGTACAGTAAAGCCAGGGCCTGCATATAATGATTCAATAATTACAGCAGGTGTAGCAGACCGGGGCCGGCGGCCACGTTCTGCCACCCGTGCCACCCGGGGGATGACGGCAGGCAAGCGGGGAATGTCTCATGACTCTCTGAAGGCGGCCAGTAATGGAGACATCACCCACACACTACCAGCCTACCCCAGCACCGGGCGGGAGGCCACCCACACACTGCCAGCCTACCCCAGCACCGGGCGGGAGGCATCAGTGGACAGACTCTACACTCCAGGCTCCTTCTCTGGCCTACACATAGAGGATGTACTCAGGGACAACGAGGAACTGAAACTCAGGGTCAGCAGTTATATATACATCTATATATAGGTCAGATTTTCTGGAAATGTACAATTGGCAGCTGTACACATTTAGTAAATTCTGAATCAGGCTGCAATTTGGTCAATACTAGGTAAATTCGAGTATATCTGACATTGCTAGAATCGGTTGAACTGTGTTTTGTCTGAAATGTGGGATATTTGAGAGGACTGGGGAAGTTGAATTGTACATTTTCTGAAAATCTGACCCATATATAATCTCATCAAGCAGGAAAGTTTTGTTATTTCTGCTGAAATTTTTTTTTTTAAATATTTTTTTAATTTCTCTACTCTCTGTCCAGGAGATCATTATTTTATTCTCATCTTTGGAAAAGAGAGGGGAAAATACTTATTTTTACATTTGTAGTAGGCCTACATGTTATGGTGATTTACCCAGGTTGACCGGTTACAGCTGGAGGTGGATCATGGGCGGGTGCTACAGCAGAAGATGGTTGCAGAGGCCGAGAGTAGAGAGAGGCGGGCGTATGAACAGTTGCAGGAACAGGTAATCTATATACTTCTTGATTACTCTACAGTTCTGGTGCTGAAGAAATCCGGGAGATGGTTTATGATCTTACCCAGGAAATAGGGATAGAAAAGAAGGTAGAGAGGGACAGAAAGGCACTTATGCTTACAACCATTTTGTATTTAATTTAATGCACTTTAAGAATCAATCAATCATTAATGTGTTTATTCACCACTAGATGTCCTCACTGAGGCTGAGCCACCAGGTGGAGGTGCAGAAGATCCTGTCTGAACATGCCATGTCACATGCCACGTCACGCCTGGCGGAACTACAGGGACAAGTGGACACACAGGAGGTAAAGCTTTTACCCTATAGCAGTCCGGGGGCAGTTACAGGGCTCAAAAAAACCTACCAACTTCACTTGCCCATTGGTAGCCAAGATTTACTTGCCCAACATCCTTTTTCACTTGCCCAAATTTATTTGCAGAATTATAAATGAAATCACACTAATCTGTATGTATCTTGTTTCATTGTAAGTAGACATCACAACAGGGGTTTGAAATCGGAGCCGTAGAGATTTCCACTTGCCCACTCGGGCAAGTAACATTAAATTTTACTTGCCCAGAGCCATCTTTTACTTGCCCCGGGCAAGTAAACTGTAATTTCAGTTATTTTTTAAAAAGTAGATCTAACTTGTCAAGCTGAACCTTTCAAACTGATCAGATTTGTCCATTATTGTCTTTGTTCTTCCTCTCTTGCTTGCACTCTGGTGTCCAGAATATCTGTTTTTCTGTTGCAACCACCGTGACCTGTATGTCCGACAATTGGAGGTTGTTAAGACAGTTAAGGAAAGATCTTAATAGGTTAAAAATGCATTACCAGCTATGGATGCGCAAATCTGCGCATTTTTTCCTTTTGTCACATACACCAAATATAAGATGAATCCAAACATGTCCCCGAATATCTAAGAATTCCGAACTCATTAAAAGCATGTAAATAACAAAAGAAGTGGCGAATTATTCAATCAGTGCGCACCGTAAAAACGTGTATTGGATCGTCTCTCACCCAGAGATTTGACAGGGATTTCTCCCTTGTTAGCATACGTCATATATTGGAAATGAGGGCGCACCATATGCTAATGATCTCAGTTGACCTCGTTATAGTGTGATGTTTTGTGGAATTCCGTTCCATATTTTAAACAGATGTTTGTTATTTTCGTTGTAAATTATGTCATTACCACATAGGCTATAAGGCATTGCAGCAGGGGCCTGTTGTACAAGTGTTGTGATTCTTGCCTATGTTCTCTCCAATGGAAGAGGTTCACTCCTCCCTGGTTACCCATGCAGCTTCCTACCCATCATTGATTGTATACATAGGCTCCTCCTAAAAGCTGGGAATTTCACATATATGAGGAATGTTTTTCCTCCCTACAGGGGAAGATATTGCCATAAGAATATGGCTCTCCTTAGCTTATACAACAGGACCCAAGTGTCTAAGTATTGGACTTGTTGATTGAATGTTAAGTGCCAATCATCAGACCATCATTTATACATGTCTACAATTATGTCCCTACTGGTAGTGACTCATTGCTCAATGAAGCATACACCCAAATGATGGTTATGTTTGTTTGTTTCTAACTGTGACCAATAACTCGATTGCCTATTAGAACCTGTAAAGCCTATTTCTATAAACCTTGCTTCTTTGGACCCAAACTATATAAAAATAGACCCTGTGTATGTATGTGACAAGGGGTTCCCCACTACCCCTCCTGTCTTGAATGGGCATTTACAGGCCACTCATGCAGTGGTATGCAGAGCAAAAACCGATACTGAATTTGTTACTTTTAATCAGTTTTTCTTCATTTAAATCGTTTCTCCAGAACATATGGTAGGTTTAGAGTGTTTATCTCAAAGATAGTCATTTCATTTCAGGATCTTCCACAGCTGGTAATGCATCTTTAATAACCAGGAAACAAAGAAAATGTCTCCTACAGGAAGTCATTGTATTGAAAAACAGTCTGAAATGTTTTGGAAAGTCTTGAAAGACATGTATGAAATATATGGAATGTACCTAGGGTTCAGTCTGTGAAAGGGTTATGCATCAAGGTTGGGGCAACCGCAACCAAGATGCATAAGTCTTTCACAGACTGAACCTGTGGTACATTCTATATTTATTACAGCCAAAAATAAATAAAATGAATAAATAAACCGAAATAATAAACTTTTCATTTTGAAGCTTTATATTTATTATTTCAAGAGAAATTAGGGCGCATTAATACACAATTTGGCTTCCAGTGATCAGGCTTAGCTGCCAGACCTACTTGTTGTATGCGCCAAGGGTGGCATAATTTACTTGTTATGCACCCCCTTGACCAAGTCTGGCATACAATGCTAAAGGTATAGGCAACTACAGCACAGGGGTGTAATAATAAGCCAAACTGGCGAGGTAAGGAAGATTGAGAAATTATGTTTTTATGATTGAGCAGGGTTGTAGTAAAGAGTGATGTATGTTGTACAGGTGATGATACGACACCTGCGGGAGCAGCTGGAGGACAGCCACAGCGACGGGGAGCAGCTGGCCGCCTACAGAGTGCGCACCACCACACTAGAGACTCAGGTCTCCAACCTACTGGATGAACTCAGGGAGGCACACAAGTCACACACACCAGTATGTACCTTTATACACAAGTCTCACACACCAGTATGTACCTATATACACAAGTCTCACACACCAGTATGTACCTTTATACACAAGTCTCACACACCAGTATGTACCTTTATACACAAGTCTCACACACCAGTATGTACCTTTATACACAAGTCTCACACACCAGTATGTACCTTTATACACAAGTCACACACACCAGTATGTACCTTTATACACAAGTCTCACACACCAGTATGTACCTTTATACACAAGTCTCACACACCAGTATGTACCTTTATACACAAGTCTCACACACCAGTATGTACCTTTATACACAAGTCTCACACACCAGTATGTACCTTTATACACAAGTCTCACACACCAGTATGTACCTTTATACACAAGTCTCACACACCAGTATGTACCTTTATACACAAGTCACACACACCAGTATGTACCTTTATACACAAGTCTCACACACCAGTATGTACCTTTATACACAAGTCACACACACCAGTATGTACCTTTATACACACACACACCAGTATGTACCTTTATACACAAGTCTCACACACCAGTATGTACCTTTATACACAAGTCTCACACACCAGTATGTACCTTTATACACAAGTCTCACACACCAGTATGTACTTACCTTTATACACAAGTCTCACACACCAGTATGTACCTTTATACACAAGTCTCACACACCAGTATGTACCTTTATACACAAGTCTCACACACCAGTATGTACCTTTATACACAAGTCTCACACACCAGTATGTACCTTTATACACAAGTCTCACACACCAGTATGTACCTTTATACACAAGTCTCACACACCAGTATGTACTTACCTTTATACACAAGTCTCACACACCAGTATGTACTTACCTTTATACACAAGTCACACACACCAGTATGTACCTTTATACACAAGTCTCACACACCAGTATGTACTTACCTTTATACACAAGTCTCACACACCAGTATGTACCTTTATACACAAGTCTGACACACCAGTATGTACCTTTATACACAAGTCTCACACACCAGTATGTACTTACCTTTATACACAAGTCACACACACCAGTATGTACCTTTATACACAAGTCTCACACACCAGTATGTACCTTTATACACAAGTCTCACACACCAGTATGTACCTTTATACACAAGTCTCACACACCAGTATGTACCTTTATACACAAGTCTCACACACCAGTATGTACCTTTATACACAAGTCACACACACCAGTATGTACCTTTATACACAAGTCACACACACCAGTATGTACCTTTATACACAAGTCTCACACACCAGTATGTACCTTTATACACAAGTCTCACACACCAGTATGTACCTTTATACACAAGTCTCACACACCAGTATGTACCTTTATACACAAGTCACACACCAGTATGTACCTATATACACAAGTCTCACACACCAGTATGTACTTACCTTTATACACAAGTCTCACACACCAGTATGTACCTTTATACACAAGTCTCACACACCAGTATGTACCTTTATACACAAGTCTCACACACCAGTATGTACCTTTATACACAAGTCACACACACCAGTATGTACCTATATACACAAGTCACACACACCAGTATGTACCTTTATACACAAGTCTCACACACCAGTATGTACCTTTATACACAAGTCTCACACACCAGTATGTACCTTTATACACAAGTCTCACACACCAGTATGTACCTTTATACACAAGTCTCACACACCAGTATGTACCTTTATACACAAGTCTCACACACCAGTATGTACCTTTATACACAAGTCTCACACACCAGTATGTACCTTTATACACAAGTCTCACACACCAGTATGTACCTTTATACACAAGTCACACACACCAGTATGTACCTTTATACACAAGTCTCACACACCAGTATGTACCTTTATACACAAGTCTCACACACCAGTATGTACCTTTATACACAAGTCTCACACACCAGTATGTACCTTTATACACAAGTCTCACACACCAGTATGTACCTTTATACACACACACCAGTATGTACCTTTATACACAAGTCTTACACACCAGTATGTACCTTTATACACAAGTCTCACACACCAGTATGTACCTTTATACACAAGTCTCACACACCAGTATGTACCTTTATACACAAGTCTCACACACCAGTATGTACCTTTATACACAAGTCTCACACACCAGTATGTACCTTTATACACAAGTCACACACACCAGTATGTACCTTTATACACACACACCAGTATGTACCTTTATACACAAGTCTCACACACCAGTATGTACTTACCTTCATACACAAGTCTCACACACCAGTATGTACCTTTATACACAAGTCTCACACACCAGTATGTACTTACCTTTATACACAAGTCACACACACCAGTATGTACCTTTATACACAAGTCTCACACACCAGTATGTACCTTTATACACAAGTCTCACACACCAGTATGTACCTTTATACACAAGTCACACACACCAGTATGTACCTTTATACACAAGTCTCACACACCAGTATGTACCTTTATACACAAGTCTCACACACCAGTACTTACCTATATACACAAGTCTCACACACCAGTATGTACCTTTATACACAAGTCTCACACACCAGTATGTACCTTTATACACAAGTCTCACACACCAGTATGTACCTTTATACACAAGTCTCACACACCAGTATGTACCTTTATACACAAGTCTCACACACCAGTATGTACCTTTATACACAAGTCTCACACACCAGTATGTACCTTTATACACAAGTCTCACACACCAGTATGTACTTACCTTTATACACAAGTCTCACACACCAGTATGTACCTTTATACACAAGTCTCACACACCAGTATGTACCTTTATACACAAGTCTCACACACCAGTATGTACCTATATACACAAGTCTCACACACCAGTATGTACCTTTATACACAAGTCTCACACACCAGTATGTACCTTTATACACAAGTCTCACACACCAGTATGTACCTTTATACACAAGTCTCACACACCAGTATGTACCTTTATACACAAGTCTCACACACCAGTATGTACCTTTATACACAAGTCTCACACACCAGTATGTACCTTTATACACAAGTCTCACACACCAGTATGTACCTTTATACACAAGTCTCACACACCAGTATGTACCTTTATACACAAGTCCCACACACCAGTATGTACCTTTATACACAAGTCACACACACCAGTATGTACCTTTATACACAAGTCTCACACACCAGTATGTACCTTTATACACAAGTCTCACACACCAGTATGTACCTTTATACACAAGTCTCACACACCAGTATGTACCTTTATACACAAGTCTCACACACCAGTATGTACCTTTATACACAAGTCTCACACACCAGTATGTACCTTTATACACAAGTCTCACACACCAGTATGTACCTTTATACACAAGTCTCACACACCAGTATGTACTTACCTTTATACACAAGTCTCACACACCAGTATGTACTTACCTTTATACACAAGTCTCACACACCAGTATGTACCTTTATACACAAGTCTCACACACCAGTATGTACCTTTATACACAAGTCTCACACACCAGTATGTACCTTTATACACAAGTCTCACACACCAGTATGTACCTTTATACACAAGTCTCACACACCAGTATGTACCTTTATACACAAGTCTCACACACCAGTATGTACCTTTATACACAAGTCCCACACACCAGTATGTACCTTTATACACAAGTCCCACACACCAGTATGTACTTACCTTTATACACAAGTCTCACACACCAGTATGTACCTATATACACAAGTCTCACACACCAGTATGTACCTATATACACAAGTCACACACACCAGTATGTACCTTTATACACAAGTCTCACACACCAGTATGTACCTTTATACACAAGTCTCACACACCAGTATGTACTTACCTTTATACACAAGTCTCACACACCAGTATGTACCTTTATACACAAGTCTCACACACCAGTATGTACCTTTATACACAAGTCTCACACACCAGTATGTACCTTTATACACAAGTCTCACACACCAGTATGTACCTTTATACACAAGTCTCACACACCAGTATGTACCTTTATACACAAGTCACACACACCAGTATGTACCTTTATACACAAGTCTCACACACCAGTATGTACCTTTATACACAAGTCTCACACACCAGTATGTACCTTTATACACAAGTCTCACACACCAGTATGTACCTTTATACACAAGTCACACACACCAGTATGTACCTTTATACACATGTCTCACACACCAGTATGTACCTTTATACACAAGTCTCACACACCAGTATGTACCTTTATACACAAGTCTCACACACCAGTATGTACCTTTATACACAAGTCTCACACACCAGTATGTACCTTTATACACAAGTCTCACACACCAGTATGTACTTACCTTTATACACAAGTCCCACACACCAGTATGTACCTTTATACACAAGTCTCACACACCAGTATGTACCTTTATACACAAGTCTCACACACCAGTATGTACCTTTATACACAAGTCCCACACACCAGTATGTACTTACCTTTATACACAAGTCTCACACACCAGTATGTACCTTTATACACAAGTCTCACACACCAGTACTTACCTTTATACACAAGTCTCACACACCAGTATGTACCTTTATACACAAGTCCCACACACCAGTATGTACCTTTATACACAAGTCTCACACACCAGTATGTACTTACCTTTATACACAAGTCTCACACACCAGTATGTACCTTTATACACAAGTCACACACACCAGTATGTACCTATATACACAAGTCCCACACACCAGTATGTACCTTTATACACAAGTCTCACACACCAGTATGTACCTTTATACACAAGTCCCACACACCAGTATGTACCTTTATACACAAGTCTCACACACCAGTATGTACCTTTATACACAAGTCTCACACACCAGTATGTACCTTTATACACAAGTCTCACACACCAGTATGTACCTTTATACACAAGTCTCACACACCAGTATGTACCTTTATACACAAGTCTCACACACCAGTATGTACCTTTATACACAAGTCCCACACACCAGTATGTACCTTTATACACAAGTCTCACACACCAGTATGTACCTTTATACACAAGTCTCACACACCAGTATGTACCTATATACACAAGTCACACACACCAGTATGTACCTTTATACACAAGTCTCACACACCAGTATGTACCTTTATACACAAGTCTCACACACCAGTATGTACCTTTATACACAAGTCCCACACACCAGTATGTACCTTTATACACAAGTCTCACACACCAGTATGTACCTATATACACAAGTCTCACACACCAGTATGTACCTTTATACACAAGTCACACACACCAGTATGTACCTTTATACACAAGTCTCACACACCAGTATGTACCTTTATACACAAGTCTCACACACCAGTATGTACCTTTATACACAAGTCCCACACACCAGTATGTACCTTTATACACAAGTCACACACACCAGTATGTACCTTTATACACAAATCTCACACACCAGTATGTACCTTTATACACAAGTCTCACACACCAGTATGTACCTTTATACACAAGTCTCACACACCAGTATGTACCTTTATACACAAGTCTCACACACCAGTATGTACTTACCTTTATACACAAGTCTCACACACCAGTATGTACCTATATACACAAGTCTCACACACCAGTATGTACCTTTATACACAAGTCACACACACCAGTATGTACCTTTATACACAAGTCTCACACACCAGTATGTACCTTTATTACACCTATAGATTGTATAGAACTGCTACATATAGGTACCCAAGTTATTTTAATTTAACTATTGGGTAGTATACTCCCCCATATACCATCGCGGGTAGTAGTCTCCCCACTTTCTGGGCTATTCAGACCCACATGGTCATGTGGGCAACCCACCGCTTGTAGTAGAATAAACAGTATCAATGTGGACATCGCTGTGTTCAATTGCTTTTACCTTTACGAGCAATGTCATATCATAACAGAACTTAATCATGATTTGGGGTTTAGTTGATTTATAAAAGTTTTATTTGTATAATCAAGTATATTAGTGAATGAGGGAAAATAACTCTGTTTAACCTATGTTTACAGGAGATGCGGCACTACATGTCCATCCAGGACCAGATCAAGAAGCTAGAGGAGCGCCACCAGCGGAGGGAGCAGGAACTAAAGCAGATCATCCAGCAGTCTCAGGCGCTGGCTGCGGCCGACATGGAGCGTGAAGCGGAGCGGTGGAAGAAGGTGGTGGAAGAGAAGAACCAGGAGGTGGAGAGGTTCAGGGCTGAGTTGGACAAGATCCTGCAGGTGTTGAAGGAGTTGCACAGGCAGGGGGTGGTTCTACCTGTGGGGGGCTCTAGTGGTAGCAGCCGGGGGTCAGACAGGTAGCAGTGGTACAGGCAGGGGGTGGTTCTACCTGTGGGGGGCTCTAGTGGTAGCAGCCGGGGGTCAGACAGGTAGCAGTGGTACAGGCAGGGGGTGGTTCTACCTGTGGGGGGCTCCAGTGGTAGCAGCCGGGGGTCAGACAGGTAACAGTGGTAAATGGTGTATCAAGGACATAAAACTATAGCACCTAAGCCCTAAGCCTTACCACATATGTAATATGTAATATCCTATTGCCCTAAATTTTTCACAGCCTATTTATTAGCAAAAGGTGTTTTTGTGGATCATAAATGTTGGCAGGACACAGCACCAATAAATTAGGTGCGAAAACAAATAACAAAATATTCGCAGGTCTTACAATTTGCGCAACAGGAGGCAATTCGCGAATGTTGCAGGACTTTAGCTCCAAGACAATTTGGTATTATACGATACAATATATCGGCCTGGAAAATCACTAAATTTCTTCAGTCCAAAGGCGCAGAGACCCTGATCTTATATCAACAGGGCTGGAGAGAGAGGGAGGGTTCTATTTCATTTAGTCAACCACATATTACATCAAGTCTCAACAACATGTCCAGGTTTCATGGCTGAACCTCACATTCAAATACATTTACAGTCAGCTATGACTGTATTCTACCCATGATGGACCAATTGTTGTATACAGGGTGAAAAGCCTTATATTGAATGTTTAGATGAGTTTTGTATATATTAGGTACAAGAATGTATGGGAATGTTTAGGTCACCTTGTGTTGTAAATATTAAGTATATTAATTTGACATCATGTTCAATCAAAATATCTGTCCGGTTTAGTCGGTGAACTGTATTTTGAGCCTCATTTTTGTGTTTGAATTTGATTATTTGAGGCGAACGATGAACTAAAATGACTTATTCAGGTTTTCTCTAGTTGTGTATGTGAGGATGTAGGTTTTATATCGTATCAATGCTTTATTATATTGCATATGGATGACTGAGTCTAATATAGCCTGGTCTGGTCTGGAACATGTAACTTTGATTTAAGAAATCCAATTTGGCTCAGCTTGTCACTGGGACACTCAGTGATTGCCAACTCTTGTATATGTCAGATGTCCATTGATGTAAATGTCAGAACCAGACTTGTGGCCTCTCTCATGTTTAGATTACCCCTGGAGGATGACAAGAGTAACTGGAAGTAAACTATGTATTAATGTGCAACAACTGTGGTCCAGACAAACACTGACTGTTGATTCATTAGTCAACTATGAAGATTCATTTGTCAATATCTATTGTTTCTGGAGTTGTAAATGATCTAGAATGTTTTGCCCCGTGAGTTGCTTTTGTTGCGATTGACCATGAACAAATGCAGCTGTTTCACTCATACACAACACCCCACTTATCGCTTTCTGTATTTTCCAAAACCCATGTCTTTTGTCTTAATATAGAAAAAAACAGCTACATGTATACATGGATCATTGCAAGGACTGTGGAGCAAAAGGTTGACAGGGCATTACCATAAATAGTATAAGAATTTCACTGCTTTAAATGGGTCTTATGGAAACCTACAATCACGTATCTTTAGCCTGTGGTGATCAGTTTACCGCCTCTGAGCTCCAACAAGTGGAGCAATATCTAACCCTCCACCACCCGGTGGTTCTATGTACTGTATATCTAACCCTCCACCCCGGTGGTTCTATGTACTGTATATCACTGAGATGGTGTGAACTAAGGACCATTGAGGGTTTCTATATTATATATGTAATTATTGTGTAATAATGAATGTTGCTTTATAATGAGACTTACACCAAGTGTACTTAATATTGTATATTAGTTACTATTTACATTCCTTTCTATGGTTGCTATGGAAACTAATGCTCAACTATGTAAATATTACCTGATGCCTTGTATAACCACTAGGGGGCATCCTTATGGTGTATAACTTACAGTTCTGGTCAGTAATGAATCTGTATCTATATTATTTGTATTATTTATTGTCTTAATATGTATGAATGACATTATTAGTACACCCTGTATGAATGAGGATTGAATATATTGTATTTAGTGAAGCAGAACAAATGTTATTGTTATGGAAGGTATAAAAGAGTCATGCGGTACCAAACAGTTAATGAGAAATTCTTAAAACAGAACCACAAAATGAGATGCAGTTATTTTTGACATCCATATTTATCATTGGCCATACCCAAATATATGCTAAGTGTGGCCAACCAACCTACCCAAAAATGTGTCCAGTGGTCTACAAACTTACCCGTACATGAGTTCGGTGGTCTACAAACTTACCCTACATGAGTCTGGTGGTCTACAAACTTAGCGTACATGAGTCCAGTGGTCTACAAACTTACCCGTATACGTGTCCGGTGGTCTACAAACTTACCATTTGTGTCCGGTGGTCTACAAACTTACTGTACATGTGTCCGGTGGTCTACAAAGCTGTATATTTGTTGACAGTTTACAAAGTGACATATCAGAACTTGGTGCTAGCATCTATTTATATATGTGTTTACTTAACTTGTGTTGTAGTGTGTAATGCGAGGACACTTGATTAATAAACAATAGTTGATATTTGAAACTATATTCAAATTTTTCCAGTGAGCAAAACTTATTATCTATAGGTCGGCAAATGATTCTCAATTCAAACTGAAGCGATCTTTGGCTCTGTGGTCACAGAATAAATCATGTGAGCTTCATATTACACTGTGTAGCACTTGTGGACCTAGGGACAGAGATGAAGCACCAGCATTGGTCAGACTTTCCCCTCACCATACACTGAGTGACCAAAACCATTGGTCAGACTTTGCCCTCACCATGCACTGAGTGACCATTGGTCAGACTTTGCCCTCGCCATACACTGAGTGACCATTGGTCAGACTTTGCCCTCACCATACACTGAGTGACCATTGGTCAGACTTTGCCCTCACCATACACTGAGTGACCATTGGTCAGACTTTGCCCTCACCATACACTGAGTGACCATTGGTCAGAGTCCATTTTCTGCAAAAAGGCAGCCTTCCATCAGTTAGTTTAACAATAGGGGGATTTGCATGTGCCACTGCGCATGTCTGTTACAGTGCATCCTGGGATGGATTCTGTTGAAATCTGACATACAAATATTGGGCAACATTTTTATCGAAAATTCCAAGATATCATAGCTTTTGAAAATGATCTATGAAAACCAAATGCATGATGGGAAAGATGGATGTTTGTCTTGTGGAAACATGTATAACACGCGGATATTGACATTAAAGCATTAATGAACAGTCCATGCTGAACATGATATGTTTTATGTAGATTTTATACTGTACCATTACTCCCATAACTCCATGCGAATTAAGATTCAAAATGGCGGCTATGCAAATCCCCTATTGCTATATAATGTATATATTGTGAAAGTCAAAGAATGCAAGAATTAAGACTAACAATATTGTCTTTTTATTTGTGAAATATGAACATCTTCCTAGAGCTGTAGTTGTGTTACTTCAGAATAAGTTTATGGTGGTACTCGACGTGTGATGTTTTAATTCACTCATTCTCTGTCATCATTAATGGATATCATCTCGTCATGTTAAGATTCATTTGTTATATTGATAATCACTAGTCATATTAATATTTAGGAGATTTGATATGTTTGATCAAATAAAGGATTTAAGTTTAGTTTCATAACAATTTTGGTATCACTTCCGGTTTAACTGGTTGGACTTTTAAAATCCAGTTTGAGTGAAAGAATAAAATAAACTGTTTCTGAGACCATTTATATAAGACTTGGATTGTTCCCCTGAGATGTGAGATTTCTATTTATAAATCCTACTTGTAGCAAGTGTACTGTTGAAAATAAAAGTATGACTCAACAAACATTATGATGTTATTGTCAATGTTTAAAGATTATTTTTATGTGTGTAACGAGTTAAGAGTTAATTTATTGTTTAAGTAATTAAGGTGCATTAAATAAAGTATTTGATTGTATTAAATAAACTTGGCCATAGTCAGTCAGTATGTTATCCGCTTTCGCACTAGGGCGCAGTCCTGGTGAATTACCCCCTCATGATGACATGAGTCAGGGTATTGTGCCAGACCTGCCCCTCCATAGATTTAGAGTACATTGCATCAGAGATGAGTCGCTTGCTAGCTCATCTCTGAACTTCCGGAATGATGCAAGTCATCCTTCCAATCCTTCCATACTAAGTAATTCTGATGCAAAACTACCAGGGGGTTGCTAGAATGTTCTAGAACATTGCTGCAAGGCCCACTTAAGATGATGAAATCCTCATAATATATAAAGACCCCTGTCCTATATAAAGTCCTGTCAGAGTCACTACTTTACAGACTTATACATTGGAAACTTACGATTATATGAGATGGACTTGACTGCCGATATGAAGCACAATTATTCACACAATCATACATATTGAATCAAAAGAAAAGCAGCAATTGGGCATTTATAATCATCTGTAGCCAGGTCTTCCAGATCACCCAAACAAGAAAATTATATGTAATAAGCAAGTGAAATTGTATATTGTCTGTTCAGAGATTATAGGTTCATTGTCATTGTTCTTTAATTCAGGTCGTACGCGTTGTAAACTGTCTTGTATTATGTTGACTTGAGTTGACTTGTATTGCTGTTTTACTCTTCTGTTCATATATAGTGTCCTACATTATCAGTCTTGTTCATATAGCCTTTCCGTGTCAAGGCCTTAATCACATGTTATCATTTAAACATATTGAAGAAATTTAATTTAAAAAATATAAAATAAAAACTCAAGGTGGTCTGTAGTAGAAACCCCTAATGTAATGACCCCAAACTTTTAGGGGTCAGGTGATTCCCATTAACACTTTTAATAGCCTTGTGGTTAGATTATCGTTGTATGCGGTGAACTGTAACGCTTGAGCAATGTGGCTTTCTGGACTGGACTGATATTTTATTAGTCCCACTGACTGAACGGCAAGAATCACTATTTTTTATATCTTTAAATCTTATCTTTATATGAATATCTGATAGCCCTAATTAGTCCTAATGATAAATTCCTTCTGGTAAGCTTTACATATTTATGATATTTATGACCTAATGGCCATGAATATATATTTGATCCGAGTGTGTTGTATCTTGCATTTTTCTTTAATTTAATTTTTTACATATTATGTGACTGAAACACATCACATAAGTCGCAAAATTGATATTTTTCAAATTGTTTTTTTCACAAGATCACATTATTGGAATGTTTTAATTTGGGGGGAGTTTATCACTTATGGCCATATCAATCGATGTATCAAATATCAGGACAATGTATGTAGTATATCCTTTTGTTTTATTGACCCCCTGAAATATTAGAAACTTTTTTTTCAAAAACGAAAATATCAAACTTAAAATCTAGAAATACTTATTAGATTATTACTGTTTACTATCATTGAAATCGGCTTGATCTCATCTTTTCAAATATAATGGAATCTCAAAATCTATTTTTTGCGACTTATGACTCATTTTACTGAAACACATCACATATAACTGCAGAAGAATATTGGTCAGTCCCAAGGTCTAAAATACAATTATCTTTGTTTCCGGTATCTTGATGGTTAAACATTAGGGTCAGTGACCATCTTTTTAAAAAGAATTAGTTTAACATGTCTATATATGCACGCAAACGTCATTATGGGACCTAAAATATATACTATTTTACTTACTTATTACATGTTTTGGGTCGGCGGTGACTTTTTTAAATATTTAATTGTATCTTCTCAAATACCATAAAACACATAATTGGTGGCAAAACTTTAGGGTTGGTCGGATACCAGAAACAAAGATAATTTTGGGCCTAATTAGTAAATATATTAAGGCCTTTAGGCTTGTAGACGCTGGAGAGATAGTGATATTTGCACACAAGACTAATTAATCTCGTCAAACAAGTTACGTTTTACTTGTATTTTACTTGTATTAAAACAGGTTATATTTTACTTGTATTAAAGGTTGATGAGTTGTAGGAAGAAGGAAAGACGGAAACATAAGTTTTTCTTATTCACTTTATTATTATCACAGCCAGCAGCAATCAATCTTGAAGAATAACAATACATTTCATGTGTAAAATGGTTTCAGTTCTTTTAACCCAACATCATATCAACACAAGTCATACGCAATAGTAATACATTTGAACATTTATATGTGTAAAATGGTTTCAGTTCTTTTAACCAACATCATATCAACAATAGGCATGCAGAATATCAATACATTTATGTATGTGTAAAATGGTTTCAGTTCTTTTAACCAACATCATATCAACAATAGCCATGCAGAATATCAATACATTTATGTATGTGTAAAATGGTCAGTTCTTTTAACCCAACATCATGAACATCAACTATTGTTAGGCAGTACAATACATTTGGACATATATGCCATGTAATGAGTAAAATTGCTTTATTAAAAGTACCATATATAGAACAGGCACAATGGCAACATGTCAAAGTTGAAAGATCAGTTGTACAAATATACCGTAGGTGGTCAGGAGTAAGGGATGTATACATGGTTTAACTAGAATGTCCACAACGGTCAACCCCATAACGAGCGAAACCTGGTCCATGGATCTTGTGGCAGGATCTCACAGACCAGGGCCTAGAGCCCATAGCGAGAGAGCTCCTCATGGTGTAGTGGAGGCCAGGCACCATCAAACAATATGACTCATATCTAAAAAGATGGACGACCTTTTGCTCCATCAACAAGGGTGGGGAGAGAACTCCACACATTAACCACGTAATGGCCTATGTAGTTAGACTGTATAAAGAAGGCTTAGGTTATTGGGCAGTTAACTCAGCTAGATGTGCCCTCTCCTCTTACGTGCACAGAATAGAGGGAGAGACAGTAGGTAGCACTTGCTTAGTCTCTAGGATAGTGAATAGTGTACATTACAAGAGACCCCAGGCACTAGATACAGAAACCTGGGATGTGAACTGGTATGTGTTAAACAAACCAAGACGTTGGTCCCCTATAGAGGAACTTTAAATGGAGAGACTTACGTACAAAAAAATCCTCCTCTTAGCCATTGTCACAGCTAAAAGGATGCAAACTATTCACCCTATCAGCTCACTGTAATAGTGAGAATGCGCACACCATCTCGCAAGGTCTGAATCAAACCTAGACCTACGACGCCTACCCACGAGGAGTCATTCAGAAAACAGAAAAATCCTCAAAATGATCCACCCTAAATCAGCCCTATATCAGAACAGTTTCCTTTATAAGGCCCGCAAAGCATGGAACGATTTAAAGGGAAATCTGCAAAATATTGAAATCAAAAAAGAATTTCGAAGAGATGTACTGTCACTGATCCGGGCTCGTATGAGATCTGGTTTGGCTTGAATATGGATCTCCCGTCTAATTGAATACTATTGAAAACATTATTTACGTGTGTCATTTATGCATATATTAAAACTTGGAATAGAACTATTCCTTCCCTTACAACATGCCCGAATTTATAAGGTATTTAAAATAATAGTATAACAAACTACTGAATCTCATTAGCTCATATTATCGGTTCACTCATGAACTTAGGTTATGAAACTTATATTGTTGTTCACCCATGCCCATGGGTTATCTGTGTACAGGACCTGGATCGAATACATGTAATTCTGTACTCTATTTGATATTACTTCTACTCTCTACTTGTACTGCCTTTCATACATTCTTGGATTGCCCAAGTACATGGGTCATCTAAGACCAGGCACTTTATCTACTATATATATATATTATAATGTGCGTTATAAATATTCCATTGTTATTTACTTGTAATCTACATAATGCTACATGCAAAAGTTTTATTATCATCATATGTTTAGTACTGTACTGCATGAACGCCTACAGACACAATGTCTTATACAGTTTTGTTTATATATTCCTTGAATACCTATACATGTAAATTCAAGCTGTACTGCTTGTCTCAGGGAAGTAGGTAATTTACTTATTAATTTTACCCTCCTGCGTAGTCACTTTACTAAGTCATCCTAGGTTAGTCACTCTAAATCTATTCCAAATTTGTGGTAACTGCCGGAAGAGATGGTACCTCGCTGTATCATAAAGGTGTGTCGACCAATTTGTCTCTTTTATTCTACTCGACTGTACCCACTATGTACTCTTCGATTATGACAAATAAAAAACATCTTATCTTATCTTATCTTATGCAGAATATCATTCGTAGATCTATTTCAGTTCTTTTAACCCAACCACATGCACACCACTAGTCATGAAGGATACATTTAACCCAACCACATGCACACCACTAGTCATGAAGGATACATTTAACCCAACCACATGCACACCACTAGTCATGAAGGCTACATTTAACCCAACCACATGCACACCACTAGTCATGAAGGATACATCTAACCCAACCACATGTACACCACTAGTCATGAAGGATACATTTAACCCAACCACATGCACACCACTAGTCATGAAGGCTACATTTAACCCAACCACATGCACACCACTAGTCATGAAGGCTACATTTAACCCAACCACATGCACACCACTAGTCATGAAGGATACATTTAACCCAACCACATGCACACCACTAGTCATGAAGGATACATTTAACCCAACCACATGCACACCACTAGTCATGAAGGATACATTTAACCCAACCACATGCACACCACTAGTCATGAAGGATACATTTAACCCAACCACATGCACACCACTAGTCATGAAGGCTACATTTAACCCAACCACATGCACACCACTAGTCATGAAGGATACATTTAACCCAACCACATGCACACCACTAGTCATGAAGGCTACATTTAACCCAACCACATGCACACCACTAGTCATGAAGGATACATTTAACCCAACCACATGCACACCACTAGTCATGAAGGATACATTTAACCCAACCACATGCACACCACTAGTCATGAAGGATACATTTAACCCAACCACATGCACACCACTAGTCATGGAGGATACATTTAACCCAACCACATGCACACCACTAGTCATGAAGGATACATTTAACCCAACCACATGTACACCACTAGTCATGAAGGATACATTTAACCCAACCACATGCACACCACTAGTCATGGAGGATACATTTAACCCAACCACATGCACACCACTAGTCATGAAGGCTACATTTAACCCAACCACATGCACACCACTAGTCATGAAGGCTACATTTAACCCAACCACATGCACACCACTAGTCATGAAGGATACATTTAACCCAACCACATGCACACCACTAGTCATGAAGGCTACATTTAACCCAACCACATGCACACCACTAGTCATGAAGGATACATTTAACCCAACCACATGCACACCACTAGTCATGAAGGATACATTTAACCCAACCACATGCACACCACTAGTCATGAAGGATACATTTAACCCAACCACATGCACACCACTAGTCATGAAGGCTACATTTAACCCAACCACATGCACACCACTAGTCATGAAGGATACATTTAACCCAACCACATGCACACCACTAGTCATGAAGGCTACATTTGTACATTGGTGCAATGTAATGAGTAACAATGGGAAATATCATGAATATCACCAATAGTCACACAGAATGTAACGAGTAAAAAGATGACTTCATGATCCTTATTTTAATCTGACATCATAAATAGCATTAATCTTACCATGAACACAATTATACCAGGATGGGCGAGTTTGTTATAATCGAGTGTGGCATATGCCCTTTATACATAGAATTTTCATTAGAATTCCATCTGGTACCATTACCAGCTGTACCTCTGTTACTTCTATATCTAACAGAATAAATATATCTTCAACATCCAAGATATTTCTTCATCTCCTGAATAGTGTTACACCAAGTATAACAGTCACCACTCTTGGCTTTTGGAGTTGTGAAGAACAAGTGATTTATACAATTATACTCTATTTATTTCCTGTACAAAGTGAGGGAGAGATAGGACAACCATACCCGGGAACCTTACTCGGGCACAATTTGAGCATGTCAAAGAACAGTCATCAATTTGTTTCTCATGTTTAGTTACCAGAGGATAAGTCTTCAGCTAAGAATATAAATTAATGGGGGAAGGTAGTTAGATATTTACTAGTGGTAATACTCTCCCCAAATCAGGGATTCACTTGATACCAACAATTTCTTTTAGATTGTCATTTCGTATTCACAGGGACCATGGCAACCCAAGGCCTTAAAGACGTACTGACATGGATACCACTCATGATATTTTCCTGAATCTGTGTGAAATTCTGAATCGGACGGTACAATTTATTTTCTTATGTGATGTATAGTTCCTGAGTTATGAACACTTTTGTAAGTATTCTTTGATTCAAATCTGGCACCGATATGCGAGCGCGGATTTTTAGCCTGTGACGTCAGCAGAGGAAGGGTTGCATGGCCTACTTTCCTCCTGGCTCCATACAGGAGCATCTGTATTATTGGTACAGCATGCACAGACTGTAAACAAAGGGATTTCTCTGTTGTTTTCTGCGTGTTTAAGCAAGGATTACCATGGTTAAGAGGTGCATAGCAGCTAACTGTAGCAATACTAATCACAACGGAGTGAGTTTATTTAAGTTTCCAAAAATGAGGAGCTCAGAGCGAAATGGGTATCTCAAGTAAGAAGGACTAGGGAAGTGTGGGTATGTGTGGGGTGGGCTATCTGAGTTCTCTGTTCTATGCAGCGCCCATTTCACGATTTTCAGGAATTTTTTTTTTGTCAAGTTGTGAAGATTTACAGGATGCCTGATATTTTTATAATGTGAAAAGATCATTTTTATTTTGTGTTCCTAAGTTGTCTGACAGTAAACAACGCGTAAATAAGAGTTATAATGTATTTACATGGGATTTGGGGGGTGTTGTGTAATATAGTAATGATGAGAGATAGGCGTGAATTGCACGTCAAGTACTTGTTTGAAGAAATGTTTGCCAGTTTCATTAAACTTTATAAACATAACTTAATGAACTGTTCTATTTTGTAGCTGCATACTTGTTGAATAACTGTGCCGAATAGCAATAGACTAACTGGAAATGCCCATATCCAAGGACTTACTATCACATACCGAGTGAAATCCTATACTGGAACTTTAAATGTCCAGGTCTCAGTTTGCCATTTCCCAACTTTTAATTTTCGATTTTAATTGGGAAATATACTTCCTGATGTCTTACAGGCACGTTCTATAATCGAATGAAAGCTCTTAATCTCTAGATTAAGATGGCGCTATAATATAATAACTAAATTTTCTGTTTGTGCGAGATACAACTCATTTTGCCAAACCGTGTCACAATTGATGATCCCAAGCATTTCCGTCATTACCCCCTTCCCTCCACCTGACACCCAAAGAAGGGAGGAAAGAGTAAGGATAGGTCTAAACATTATTTCAAAGAAACATTTCATGTTTTGGATAATGGTACATCTGATCTCTGCTGTGAGTTCCGAAACAAGTTGGGTGACCAAATGACTGCCATCATAGTCGACTATTTGGCCAGAAAACGACCACTAACTGCCAATTTACCATTATTGCTGCACACCCTGTTGCTATAGAAACATAGACAGCACATGTATGCAATAAATACCAGCTAAGCTTGTGAAGTGATGCATACAAATGTAGAATCAAGATGGTGCCAGGAACGCACCATATATGGGGTTGTGACGTCACCACCAGACTCCTCCAGGGTGTTCCCCACATGTCACATACACAACAAGCATCATACATAGCAACTCAGTTGCTGAATGTCTTAATGAGGCAGGCATTCTCCGCCTCACTGAAGATGAAATTGGGGGAGGAATTACCTCTTCATAATGGACCAACTCCCTACATGTTTGAACCAACAGCAAGAGGTGGAATAGAACGAGAGGGTGAAACATCAGGAGGAATTACCTCTTCATAATGGACCAACTCCCTACATGTTTGAACCAACAGCAAGGGGTGGAATAGAACGAGAGGGTGAAACATCAGGAGGAATTACCTCTTCATAATGGACCAACTCCCTACATGTTTGAACCAACAGCAAGAGGTGGAATAGAACGAGAGGGTGAAACATCAGGACAGGCACAAACCCCAGTCGTTATAGATCCTTCCCAATTGGAAAGTGAAGGAGACTGGAGGATAAGTCTTAAAAGTGCATCTTGTGAAATAATTCCCAATAATAACAATTTTGAATGATATTTCAATCAAAGAGACCTCATGGTCTTTAGATTTGAGGCAGGCATACTCCGCCTCAGTGAAGATGAAAATGAGGAGTAGTTACCTCCTTATAATTGACCAATATATTTGAACCTGCCTGCAGCAAGGGGTAGAATAGAACAAGAGGGTGAAACATCAGGGCAGGCAGCAAACCCCAGTCATTGTAGATCCTTCCTCTGACAACTCAGTTGGTGAATCTCTTAATGAGGCAGGCATACTCCGCCTCAGTGAAGATGAAAATGAGGAGGAATTACCTCTTCATAATGGACCAACTCCCTACATGTTTGAACCAACAGCAAGGGGTGGAATAGAACAAGAGGGTGAACCATCAGGGCAAACCCCAGTCATTGTAGATCCTTCCCAATTGGAAAGGGACAGGGACTACTCAAATGAAATTGTTATTGGTGGCAGTCCATATACATTGCCACTGCCATCACCATTACCATTATTGCTGCACACCCTGTTGCTATAGAAACATAGACAGCGCATGTATGCAATAAATACCAGCTAAGCTTGTGAAGTGATGCATACAAATGTAGAATCAAGATGGTGCCAGGAATGCACCAAGAAATGCACCAAGACCAGCAGATGAAGAATTATAATGCAACTGGCTGTGTTACCCTGGTGGCCAAGTTCCAAAGTGGAATACTTGATAGGCAGAGTATGAAATACATCCATGGAGGACAATACATGTTTAAACTTTGAACTGTTGGTATATTTATTAAATGTTGAATGATAACAATGAAAAAATAAGAAATAGGCTCTGAAAATTGCTATCCATCAGTTAGATCAAGAAGTCCAGGAGTAAAAAAGGTCAAAGAGAGACATTCAGCTGACAACAGAGAAACAACAAAATGGTTAATAGAAATTGATTGCATATCAAGAGTATACAAGATGTCGATGTTAAAAACCCTTTTTTAGGAGATAAAAGTGTCATATCAAATGTATAGTCTGCGTGCTGCCAAGAAGTCATTCCCGGTACATAAATCTTTTAGACAACAATTTTTAAATCAGAGTAATTTGTCTTGACTGGGTACCAAAGTGTCATACTCCGTACACAAACCTCGAATGTTACCAAAAAGTCATCCTCTGTACAGGTCATATTTTTATTAACAAAAAGGGTCATTTCCATATGCATGAAGCTAATATGGTCTTGTTTTTTCTTCAATCTTCACTTTTAAATAATTACCAATGTCCAGGAAAAGAGAGGGTACGATGTAAAATTGTGTGATCGACCCCGGATGAAGAAAGAATCTGTTGATAGACTGAATAAAAACTTTTAAAAACAAAAAAAAAAGAGTATACAAGATCCATGGGTGTGTAGTTAAGCATAGCATCCTTTTTCACTTTTCCCTAAGCACAAGGCGCGTGAATTTGAAAGAATGGCAGAAGAAAACAGTCGGACTGGCATGGCATATCCCAGAGATAAAGGATCTCATCGATATTTGGGGAGAGGAGCTGACCTCGAGAAAGGTGTAGTGTGAAAGGTGTAGTGTGAAGGAGTATAAGATAAAGAATTTCAGACTAGTAGACTAAAGGAGGAGCATATTTTTTGCACAAGTTGTGACCAATATGGGCGGTTGACTGGTTCACTAGGCAGTGTGGTGAAGTTCCCTGGTGATACAGTGAGATGATCAAGATGCCTTCAAAGGTTTTAAGTCTGGATCAACCATGGGGAAGGGTTGTAAGAGAATGTGAACTGATGTTTCAAAATGTCCCATCAACAGTACAGTACAGTACAGGTCATGGTTCAAATGATGAGGATTCCTTGGGATGGGGACTGAAGTCAGGACAGGAAACCCATCCTACAGAATATCATGTTATATTGAGATAATGTATATTGTCATAGACAAAGGAAGAGAATACACAAAAGATCCCATAACATTGGATCAAATCATTCTAGATAGTGTCAGTGCCCCTCCAGCTGGTCGGTATTTGTTGAAGAAATGTGTTTGCAGTTGCGGCCTCCTATGCAGTAACATTGTAGGCCCACAGCACCATGTGAAAAGGGTAGTTAGTGCCAAGCCAACAATCAGGCGTACCACCATAAAAGTACCAGTTGCATCTAACTCAAAGGAAGAAAATCATGAAGCAACACGTCAGGCAATTGTGAACAAGGAGGTAAAGCAAATAAGGCGATTAACATCGAGAATGAACACATGTCAAGTTTTCTTCAATGATGACTGCTCCAAAACTAAAGTCACAAAATCCCAGACTATTCCCTCTGTCTTGAAAGACTGCATGAGCCCTGCACTGGAGGGACTGGGGCCTCCTTGCATGGATGATTTCATTGTAACTAATAAAACTCTGGGTCAAGTGCTACAGAAGGCTGAAAAATTGAATGCTCAGGTGGGTAGTGAACAAGCTGTTCCATGTTTTACCTTTTTCCAGGGTAGAACCTTCATCCTTTTCCACTTTTCCCTAAGCATGAGGCGCATGAATTTGAAAGAATGGCAGAAGAAAACTCTGTCGGACAGGCTTGGCAAATCCCCGAGATAAAGGATCTCATCGATATATGGGGAGAGGAGCTCATCCAGAAGGATATTGAGGGTGTAAGGATATCCACCTAGTGTCAGTTGATCTCAATAAACAGAACTTAACTGGACTTCACGTGTCGTAGTACTCATTTCACATAGTTCCAGGATAAAACTACAAGAAATAGCGGAAATAAGGCATCATGGATGAGATAAAGCCCCCAGGAAGTTTGAACATCACATCAGGGAATGTTGCCAATAACTGGGAAACGTTCGTCAGCGAACTAGAGTGGTATTTTGATGCAATAGATGTCCAGGAAGACAATCACAAGCGCCGGATTGGGTTGTTCTTCAATGTGGCGGGCCCAGATGCGAGGAAGCTGTACAAAACTTTTACCTTCGCAAAGCCTGAGGACACTAAGAATCTTACGATCATAATGAAGAAATTTGAAGAGTACTGTACGCCAAGGACCAACTTGACGTTTGAACGACTCATTCTTGACGAAGAAACAGAAGGAGGGTGAGTCGTTCGCCTCGTTCTATACGGACTTACGATTCAAAGCTACCTCATGCAAGTGGGGTGTCATGGAAGATGCCCTCATTTGCCAGACACTGGTCAGTGGGATCAGATCCAGCTTCATACGGGAGAAACTCTTACAAAAGGCAGACCTAACATTAGAATTGGCTGTGAAAACCTGCAAGGCTTAGATGAAGCTCAGATGATGGCTCCGGAAGCCACCGCCGAGTTGGTGAACGTGGCGCGTGGTCGGGCTAGTGCGGGAGACAAGTCGAGAGAGTTCCAGTGCAAGCGGTGTGGACAGAAACATGCGTGGAAACAATGCAAGGCGTGGAATCAGACCTGTCACAAGTGTGGAAAAAAGGGACATTTCGCGAGCTTATGTTTCGCACGAGTAGCTGAAGTGACCATGGACGAGTCAGCTGAGACGGAAGAAGAGGTCTACATCGGAGCTGTGGAGGTAGATGAGATACACTTGAGTAAGTCTTCTAAGTGGGTCAGCACTATTACAATTGCAAACAAATCCATAGTGGTAAAACTAGATACAGGAGCGGGTGTTAATTTGTTGAATGTTAAGGATTACAAAGCAGTAACGCATGGAAAGAAACTCACTCCTGTCCGAGTTAGACTAAAGGATTATAATGGTAAAGAAATAAAAACCTATGGTAAAATGGTACTGCGGGTAAATGTCAGTAGAGATAAGACAGTACCTGTTATGTTCTATCTATCTGTTATGTATATCTATCAAGTAGAGGGACAAGAAACTGGTGGTATTGAGTCAGACAATGAATTCAGAGAAATGTGTGAACCAATAGGGGAAGACGGGGAAATTTCAGCAATTCCTGTTAGTTATGAAATAAGGTTAAAAGAGGGTGCAATCCCAGTAATCAATCCACCTAGAAGGGTTCCAGTTGCAATAAGAGAAACATTAAAAGAAGAGCTTAATCGTATGGAAGTTATGGGAATTGTGAAGAAGGTTGAGAATCTGACAGAATGGGTCAACTCAATGGTAGTGGTCAAGAAACCAGATGGCAAGCTCAGAGTGTGTCAGGTTCCAAAGGATCTAAATAATAGTCTCAAACGAGAACACTTTCCTTTACCCACTAGAGAAGAAATAGTGGGAGATTTGGCTGGGGCGGTCTATTTTAGTAAACTGGATGCGAGCCAGGCATTTTGGCAAATCAAATTAACGGAAAACTCGCAAGAAAAAACGACTTTCTCCACGCCCTTCGGAAGGTATGCTTATAAAAGGTTGCCATATGGTCTCTCAAGTGCCCCCGAAATATTTCATAGAGCGATGATACAAATGTTTGAGGGCCTCCAGGCTGTTAAGATATACATTGACGATATACTAATCTGGGGAACAACACAAGAAGAACATGATAACAGGTAAAAGACAGAATCAAGAAGTATAACTTATCAATGAATTGGAAAAAATGTGTTATATCTCAACCGTCAGTGGTGTTCCTAGGTGAAATATTGAGTAAAGAAGGAGTAGCTCCTACTGAAGAAAGGGTTCACTCAATCGTGTCCATGGCTGATCCAACCACTAAGGAAGAGTTACAAAGAGTTTTGGGCTGTATAACATATGTGGGAAGATTCATTCCTAACTTGTCCTCAATGTTCTCCAATATTAGAAAACTGTTACATAAAGAATCAGAATGGGAATGGACGGAATCTCACAAGAAAGAATGGCAGTCTGTAAAAGAGGTATTGTCAAAACAGCCAGTGTTAGCGTATTTTGATGTAACCAAGAGTACAAAGGTGGCGACGGATGCGTCCCAAAGAGGTTTAGGGGCAGTCCTCCTCCAGAAATATGATAATGATTGGAAGCCAGTGGCTTATGCCTCCAGGGCATTAACAAAGAGTGAACAAAACTATGCCCAGATCGAGAAGGAGGCGTTAGGGGTAATATTAGGTTGTTTAAAATTTCACAACTACATATATGGCTTGAACAATGTACAAATCGAGACGGACCACAACCCCTTGATATCAATTTCAAAGAAGCCGTTAAATGAATTGTCACCAAGGTTACAGGGACTGTTTTTGAAAATTCAAAGGTATGATGTTAAGTTTGAATGGATCCCAGGAAAATTTTTGTACATTCCTGACACACTGTCTAGATTAAACATGAAAAATGATGTACAAGGGCCAATATGTAAAGAAGTCGAAGCGCAGGTAAATATGATATATGACAACATTCCTGCCTCAAATGAGCAGCTCAGTCGCATAGCCAGAGCAACAGAGGAAGATGAATTGCTGGTTTCTGTGAAACATTGTATTATGAAAGGTTGGACAAAGGGCGAGTGCCCAATATACTCACAATTCAAGGATGAACTCTGTAAAATTAATGAGATCATATTTAAAGGTGACCGGATTGTAATACCGTTATCTTTAAGAAAGGAAATGCTCGGAAGGTTACATGTAGGCCATTTCGGAATAGAAAGACAGAGACGCATGGCCCGTAATGTTATGTACTGGCCGCGTATGAACAAAGAAATAGAAGATCAGGTTCAAAGTTTAAAATACCAGTTCACACCAGATACCAAGAGTGGGACACATGAGCAGCGGAAAATTCTCATCTCAACTTCAATAGCGCATCATGGAAGACATGCAGCAGTAGCCTGACAATATTGAAGGCCCAAGGATGGTAAAACTTGAGATTCTGGGATTGTACATGGAGCAATTTCCTAACCTTAAGTCAGTAGTGCTGTATGAGGAAAAGTACAGCTTCACACCTGACATTCTCAAAGATCACACGACAACAAAGGGTCAAAATTTCTTCTTCTGTTTCCCATTTAAAAGCAGGTGAGGAAATTATCAGTGGTGGAAGCTGTTAAAACAACTACCGAAGGAAAGACGTTGCTGAGCAACTACCTGACTCAAAGTATACCATCACTGAAGATCATAAGAATATATTGACAGTGAGCTGAATTTGTTGGGGAGCACATGTACAACAGATCAATGCTCACCAGTGTCAATAATATGCGCTGCCTCATTTTCAGCAAAAGATGGATTTGTAAAGACAGACAAAGGCAAGGGGAAGTGGGGAGAAAGAAGGATGCAATCGATCTCATCATGGAGAAGCGGTGGACACAAGTTTTACCATTATTTATATCACATTTTTGTAATTCAATTCCTTATAATAACAAAATTATAAACCTTACTCATCATTATTATTGCTTTTGCTTATTTTTAAATTAATGTACTCAATTATTAAATTAATGTACTCAATTATTAGTTTCAGATTGGAAAGGATTGTAAAAAAAAAAGGGGGGAAGAATGTTCAAGTGAAGAAGAGGAAGAAATGATCGATTTAACAAGTTATTGATGAGGAACTGATTGTTTTAATCACGCCCATGAAAATTTGCTGTGTTCAAAATGGCAGGCATAAAGTATAAATTGAAACCACAACACCCCACTCGTCCCTTCCTCTATTTTCGAAATCGCATGTCTTTTAGAACCCTCGTTCAGTCGTACTCTAATCATTGTACAGAGAAGAGGCACTTTTGACAAATATGGCAGGTATTACAACTCCTGTTAAGACTGAGTTCTGCTGGATCAAAACCCTCACCACACAGAAGCGGTACTCCAATCAACAGACAGGCCAGGAAAATAGTCCTAAAAGTCTTTGATTACATGAAGGAAGAGGATGAAGGTCGGTCTATGTGAGATTTATATGCCAGAACATCCACTGGCTTTAGTGAGATGTCCATCAGATGAATTCGAAGACAAAAAATTGAAGGAAAGCTCAAAAAAAGGCAATCCAAACCAAAGGAAGGGAGGACAAGTTAAATATGACGAATTTCATCAATCAGCAGTTAGAAAGCATACTTGTCTTTACCACCGATCCATCCACCGTTTCTCGAGTATGGGGGGTCCCTGATTGTCATACATTATGTTATACTGTATCAGGTGGCGGCAGCACTCAATAAAAGAGTGGCCGCTACACCAGGTGGCGCCAGTGGTAACGGCAGGGACCCTGGAGGAGAGACCTACAATAAATAGAGTGGTAGCATACAGCTACACTCCAAGCTGCTTAACCATACCACTTGTGTCTTCATTGGGACTCCAACATTTAAACTTTTGGATTATTACAGATATTATTAGAGTATACCCACAAGGGTGTAACATTGGTGGAGAAGAACGGTCAAAATTTCGGAACAATGCCAGGTTCGCAACAAAGGTGTTACATTTCATAAATTACCCAAATCTGGCCATGAACCAGTGAAAAAAGCGTGGAGAAGTCAATTGATCCACCAGATAGCGAGGGCTGACAGCTCTCTTGAACTCTTGACAAGGCCTACATGTGCAGCTGTCACTTTGAGGACCATTTCTCCGTCTTTGCAAATGGTAAGTCTTTCTTTATAATTTTACTTTAAGGAGCTAGGTAAAAAGGAGAAAAATAAAATACACGTATAATTTACATTTACTACCAACAACAGGACATACCCATGGATGTGAACCATGTTGCTAGTTGTTAGTATGGGCTATTTTCTGGAAAAACCTACTTCCACAGATTCACTTATATCTAATCAACACCCATAGCATCTATACAAACTGCAACAAAGCAGCTTACAAGAGTCCACACGCATACAACTATGTTCTGTCTGGCCAGGTTCACAGGGTTAAATACCAGCAGAAGCAGAATATTGCTTCCTAATAGCAGACCGTCTGCCAAGCCATGGTCAGGCCATACAGCAATACACAGTATGGATGGTCATGTGTTATCAACCTATTGTACCTGCATGATGGCTGGGTAAGTAAGATCCCATCCCATCTCATCTCATTCCAACCCACTCCTTGGTTATACATATATGCCATGACAAATTTCTACACTTATATATTTATACAAAAGTTATTATATTGTTATGTCAAATGTTTATTTCTACTAAGGTGGTATTGAGTAAGACCAGATCTGATTTACTCAGAACTGACAATTACCTCCTACATTGATATAACCTGTGAATTCATTTCAATGAGAAATGTTAAAGTGTCAAGACTGCTGTAACCAATGAGTAGATCATTATGAACAAGTTACTGTATATATCATAATAAAGTTTCTAAAAAAAAAAAAAAAAAAAAAAAGTATACTTTTCATTACTAGGTGATGATGATGAGGGGAGTGAGGGGATATATGCCTTAGTGCCTGTACTACATGGCACCAAGTTACTATATTATATATGCCTTAGTGCCTGTACTACATGGCACCAAGTTACTATATTATATATGCCTTAATGCCTGTACTACATGATGAGGGGAGTGAGGGGATATATGCCTTAGTGCCTGTACTACATGGCACCAAGTTAGTATATTATAGGCAAGTTCCTAAGTCTCTCACACAAAGATTGTCATAATTTGTCAGTTTGAGAATTGAAGGCCGTAGGCATACAAAGGCTTGTCTGGATATGCCAAGGTTTGCAAACGACCTCTTCATCAGGGGGTTAATCCTTATGATCAATTATACTTTGCCAGGACCAACAGAACTAACCCCGAAAAGGGGAGTTGGTAACCAAGCGAAAATAAAATCTTTAAAAAAAGTCAAAGGCATGTGCCCTGAAGGTACTGTACGCTATACTTTTACTAGCAATATGCAGCATCAACTGGTTGTTTACTCAGGCTAAACATTTTATTCACAGGCAGTGCCTCTCTTTTATAGCAATGACATCTGCATGATCCAGTTTGTTAGATACGTGTAGAAAGTTAAGGACTATTCAATATGGGCAAAGGTTTAATCAAAAGAAGGGGGAAAGGGGAAAAATGGAGTGTATGTCAACGATCTATGGGATCGTTTTATCACAAGGTGAAGGATATTGAAAGAAGGCCTCGCTTCTTGGAGGCAGTGGTATAGAAAATACAAAAATAAAAAAGGTCGCTACACAAGAGCGTTAGAAATTGTAGATGCCAAGATGGCAGGCTTGATGAAATAAAGTTGCTATTTTAAAAAAAAGATAAAAATTGTTCTTTGTGTATTGAAATGAATTATTATATATTTTCGCACAGGCAGTGCCCTCACTTTGTGCTTATAATAGTGAACCACTGAAGAGAAAAAGATACAGGCAGAAACACGGGCGATATGAGCGTATAACCAAGTGCAGAAAGATTGAGGAAACACATTGACCTTCTGATGGAAAAAATGATGGAATGATCGATAATCCTGCCCCTAAATAGTACAGAGGATCCTTTTTGATGAATTATCCCAACAACACAAGAGTCTGAAGGAGGACTACCAAGCATTGTAGACAAGAGATCTTCAACGTAAGAGATGAAGCTGAAGCAAAAACTGGGTCTCAGTAAATTTTGATATGCTGTACTCAGAACAGATGAAGAACTGTTGACATTCTACACCGGTATCCTAGCCTTTACTCTGTTTGAGTGGATTGAAAGTGGGCAGGTTTTCTCAGTATCACACAGAAATATGAACAGAGATCTTCAACTGAGATGAAGCTGAAGCAAAAACTGGGTCTCAGTGAATTCCGATATGCTGTGTTGAGAACAGATGAAGAACTGTTGACATTCTACACCGGTATTTGTGTATCCCAGCCTGATCTGTTTGAGTGGATTGTGTCAAAAGTTGGGAGCAGCATCACACAGAAATATGAAAATATTTCTGTCCATGACCAAATTTTAATAGTTGTTATGAAGCTGAGGCTAGGATTATTAAGCAAGGACGTAGCAAATAGACTTTCTGTATCCGTGGCTACCATATGTAGGATATTGAGGAATATTTTACCGATCCTAGAAACAAGACTTAAACCCTGTATAGGAGGCCATGTAAGGAGGCAGTCCATAAAAACATGCCAAAATCTTTTAAGGAAAAGTACAGACCTAGTTTTGAGTGAGTGAGATTGCTGGTTGCTTTACGCCCTTATCAACACATTTAATATGGTTATATAAAGGGCGGGAGAGCTGATTATGAGGCAGTTTATGATCATACCCAGGAAATAGAGATAGAGAAGAAGGGAGACAGAAAGGCACTGGTCCGCCATCTTGAAGTGACTCACACGCTACGTTGAGCTATCCAAACCCTGTTCATCTTGATGTGACTTGCACGCTACGTTGAGCTATCCAAACCCTGGTCCTTAAAGTGCAAATGCAAAGCTGCTTGCAATAATCCACACAATAATGGCGGTTCATGTCCAAATTGCGAGGAGGACTCCACCTCAAAATACTGAGGATGATTCTGGATTGGGCTGTGAAGATCTAGTCACCATTTCTGGTTATGGAATTTATTTGGACGAACAAATTATCTTGAAATTGAACATGAATCATTTGCTGCCTCCGCCGAGAAGAAACAGTATAGAGTAGAAACATTTGGGAGTGAGTCAGCTTTACGCCCTTATATCAAGGGTGGGAGAGCTGAGAGGGAGTAAGTGAGATTGGTTGCTTTACACCCTTATCAACAATAAGGTTATATCAAGGGCAGGAAAGCTGAGAGGGAGGCAGTTTATGACCATACCCAGGAAATAAGAGATAGAGAAGAAGGGAGAGAGACAGAAAGGCACTTTATGGTCTTACACAGGAAATAGGAGGTTTCTTTACTACTTTCAGCGTGCTATACACGCCTAGATCGCCCGAAGTCAGCTCCCAAAGCTCTCCACCGGAACCAGTAAATAACTAGGTCATATAAGTAGGTTACATGGCGCTTTCGCCATGTGACGTTTGCGCATAGGGAGCTGCTATAGTGTGGCATACCCGCTGTAGGCAGAACTAGACGTGTGCACTAGTCTACACGTGGATCTACCCAACGAGTAGCCGACTAAGAGTAAGTACCCTTTTATTTTAGCAACGTTGTTTAGCCAAACAAATCATTATTCTATATAATATATCTCATTATATTACTTTATTACTCTTTATTCAGACAATCCCATCTGGCATGAAGGCTGAACGGAAAAACAGACGAGAACGTATGGGCCGGTTGGTAGATAAGGTTTGTAAATTATGTAATATGTAATGTCTTTAAATTGTCTATATTAAATCGGTTCAACATGTGAGAGTATGGGGATAGAAGGGAGAGCTCAGAGAGTGACAGAAAAGAGAGAAAGGTACTTTATGGTCTTACCCAGGAAATAGAGATAGAGAAGAAGGGAGAGAGACTGAGAAAGAGACAGAAAGGCACTTTATGGTCTTACATAGGAAAAAGAGAGAAACAAAATGATCAGGCCATGGTCAACACTTTTATATATAAGTACTCAGTGCTATACATTAAATATAGAAGGATTTAGGTGTAAAACATATTGTGTGTATTTGACTACATGTGTTTATATTGCAGGTGACTACATCACCCAGTGTGAGATACCTGCAGGACAGGATGGATCTAAGTCTATAAAAGATGTGTGGTGGATGGATGCCACCACCCTGGTGGCTGTACACGGGTGTGGTAAGGTCTACTATAGGTGAGCAGGGCTGTACACACACTGTGATGGGGAGTGGGTATGGAGCTTACCGTGTGGCATGTGATACCAGCACCAGCACAGTGTATGTTCTAGATTGGACTAATGATAGAGTGGTTATGTATAACATCACTAACCCTGGCCTCCAAGGCCTGGTGGTGAGGTATGGCAGCCACAGGGTCTACTAAAATTAAAATTTTATACACTGTAACCTAAAATAAACCTAATTTTAACTATGATTATGACATGTAGCGCATAAATACATTACCCAAATACTATTGATTGCAAATGGATACTTTCTACACTAGTTACACATGATTGTGACATTACAACTTTCTTACATTCCTATTTTACCCGAACGATATCCGGGTTATTCGTCACCACCATCATGATCCACTGTTAGTATCTCTATCTTTGTTCATTTCTATCTTTTTTCTCATATATAGGCATCACCTGGACAGTGTGCTGGAAGTAATAGAGCAGACAAACTTCGGTGCCCTGTCAAATGGGGGCGTGGAGCTGCTGAGGGCAGCTCGGGACATTTTCATGTCCCACCTTTCCCAGTAAATATAAATAAAGGCAGAAAATTTAATTGCTCTCTTATTGTCATTTATTTTATTTTATTCTTCCATGAATGATTTTAGTCTGAAAAAGATAATACAACTACAGTAGTTGCAATTATATTGACACACTTTATCGAGCTGACGTAAATATTTTAGGCAAAAGCATTGCATACGTACTAGTAACACTTTTAAAATACAATACATTTATTGGGAATATAACTTTAATATTCTGTGTAATATAAACCTGGCCCAAATATGTCTAGTCTATACACCATTTGAAAATGGAGAAATGCAGTATGTTGTCAATTAATGGTAACTGAAAACGGGAGCCCAACCATAAAATATAGATGTTTATTGTCACCTTTATTCATGATAAATAAATACTCATTTATTGCACATCTGATATTCTAGAGTCCCCAGGCCATCATAATACTACATCCTATATGTAACTGTACCAAATCAATCATGATACTAGATCTCATAAATATATATTAGTGTCCCTAAGACATCATGATACTAGATCCTATATGTAAGTGTCCCCAGGCCATCATGATACTACACCCTATATGTAAGTGTCCCCAGGCCATCATGATACTACACCCTATATGTAAGTGTCCCTAGGCCATCATGATACTAGATGCTACATGTGCAACTAAGTGTGCTGGGATTGTACAAAATCTCCAGTCAACAGACAGGCCAGGAAAATAATCCTAAAAGTCTTTGATTACATGAAGGAAGAGGATGAAGGTCGGTCTATGTGAGATTTATATGCCAGAACATCCACTGGCTTTAGTGAGATGTCCATCAGATGAATTCAGACAAAAAATTGAAGGAAAGCTCAAAAAAAGGCAATCCAAACCAAAGGAAGGGAGGACAAGTTAAATATGACGAATTTCATCAATCAGCAGTTAGAAAGCATACTTGTCTTTACCACCGATCCATCCACCGTTTCTCGAGTATGGGGGGGGGGGGGGGGGGGGGGGGCATAGCTGTTGTGTCCCTGATTGTCATACATGCCAGGTTCGCAACAAAGGTGGCCAAATCTGGCCATGAACCAGTGAAAAAAGCGTGGAGAAGTCAATTGATCCACCAGATAGCGAGGGCTAACAGCTCCTTGAACTCTTGACAAAGCCTACATGTGCAGCTGTCACTTTGAAGACCGTTTCTCCGTCTTTGCAAATGGTAAGTCTTTCTTTATAATTTTACTTTAAGGAGCTAGGTAAAAAGGGGAAAAATAAATTATACGTATATTTTACATTTACTACCAACAACAGGACATACTCATTGATGTGAACCATGTTGCTAGTTGCTAGTTTGGGCTATTTTCTGGAAAAACCTACTTCCACAGATTCACTTATATTTTATCAACACCCATAGCATCTATACAAACTGCAACAAAGCAGCTTACAAGAGTCTGGACGCATACAACTATGTTCTGTCTGGCCAGGTTCACAGGGTTAAATACTATTATATTTTAAAGGAAGCAGAATATTGCTTCCTAATAGCAGACCGTCTGCCAAGCCACGGTCAGGCCATACAGCTCAGCAATATACAGTATGGATGGTCATGTGTTATCAACCTATTGTACCTGCATGATGGCTGGGTAAGTATACTTTTCATTACTAGGTGATGATGATGAGGAGAGTGAGGGGATATATGCCTTACTGCCTGTACTACATGGCACCAAGTTACTATATTATAGGCAAGTTCCTAAGCCTCGCACATAAAGATTGTCATAATTTGTCAGTTTGAGAATTGAAGGCCGTAGGCATACAAAGGCTTGTCTGGATATGCCAAGGTTTGCAAACGACCTCTTCATCAGTGGGTTAATCCTTGTGATCAATTATACTTTGCCAGGACCAAGTCAAAGGCATGTGCCCTGAAGGTACTGTACGCTATTCCTTTTACTAGCAATATGCAGCATCAACTGTTTGTTTACTCAGGCTAAACATTGTATTCACAGGCAGTGCCTCTCTTTTATAGCAATGACATCTGCATGATGCAGTTTGTTAGATACGTGTAGAAAGTTAAGGGCTATTCAATATGGGCAAAGGTTTAATCAAAAGAAGGGGGAAAGGGGAAAAATGGAGAGTGTATGTCAACGATTTAAGGGATCGTTTTATCACAAGGTGAAGGATATTGAAAGAAGGCCTCGCTTCTTGGAGGCAGTGGTATAGAAAATACAAAAATACAAAAGGTCGCTACACAAGAGCGTTAGAAATTGTAGATGCCAAGATGGCAGGATTGATGAAATAAAGTTGCTATTTTAAAAAAATTGTTCTTTGTGTATTGAAATGAATTATTATATATTTTCGCACAGGCACAGTGCCCTCACTTTGTGCTTATAATAGTGAACTACTGAAGAGAAAAAGATACAAGCAGAAACACGGGCGATGCGTATAACCAAGTGCAGAAAGATTGAGGAAACACATTGACCTTCTGATGGAAAAAATTATGGAAAGACCGATAATCCTGCCCCTAATTAAATAGTACCGAGGATACTTTTTGATGAATTATCCCAACAACACAAGATTCTGAAGGTGGACTACCAAGCCTTGCAAACAGAGATCTTAAGACTTAAAGAGATGAAAATAGAGAGCTGAAGCAAAAACTGGGTCTCAGTAAATTCTGATATGCTGTACTCAGAACAAATGAAGAACTGTTGACATTCTACCCAGCCTTTGCTCTGTTGGAGTGGTGAGTGTCAAAAGTTGGGAGCAGCAGAAATATGAAAATATTTCTGTCCATGACCAAATTTTAATAGTTGTTATGAAGCTGAGGCTAGGGTTATTAAGCAAGGACATAGCAAATAGATTTTCTGTATCTGTGGCTACTATATCTAGGATCTTGAGGAATGTTTCACCAATCCTAGCAACAAGACTTAAACCCTGTACATATCAAATGGCCATCTAAGGAGGCAGTTCGTAAAAACATGCCCAAGTCTTTTAAGAAAAAATACAGACCTAGTTTTGAAGCGTATCTTTTTGCCTCCAGTTTGCTCTGCCGCTATGTCACCAGATGTTAGTAAACACTGAAAAGGGTCTATAGGTCATAGCTGGGGGCACTCGACAATACCAACCCTGAGGAGGCCCTCCAAACTAAACCAGCAGCTACCTATTAATCCAAAACGGAGGCCGGGTCACCACCCCTCGACGATCTAGGTCTCCCTCCCCCTTATGAGTTGGACGGGGACGTAATTGTGAGGTACATAACAAAACATGCACTGCCTATGAGAGTACCAGAGAAAGTGATGAGGGATTTGGTAGTGACATGTTATGATGCTATGTACACCGGGGGATTCACTGGGTGGAGCTAGTCAGACAGGAGTGGCTGGGGCTGTGAGAGCAGCTATTCCTGCAATAAAGTTACTCTCTACTCTAGAACATCAACCTATACAGATCGTTGGCTTATTCAATTATCATTCATAGCTCTAATTCAGTATAAATATTAGTATACACAATAGTATAACATTGATGTGAGAGATACCCATCTTCGAACACAGAATCCGGGGCTGGGGTGACGTCGGAAACAACTTTATTAAGAGTCTACAGTCACTAGCAGTGACTCCAACTCCAAGGCCGCTGCTGTGGAGGCCATCCTGCTATTGGCCAGCGAACAAACTGATGTTAACACCTACAACCGCACTGTCTGATAAAGCTGCTGGCGATGATGACATGAAGTAAAAGGTAATCTTGAGATTGGCTGGGAAGTTGATATAGACCATGTAAGGAAACAATTGAACTACAAACCTCCTGTCATTAATAAATGCTCATGCCTTCATGCTCATTAAGGCCAAATTCTTCATTTACAAGAAAAGGTTGTTCTACAATAACAAAATCTGCTTTTTTGAGTTCCTTAGAGAGGTTAAGTCAGCCTCGAGGGCTCTTAATGATAGTGCCAGTTACGGTCAATCTCACGTTAACGAGTTTAAGTTATGGAAGAATTTTTATACTAGTCTGTAAGCCAGTACACCCCATGAGTTGTATACGCTCGCCACGGCAACCTAGTTGAAGGAGAAAGATCCTGTTCTTCGAGGTGTAACGAAAATTGCATTGTACTTTTTGTCTTTTCTTTTCGGAGAGTTGTATATCTATTCTGTAAACTGCTCTTAGCTTGAATTCCTGTCTGACTAATGAATAAAGACCCGGTGTTGGGGAAAAAAATAAAAATAAATGCTCATGCCAAAATAGTGGAATACAGGGTAGAGGTTGCATCCAATGCAGCAAGGCATACAAACCCTGTTCTTTACAGTGCAAATACAAAGCTGCTTGCAAGAATCCACACAATGGCAGTTCATGTCCAAATTGCAAGGAGGACTCAGGAGTGAGTGAGTTTATGATCATACCAAGGAAATAGAGATAGAGAAGGGAAAGAGAGACAGAAAGGTACTTTAAGGTCTTACCCAGGACCAGGAGGACTCAGGAACTCCCACCTCAAAATACTGAGGATGAGCTGGGAAGATCTAGTCACCACTTCTGGTTATGGAATTTATTTTGACAAACAAATAATCTTGAAATTGAATATGAATCATTGCTGCCTCCGCCGAGAAGAAACAGTATAGAGTAGAAACATTTGGGAGTGAGTCAGCTTTACGCCCTTATATCAAGGGTGGGAGAGCTGAGAGGGAGTCAGTGAGATTGGTTGCTTTACACCCTTATCAACAATATGGTTATATAAAGGGCAGGAAAGCTGAGAGGGAGGCAGTTTATGATCATACCCAGGAAATAAGAGATATAGAGAAGAAGGGAGAGATGATAGTGAAAGTATTGATTTTCTTGGAAATTGATAAAATTGAAAATCAGCTGAAAGTCTGACATTTAGCATCCCTATTATATATCCCTTTCAGAAGAGGAAGCCCAACTGACACTTCAGAAGTGAGCAACATCAACGCGGCTCAGAAAAGAAACCAGACCACAAGTAGGAACTGGGTCAGGTCGGTCCTGTATTTTAGCTGGACTAGAAGGTCTTCGGGTAAGCTTTTCATATGTGACCCATTTCATTTTCATTTTTAACTTGTTTCTGAGCAGAGATTTTCAATTTGCAATCCGCAATTTTCAGTAGAGCAGCAAGAGGCTCAAAAAGGCTTTATTTTAGAAGTTACCCACACCCAAAGGGTAACAAGACATGCCATACATCAAATTAATCCTTGGAATGTGTACAATCAGAATATGCCTGATGACATTTGCACATTTTGGTGCGGGTGGAGAAAATTATTGTTTTATTACAAGTTGAAGGATATTGAAGGAAGACAAAAATACAAAAGGTCGCTACGCGAGAGCGTTAGATATTGTAGATGCCAAGATGGCAGGATTGATGAAATAAAGTTGCTATGTTTAAAAAAAAAAAAAAAATTTGGGAGTGAGTCAGCTTTACGCCCTTATATCAAGGTTATATCAAGGGTGGGAGAGCTGAGAGGGAGTAAGTGAGATTGGTTGCTTTACACCCTTTTCAACAATATGGTTATATCAAGGGCAGGAAAGCTGAGAGGGAGGCAGTTTATGATCATACCCAGGAAATAAGAGATAGAGAAGAAGGGAGAGAGACAGAAAGGCACTTTATGGTCTTACACAGGAAATAGGAGGTTAGGCCTACTTTCAGCGTGCTATACACGTCTAGATCGCCCGAAGTCAGCTCCCAAAGCTCTCCACCGGAACCAGTAAATAACTAGGTCATATAAGTAGGTTACATGGCGCTTTCGCCATGTGACGTTTGCGCATAGGGAGCTGCTATAGTGTGGCATACCCGCTGTAGGCAGAACTAGACGTGTGCACTAGTCTACACGTGGATCTACCCAACGAGTAGCCGACTAAGAGTAAGTACCCTTTTATTTTTGCAACGTTGTTTAGCCAAACAAATCATTATTCTATATAATATATCTCATTATATTACTCTTTATTCAGACAATCCCATCTGGCATGAAGGCTGAACGGAAAAACGGACGAGAACGTATGGCCCGGTTGGTAGATAAGGTTTGTAAATTATGTAATATGTAATAATAATGTCTTTAAATTGTCTATATTAAATCGGTTCAACATGTGAGAGTATGGGGATAGAAGGGAGAGCTCAGAGATAAATGGATGGATGCCACCAGGGTGGTGGCTGTACACGGGTGTGGTAAGGTCTACTATAGGTGAGCAGGGCTGCACACACACTGTGATGGGGAGTGGGTATAGAGCTTACCGTGTGGCATGTGATACCAGCACCAGCACAGTGTATGTTCTAGATTGGACTAATGATAGAGTGGTTATGTGGGTAAGACGAATTCTTTTAAACAGAGAAAAATCCTGGTTTAAGATCCTTGAGGCATATCATCAAAGGGACATAGACGAAATATTCTTATGCAGATTTAAGCCCTCGATAGCGATCAATAGTTTCTATAGGGAGCTGTTCGAAATCTGGAATAAATGTTATTTTAAAATGAAGCCAGAGAGCGTTGAGCAGATTCTTAAAGAAAGAATATGGGCGAATCGTTATATAAAGGATAAGGGACAGATGTTATATTGGTCCACATGGAAACAAAAGGGCATAACGGCCGTGGGGGACATTTTCAATGAAAACGGTAATATGATGACCACCAACGAGCTTGCTTCAAACTATGATTTTAACCCTTCTTGTTTTTCTAGACAGCTCCTAAAAAAAGCTATACCTAAGGAATGGATTAGTACCATAAAGAGGGAAAGGAATTATATTTTAGACAACTCTGTAAATTTTGTCGTCAAAGACAAAATCCTGAATATTGTCGAATGTAATGCCAAAATAGTATACGAGCAATTCATAGCTAAGCTGAAACCAAAATGGCAAAAGCTTCAGAAATGGCAGCAAAAGTTAAACTTGACCAAAGAAAAGTATGATGAAATCAACTGGGAAAATATTTTCTCGTTACCATACAAGGCCTCTACAGAGGCAAGGTTACATGTGTTCCAATACAAAATCCTTCATGGTGTATTAACGTGTAATGGGTATCTTAAGCAGATCGACGTACTAAAGAAAGACACATGCTCTTTTTGTAATAAGAAGGATGATATCATTCATTTTCTAATACTATGTCAAAGAACAAAAAGCCTATGGCTGAATATACTTAGATGGATATATGACAGCGGTTTTATGAACAAAAATATAGGTGGAAAAATGATATTCAATAGAAGGGGTAATAATGTAATCATTAAACCCATTGATATCATATTTGGAGTGGAATTAACAAACATAAACTCCAAGGTAATCAACTGGATTATCCTACAAATAAAATCCTTTATATACAGACAGAAGCTGTTTGCAAAAGGCTTCGTAGATACACTCTCAGCAATGTACGAATTACGTAAGCGATGTAGTGTGGTGCTCCACACTTTTAATTTCAGTAATACAAGCAAGGAAGAAAAAGTTGTATGGAGGCGAACTGCCGAAAGTATATCAGAATATATTGAATTGTTGAAAACCCAATAATAATATTTGTTTTTTTCAGCAGGTAGATATTCTCGATGTTAATGCGGTTAATATTCGTATATCACTGTCCTTAGAACTGTAAGAGCCCAGATGGCAGGTGTTAATGAATAAAGTTGTTTGTAAAAACAAAAAAAATGATAGAGTGGTGATGTATAACATTAATAACCCTGATGCTGGTGGTGAGGTATGGCAGCCACAGGGTGTGCAGAGGCCACAGTATGTAAGTGTGAATGACATAGTTGTATGTGAGGTGGGTAATATAACCCATGTGTCTGTGTACAACAAGCAGGTATGGCAGCCACAGGGTGTGCAGAGGCCACAGTATGTAAGTGTGAATGATATGTACATAGTTGTATGTGAGGTGGGTAATATAACCCATGTGCCTGTGTACAACAAGCAGGTATGGCAGCCACAGGGTGTGCAGAGGCCACCGTATGTAAGTGTGAATGATATGTACATAGTTGTATGTGAGGTGGGTAATATAACCCATGTGTCTGTGTACAACAAGCAGGTATGGCAGCCACAGGGTGTGCAGAGGCCACCGTATGTAAGTGTGAATGATATGTACATAGTTGTATGTGAGGTGGGTAATATAACCCATGTGTCTGTGTACAACAAGCAGGTATGGCAGCCACAGGGTGTGCGGGTGCCACAGTATGTAAGTGTGAATGATATGTACATAGTTGTATGTGAGGTGGGTAATATAACCCATGTGTCTGTGTACAACAAGCAGGTATGGCAGCCACAGGGCCACCATATGTAAGTGTGAATGACATGTACATAGTGGTATGTGAGGAGGGTAATATAACCCATGTGTCTGTGTACAACAAGCAGGTATGGCAGCCACAGGGTGTGCAGAGGCCACCATATGTAAGTGTGAATGATATGTACATAGTTGTATGTGAGGTGGGTAATATAACCCATGTGTCTGTGTACAACAAGCAGGTATGGCAGCCACAGGGTGTGCGGGTGCCACAGTATGTAAGTGTGAATGATATGTACATAGTTGTATGTGAGGTGGGTAATATAACCCATGTGTCTGTGTACAACAAGCAGGTATGGCAGCCACAGGGTGTGCAGAGGCCACAGTATGTAAGTGTGAATGATATGTACATAGTTGTATGTGAGGTGGGTAATATAACCCATGTGTCTGTGTACAACAAGCAGGTATGGCAGCCACAGGGTGTGGAGAGGCCACAGTATGTAAGTGTGAATGATATGTACATAGTTGTATGTGAGGTGGGTAATATAACCCATGTGTCTGTGTACAACAAGCAGGTATGGCAGCCACAGGGTGTGTGGGTGCCACAGTATGTAAGTGTGAATGATATGTACATAGTTGTATGTGAGGTGGGTAATATAACCCATGTGTCTGTGTACAACAAGCAGGTATGGCAGCCACAGGGTGTGCAGAGGCCACAGTATGTAAGTGTGAATGATATGTACATAGTTGTATGTGAGGTGGGTAATATAACCCATGTGTCTGTGTACAACAAGCAGGTATGGCAGCCACAGGGTGTGCGGGTGCCACAGTATGTAAGTGTGAATGATATGTACATAGTTGTATGTGAGGTGGGTAATATAACCCATGTGTCTGTGTACAACAAGCAGGTATGGCAGCCACAGGGTGTGCGGGTGCCACAGTATGTAAGTGTGAATGATATGTACATAGTTGTATGTGAGGTGGGTAATATAACCCATGTGTCTGTGTACAACAAGCAGGTATGGCAGCCACAGGGTGTGCAGAGGCCACAGTATGTAAGTGTGAATGACATAGTTGTATGTGAGGTGGGTAATATAACCCATGTGTCTGTGTACAACAAGCAGGTATGGCAGCCACAGGGTGTGCAGAGGCCACAGTATGTAAGTGTGAATGACATAGTTGTATGTGAGGTGGGTAATATAACCCATGTGTCTGTGTACAACAAGCAGGTATGGCAGCCACAGGGTGTGCCACAGTATGTAAGTGTGAATGATATGTACATAGTTGTATGTGAGGTGGGTAATATAACCCATGTGTCTGTGTACAACAAGCAGGTATGGCAGCCACGGGGTGTGCGGGTGCCACAGTATGTAAGTGTGAATGATATGTACATAGTTGTATGTGAGGTGGGTAATATAACCCATGTGTCTGTGTACAACAAGCAGGTATGGCAGCCACAGGGTGTGCGGGTGCCACAGTATGTAAGTGTGAATGACATAGTTGTATGTGAGGTGGGTAATATAACCCATGTGTCTGTGTACAACAAGCAGGTATGGCAGCCACAGGGTGTGCAGAGGCCACAGTATGTAAGTGTGAATGATATGTACATAGTTGTATGTGAGGTGGGTAATATAACCCATGTGTCTGTGTACAACAAGCAGGTATGGCAGCCACAGGGTGTGCAGAGGCCACAGTATGTAAGTGTGAATGATATGTACATAGTTGTAGGTGAGGTGGGTAATATAACCCATGTGTCTGTGTACAACAAGCAGGTATGGCAGCCACTGGGTGTGCAGAGGCCACAGTATGTAAGTGTGAATGATATGTACATAGTTGTATGTGAGGTGGGTAATATAACCCATGTGTCTGTGTACAACAAGCAGGTATGGCAGCCACAGGGTGTGCGGGTGCCACAGTATGTAAGTGTGAATGATATGTACATAGTTGTATGTGAGGTGGGTAATATAACCCATGTGTCTGTGTACAACAAGCAGGTATGGCAGCCACAGGGTGTGCAGAGGCCACCGTATGTAAGTGTGAATGATATGTACATAGTTGTATGTGAGGTGGGTAATATAACCCATGTGTCTGTGTACAACAAGCAGGTATGGCAGCCACAGGGTGTGCGGGTGCCACCGTATGTAAGTGTGAATGATATGTACATAGTTGTATGTGAGGTGGGTAATATAACCCATGTGTCTGTGTACAACAAGCAGGTATGGCAGCCACAGGGTGTGCGGGTGCCACAGTATGTAAGTGTGAATGATATGTACATAGTTGTATGTGAGGTGGGTAATATAACCCATGTGTCTGTGTACAACAAGCAGGTATGGCAGCCACAGGGTGTGCGGGTGCCACAGTATGTAAGTGTGAATGATATGTACATAGTTGTATGTGAGGTGGGTAATATAACCCATGTGTCTGTGTACAACAAGCAGGTATGGCAGCCACAGGGTGTGCAGAGGCCACAGTATGTAAGTGTGAATGACATAGTTGTATGTGAGGTGGGTAATATAACCCATGTGTCTGTGTACAACAAGCAGGTATGGCAGCCACAGGGTGTGCAGAGGCCACAGTATGTAAGTGTGAATGACATAGTTGTATGTGAGGTGGGTAATATAACCCATGTGTCTGTGTACAACAAGCAGGTATGGCAGCCACAGGGTGTGCAGAGGCCACAGTATGTAAGTGTGAATGACATAGTTGTATGTGAGGTGGGTGATATAACCCATGTGTCTGTGTACAACAAGCAGGTATGGCAGCCACGGGGTGTGCAGAGGCCACAGTATGTAAGTGTGAATGATATGTACATAGTTGTATGTGAGGTGGGTAATATAACCCATGTGTCTGTGTACAACAAGCAGGTATGGCAGCCACAGGGTGTGCGGGTGCCACAGTATGTAAGTGTGAATGATATGTACATAGTTGTATGTGAGGTGGGTAATATAACCCATGTGTCTGTGTACAACAAGCAGGTATGGCAGCCACAGGGTGTGCGGGTGCCACAGTATGTAAGTGTGAATGATATGTACATAGTTGTATGTGAGGTGGGTAATATAACCCATGTGCCTGTGTACAACAAGCAGGTATGGCAGCCACAGGGTGTGCAGAGGCCACAGTATGTAAGTGTGAATGATATGTATATAGTTGTATGTGAGGTGGGTAATATAACCCATGTGTCTGTGTACAACAAGCAGGTATGGCAGCCACAGGGTGTGCAGAGGCCACAGTATGTAAGTGTGAATGATATGTACATAGTTGTATGTGAGGTGGGTAATATAACCCATGTGTCTGTGTACAACAAGCAGGTATGGCAGCCACAGGGTGTGCAGAGGCCACAGTATGTAAGTGTGAATGATATGTACATAGTTGTATGTGAGGTGGGTAATATAACCCATGTGTCTGTGTACAACAAGCAGGTATGGCAGCCACAGGGTGTGCAGAGGCCACAGTATGTAAGTGTGAATGATATGTACATAGTTGTATGTGAGGTGGGTAATATAACCCATGTGTCTGTGTACAACAAGCAGGTATGGCAGCCACAGGGTGTGCGGGTGCCACAGTATGTAAGTGTGAATGATATGTACATAGTTGTATGTGAGGTGGGTAATATAACCCATGTGTCTGTGTACAACAAGCAGGTATGGCAGCCACTGGGTGTGCAGAGGCCACAGTATGTAAGTGTGAATGATATGTACATAGTTGTATGTGAGGTGGGTAATATAACCCATGTGTCTGTGTACAACAAGCAGGTATGGCAGCCACAGGGTGTGCAGAGGCCACCGTATGTAAGTGTGAATGATATGTACATAGTTGTATGTGAGGTGGGTAATATAACCCATGTGTCTGTGTACAACAAGCAGGTATGGCAGCCACAGGGTGTGCGGGTGCCACCGTATGTAAGTGTGAATGATATGTACATAGTTGTATGTGAGGTGGGTAATATAACCCATGTGTCTGTGTACAACAAGCAGGTATGGCAGCCACAGGGTGTGCAGAGGCCACAGTATGTAAGTGTGAATGATATGTACATAGTTGTATGTGAGGTGGGTAATATAACCCATGTGCCTGTGTACAACAAGCAGGTATGGCAGCCACAGGGTGTGCAGAGGCCACAGTATGTAAGTGTGAATGATATGTACATAGTTGTATGTGAGGTGGGTAATATAACCCATGTGTCTGTGTACAACAAGCAGGTATGGCAGCCACAGGGTGTGCAGAGGCCACAGTATGTAAGTGTGAATGATATGTACATAGTTGTATGTGAGGTGGGTAATATAACCCATGTGTCTGTGTACAACAAGCAGGTATGGCAGCCACAGGGTGTGCAGAGGCCACAGTATGTAAGTGTGAATGATATGTACATAGTTGTATGTGAGGTGGGTAATATAACCCATGTGTCTGTGTACAACAAGCAGGTATGGCAGCCACAGGGTGTGCGGGTGCCACAGTATGTAAGTGTGAATGACATAGTTGTATGTGAGGTGGGTAATATAACCCATGTGTCTGTGTACAACAAGCAGGTATGGCAGCCACAGGGTGTGCAGAGGCCACAGTATGTAAGTGTGAATGATATGTACATAGTTGTATGTGAGGTGGGTAATATAACCCATGTGTCTGTGTACAACAAGCAGGTATGGCAGCCACAGGGTGTGCGGGTGCCACAGTATGTAAGTGTGAATGACATAGTTGTATGTGAGGTGGGTAATATAACCCATGTGTCTGTGTACAACAAGCAGGTATGGCAGCCACAGGGTGTGCGGGTGCCACAGTATGTAAGTGTGAATGATATGTACATAGTTGTATGTGAGGTGGGTAATATAACCCATGTGTCTGTGTACAACAAGCAGGTATGGCAGCCACAGGGTGTGCGGGTGCCACAGTATGTAAGTGTGAATGATATGTACATAGTTGTATGTGAGGTGGGTAATTTAACCCATGTGTCTGTGTACAACAAGCAGGTATGGCAGCCACAGGGTGTGCAGAGGCCACAGTATGTAAGTGTGAATGATATGTACATAGTTGTATGTGAGGAGGGTAATATAACCCATGTGTCTGTGTACAACAAGCAGGTATGGCAGCCACAGGGTGTGCAGAGGCCACAGTATGTAAGTGTGAATGATATGTACATAGTTGTATGTGAGGTGGGTAATATAACCCATGTGTCTGTGTACAACAAGCAGGTATGGCAGCCACAGGGTGTGCGGGTGCCACAGTATGTAAGTGTGAATGACATAGTTGTATGTGAGGTGGGTAATATAACCCATGTGTCTGTGTACAACAAGCAGGTATGGCAGCCACAGGGTGTGCGGGTGCCACAGTATGTAAGTGTGAATGATATGTACATAGTTGTATGTGAGGTGGGTAATATAACCCATGTGTCTGTGTACAACAAGCAGGTATGGCAGCCACAGGGTGTGCGGGTGCCACAGTATGTAAGTGTGAATGATATGTACATAGTTGTATGTGAGGTGGGTAATATAACCCATGTGTCTGTGTACAACAAGCAGCAGGCCCTGCTCCACCAGGCACAGGTTGATCCAAGGGATTTGAATAAATCCATCGCCAGGGAACACTTTCAGCTCCCCACGAGGGACGAAGTGTTCTCTGAGATAAGGAATGCCAAAATCTTTAGCAAATTGGACGCCTCACAGGCCTTTTGGCAAATTAGATTAAATGAAGAAAGCAAGAAATTGACAACATTTGCAACACCGTATGGAAGGTACGCGTATGACAGGCTCCCTTATGGGTTGTGTTCGGCTCCAGAGGTGTTTCACCGCTCCATGGAGCAAATGTTTGAGAATCTGGAGGGTGTGAAAGTTTATGTCGACGACATACTGGTATTGGGGGAAAACCAGGAAGAACATGACAAACGGCTAGCCTTAGTAAAGGACAGGATCAGAAAGAACAATTTACTAATGAATTGGGGCAAATGTGAAATAGGGGTAGACAAAATAACCTTCATTGGAGAGGAACTGACATTGCAGGGAGTGAAACCAGACAGTAGAAAGGTTGAGGTAATTGTGAATATGGCCAAGCCCACCAGCAGGGAGGAGGTGCAGAGAATCATGGGATGTGTAAACTTTGTAGGCAGACACATACCCAACCTGGCGAGTAAGTGTGTCAACATAAGATCCCTTCTAAAGAAGCAAACTGAATGGCGGTGGGATGAGGCACACGACAAAGAATGGAGCTACATTAAAAAGGTGCTAACGTCAGCTCCAGTCCTAGCATATTTTGACATCAGGAAACCGATAAAGGTTAGTAGTGACGCGTCCCAGCAGGGGTTAGGGGCCGTGTTGCTACAGGAACACGACAACACCTGGAGGCCAGTAGCTTATGCAGCACGCTCCCTCACTGAGGCGGAAAGGAACTATGCCCAGATAGAAAAAGAACTACTGGGTATTGTGTTTGCGTGTGAAAGGTTCCATAATTACATCTATGGTACAAGGGGAATAGTCTTAGAAACTGACCACAAACCTCTGGTTCCTCTCTCTCAGAAGCCACTGCAAGACATGACCCCGCGAATTCAAAGAATGATGATGAGACTCCAAAGATACTGTTTTCAAATGAATTGGGTTCCAGGTAAATACTTGTTCATATCTGACACCTCTTCCAGAGCTAATGTGAGCGGTGATGAGGCACACGACAAAGAATGGAGCTACATTAAAAAGGTGTTAACGTCAGCTCCAGTCCTAGCATATTTTGACGTCAGGAAACCGATAAAGGTTAGTAGTGACGCGTCCCAGCAGGGGTTAGGGGCCGTGTTGCTACAGGAACACAACAACACCTGGAGGCCAGTAGCTTATGCAGCACGCTCCCTCACTGAGGCAGAAAGGAACTATGCCCAGATAGAAAAAGAACTACTGGGTATTGTGTTTGCGTGTGAAAGGTTCCATAATTACATCTATGGTACAAGGGGAATAGTCTTAGAAACTGACCACAAACCTCTGGTTCCTCTCTCTCAGAAGCCACTGCAGGACATGACCCCGCGAATTCAAAGAATGATGATGAGACTCCAAAGATACTGTTTTCAAATGAATTGGGTTCCAGGTAAATACTTGTTCATATCTGACACCTTGTCCAGAGCTAATGTGAGCGGTGGTGAGACGCACAAGATTGATGTACTAAAATCTGAAGAAATAGAGGCACAAGTAAACTTAGTATATCAGAGCTTGCCCGCGTCACAAGCTATGCTAGAACGAATAGCAGATGAAACGAATAATGATGAAATGCTGTGCGCGGTTAAGGAAGCAATAATGAATGGATGGAAAAAGGGAGCATGCCAGGCATACGCCCCCATCAGACAAGAATTGTGGGTGTCAAATGGCGTAATACTCAGGCAAAACAGAATAGTCATACCTGTCAGCATGAGAAAGGAAATGTTGGAGAAGGTTCACGAGGGACACCTCGGAATAGAAAAGCAAAGGAGGTGGGCTAGGCAGGCGATCTATTGGCCAAGATTAAATGCGGATATAGAGCAGATGGTAAAAACCTGTGGGGTATGTCTCAAATACTTGCCAGACCAGTAGAAAGAGCCCTTAATGATAGACAACGAAGAGTGGGGTCATGGGAAAAGGTGGGGATGGACTTGTTCTATTGGCATAATAATGAATATCTCCTAATGGTTGACTATCACTCATCTTTCCCTGAAATATTAAAATTGACCACGAAAACCTCTGAACAAGTTGTGACACATATAAAAAGTGTATTTGCGAGGTACGGAGTCCCTCAATTAGTGGTAACAGATAATGGACCGCAGTTTGCATCATCTCATTTCAGACTTTTTGCAGAACAGTACGGGTTTCACCACAGGACATCCTCACCGACATACCCACAGTCGAACGGAAAGGCGGAGGGCAGTGGGTATCGTCAAAACCCTCCTATCTAAGGCAAAGGACGCAGGAAAGGACCCCTACCTAGCACTCTTGGCCTATAGGAGTGCACCCTTGGAAAACAACGTCTCACCAGGAGAGGCACTCATGGGTAGAACAATTAGGGGCCCATTACCAACGCTAAGAGTCAAGAAAGTGCAAGATCAGCGACAGTGTAAACAACAGAAGTGAAAGTGATTGCATAAATAGTAAAAGTGAAAAATATAATGAACGAGCTAAAGCTCTCGGTCCCTTACAGCCTGAGGACACAGTGCTTGTAAGGGACCACAAATGGGACCCCGCAGGTGTTATAAGTAATAAATTAGGTGTAAGGTCCTATGAAGTACAGTGTGAAAACGGTAGTGTCATACGTAGAAACAGGAGGCATCTCCTACGAGTGCCCAAAGAGGTAGTAGAAAAAAGGTTACAACATTTTGAAGGTATAAATGAGGACGAGGATGTGGAAGATGTAGAAGACGTAATCCACCTTTTTAACTGGTGTTAATCCAATATTCAGCTACCTGACTGCTGGAGGGCTATGGTCGGCCACTATAGAGCTCGCTGATAAGGCAGCAAGTATCTGAACACATGCCCACTAGAGTATGCAGTTCTGTGAGGGCTCAGAACTCAAACTAAGAGAGAATTTTCTCAACTTAGTGGAACACTACAGGGGGCATCATGACCATTGTTTTCCATCTTCACGATGTAGGGAAGAAAGTGATTATGAACCTTCTAAAGCTTTATTACAAGACCCTGTAGCTGTATCTCTTCTCCAGAAAGCAATCCAAGGAACAAGACTCTACAAAAACGCTGGAGATTATGTGTATGGGCAGAGTTCGCATTAGGTGGAATCTTTTAATAATGCTGCATTAATCTACCATGACAAACGCATAGTTTTTGGGACAGAAGAGTACAAAAGAAGGAGTGACATGGCTGTCATAGAGTGGAATGAACATTTGGACAGGGGATTTACTTCCAATGCACTCACAGAGAGTGCTTTAGCTCCAAGGTACCATTTTAGCTCACTTTACTCTACTGAGTTTACACTAGACCCTGTTCGCAGCTCACTGCCCTTTATCGGTAAGTTTTCTAGTAAAGTCAACTATTTGAAGAGGGTAACTAACAAATGTTTGGGCAAATTTGAGAACTTTTAGAGGAAAAATTTAGATTAAGTGATTATTATTCAATATTAAGTGTTTAGAAATAGAGGTTTCAGTAGAAATAATGAGATTTTTCATGACTACAAAATAAATCGTTTAGGGGGATTACATGAGCTCTTAACGACTATTTGGGATTTAATCCTGGATTTGGGAATTGTTTGAACACAAAATTCTCTTCTTTCACCCCTTAATTTATATTCCTTCTTGTTGACTTAATCAGTAACGTCATTAAAAACCTGTGAGAAAATGGAGTAAAAAAACCACTGAGAAGTGGTTAAATACACTATAAATGACTGTTCATTGACATGATCCTCAAATTGTCCTGTATTCCAAGATATATCCCTCACTCATATTTTTTTTTAAATGAAAAAGAATAAATGTTTACCAGTCGTGGAAAAGGTCTAGACTACAGTACAGGGGACCAGCCCCTCAGAGCAAAGGTACTTTGCCTGTGGAGAAAGGTTGATGAGGCCGAGACGTGGACGAGACCGGCTCAGTAGTACAGTGTGCAACATAACTCAGAGACCGACACCCAGGTCCCCGTCGACTGTTCTATTGGCATAATAATGAATATCTCCTAATGGTTGACTATCACTCATCTTTCCCTGAAATAGTAAAATTGACCACGAAAACCTCTGAACAAGTTGTGACACATATAAAAAGTGTATTTGCGAGGTACGGAGTCCCTCAATTAGTGGTAACAGATAATGGACCGCAGTTTGTATCATCTCATTTCAGACTTTTTGCAGAACAGTACGGGTTTCACCACAGGACATCCTCACTGACATACCCACAGTCGAACGGAAAGGTGGAGAGGGCAGTGGGTATCGTCAAAACCCTCCTATCTAAGGCAAAGGACGCAGGAAAGGACCCCTACCTAGCACTCTTGGCCTATAGGAGTGCACCCTTGGAAAACAACGTCTCACCAGGAGAGGCACTCATGGGTAGAAGACTTAGGGGCCCATTACCAACGCTAAGAGAGTCAAGAAAGTGCAAGATCAGCGACAGTGTAAACAACAGAAGTGAAAGTGATTGCATAAATAGTAAAAGTGAAAAATATAATGAACGAGCTAAAGCTCTCACTCCCTTACAGCCTGAGGACAGTGCTAGTAAGGGACCACAAATGGGACCACGCAGGTGTTATAAGTAATAAATTAGGTCCTATGAAGTACAGTGTGAAAACGGTAGTGTCATACGTAGAAACAGGAGGCATCTCCTACGAGTGCCCAAAGAGGTAGTAGAAAAAAGGTTACAACATTTTGAAGGTATAAATGAGGACGAGGATGTGGAAGATGTAGAAGACGTAATCCACCTTTTTAACTGGTGTTAATCCAATATTCAGCTACCTGACTGCTGGAGGGCTATGGTCGGCCACTACAGAGCTCGCTGATAAGGCAGCAAGTATAAGAACACATGCCCACTAGAGTATGCAGTTCTGTGAGGGCTCAGAACTCAAACTAAGAGAGAATTTTCTCAACTTAGTGGAACACTACAGGGGGCATCATGACCATTGTTTTCCATCTTTACGATGTAGGGAAGAAAGTGATTATGAACCTTCCAAAGCTTTATTACAAGACCCTGTAGCTGTATCTCTTCTCCAGAAAGCAATCCAAGGAACAAGACTCTACAAAAACGCTGAACATTATGTGTATGGGCAGAGTTTGCATTATGTGGAATCTTTTAATAATGCTGCATTAATCTACCATGACAAACACATAGTTTTTGGGACAGAAGAGTACAAAAGAAGGAGTGACATGGCTGTCATGGAGTGGAATGAACATTTGGACAGGGGATTTACTTCCAATGCACTCACAGAGAGTGCTTTAGCTCCAAGGTGCATGCAAGGGAAAAAGGTCCTAAAAGAAAAACAATTCAATTTCTTCCAACATGCCCTGTCATGTATGCACTTTGGTGAATCCCTACTCAAAGAAATAGAACAGATCATGTTCAAATTCGTGTATAATAGTGTTCATCACAAAATTAGTGTCGATTTTCTGGCGCAAAAACCAGACAATGGAGGGCTAAATTTAAGATTGATTAGACAAATATATGAAACCAACAGAATAATGTGGGTGAAACGAATAGTACTAAGCAGAAACAGATCATGGTTCAAAATTCTTGAAACTTTCCATCAGAGAGACATAGCGGAAATATTTCTGTGCAGGTATAAACCCAGTATCTATTTAAACAGCTTTTATAAAGAGCTATTCGAGATATGGAATACAGACTGAAGCCAGAAAATATAGAGCAAATCTTAAAGGAAAGAATATGGGCCAATCGTTACATAAAAGATAAAAGGCCAAATGCTTTACTGGGATGAGTGGAAGCAAACAGGTATAACTGTATTGGGAGATATCTTGAACGAAAATGGTAACATGATGACCACTAAAGAAATTTCCATCAATTTTCAATTTGCCCCTTCCTTCTTCTCTAGACAATTACTTAAAAAAGCCATTCCTAACGAATGGATCAGATGTATAAAGAGAGAAAGAAATCATGTATTAAACAGCTCTGTGACCTTTGTAATTCATGACAAAGAAATAGATCTTTGCGAGTGCAACGCGAAAATAATATATAATCAACTGATCACAATGTTGAAACCTAAATGGAAGAAATTCCTGAAGTGGGAACAAAGCTAAACCTGTCCAAGGAAAGCTACGATGAAATTCAATGGAAAAATGTTTTTACAATACCTTATAAAGCTTCTGAAGCGAGAATACATATCTTTCAATTTAAGGTTCTGCATGGTGTACTTACCTGCAACTCTTATTTGAAGCAAATAGATGTTATTAAGAAAGACACTTGCTCCTTTTGCAAGGGTAAAGATGACATTTCACATTTTTTGGTAACGTGTTCTAGAACCAAAATGCTCTGGCAGTATGTATTAAGGTGGATTTATCGGGCTGTGAAGGAGACTTTAAAATTTGTAGTTGATTCGAGTGACAACAACATGATCAGAAAGCAAACAAATTGCAATGCGCCAACAGGATATCCCCACTTAATGTTTTACCATTATGACAGTGGATACCTCAACAAGGATGTAGAAGGCAATGTAATTTTCAATCAAAGAGGTAATAGCATTGTGTTAAGACCAAAAGATATTATCTTCGGTATTGATATAACAAATATTAACTCGAAAATTATAAATTGGCTTATTCTACAATTGAAATCCTTCATCTATCGACAGAAATTGTTTGAGAAGGGTAGAGTTGATTTTCTCTCAATGTATGAATTAAGAATGAGAGCAAGGGTAGTATTGTATTCCTTCAAACTCAGAAAAATAAGCCCCAACGAAAGAGTAATATGGAGGCGTATATCGGAAGACATAGAAGAACATATTGTCGAACTAAAAAAATGATTTATTTTACCTTTTGTTGACTTTCAGCCACGCGAAATCAAAATTGTATATGCCCAGATGGCAGGTTTCAGTAATAAAGTTGGTTGCAAAAACAAAAAAAAGCACTATGGGACAGGATCATTGGACAGTTTTACAACCATTAGAATGGGATTTTCAAAAGTTTAAAGGATGCCTCTATTTTTTAATAGTTCAGTGAGTAAGGTAAACAAACATTTTCAGACTTCTTATAATCATGTTCTCCAAGGCTATGGGTGGGAATTGATATGAATCGACATGAAACATGTGCTATTTATCTCACAAGTACTAAACAACTGTGCTGAAATAGTACTTGAATTTGATATCTAACTCATTAAAATTGTACAATATATATGAAGGAGTATAAGGCCTGTGATCATAATGTGCCCTGTGTGTGTGTGTGTCTGATTTGAAGGGCCATGTGTTCCTGATGTTTGTTGTGGTTCTGATACTTCATTATCTATGCAAACGTATCATGTGACACACTTTGCCCGCCTCCCCTGACCCACATCACAAGTTGGAAGTGATTAATGGACCCATCATGGGCCCTCATGGAGCAGCCATCCAGGAAGCCTGTAGTGCTTCCATGGCAGTGATTGGGGACCCAGGGGCAGTGCCAAAGGAAGGGAATCCATGTCATGGCTTCTCTCCATCTCCTTACAAAGATCTCCTGTGGACCATTTCGTCCATCCTGCCCCAATGATGGCTCCTAAGCCACAGAAGAGTGGATTCACTAACACAAGTATTAGAGAGCTTGATGTACTACAAGTAGTCTCCAAGTCAAGAAAGACCCTGGAGACACCAAAATGGGGAGTGAAGCAGTTTCGTGATAAGTTTTCTTTGTAATAATAGGTACCCAAATGCAACTATTACCATTTTAGCTCACTTTACTCTACTGAGTTTACACTAGACCCTGTTCGCAGCTCACTGCCCTTTATTGGTACGTTTTCTAGTAAAGTCAACTATTTGAAGAGGGTAACTAACAAATGTTTGTGCAAATTTGAGAGCTTTTAGAGGAAAAATTTAGATTAAATGATTATTATTCAATATTAAGTGTTTAGAAATAGAGGTTTCAGTAGAAATAATGAGATTTTTCATGACTACAAAATAAATTGTTTAGGGGGATTACATGAGCTCTTAACGACTATTTGGGATTTAATCCTGGATTTTGGAATTGTTTGACTGGGATAAGCCCTGGCTTATCCTCGTTTAAAAGAGAAGCTCATCATGGACCCTAGAATACCTGACCCATTCGAGCTTGGCGATTGGTGTGCTGCCTTTGGCCTGACCAAAACCACTGCTAAAGTTCTGGTCAAAGCTGGATTTGAGACGGCTGACGGGTTGAAGTTAATGCAAGGTGTAGATGCTACAGCTCTGACGCTATCGGTAGGACAGGCCCGTTTGATGAAAGTAGCACTGGCGATATTAGGCAATGATCACTTCAAGGCTGATCAAGTCACCGCTGAACAAGAAGCTAAAGACCGAGCTGCTGAAGCTGAGCAAAATGCCCGTGAAGCTGAACAACTTAACCAGCAAAAGAGAGACGAAGCTGACGCTAGGAAGGTGGAAGATGACAAGGCCCGTAAAAAACGCCTGGAGCATGAGGCGATACTCAATGCTGGTGATCAATTTGATGCATTGATCCATAACATCTCAGGGCTGGAGACACACGAATCAGGTGTGCTAAAGGAGGTGAAGGTGTAGGGGGCATAGGCTACACCCCTCCCCCGCCTGGTATACAACTGGAGACTTACGACCCCAGGTTGCGTCTGACTCTGAAGTCTAGCAACCGCAAGGCATTGCATATACAACAATACTTACCTGAATCAGTTAAACATAGAATGGCTAAGAAGAAGAGGGACGTAATGAAGTGGAACGACTCGGGAGAGGGTACTGTCATATTGAAGGCCGAGGACACCCCCAAGCTGTTGATCTCCCAGGCAGAGTGGGGTGCTGCCAACATGAGAGTGATGTTTGCATTAATGGAGGCCGGAGACCTGTTGCGTAAACATGTAGAGGACTACCTAAGCTTCACTCTTATGATGCACGAGTTTGCCAGCTTATATGAATGGCAAAGTGTAATGGATTTGGATGTACGCTATAGAGAACTCCAGGCCCAATATGAGTTTCGGTGGGGATCGCCCTGCAGGAGTCTGGAGGATACTCTGTTGATTAGACGCGCCCTCCCCCCTGTTAATGGAGGGGGAAACAAGTCTGGAGGTACTGGAGGGAAGAAATACTCAGGCAAGGATAAGGAAGCCCCCTCAGACGAGAAGTGCAAATTGTTTCTGAAAGGGCATTGCCCTTATGGCGAGGAGTGTAAAATGTCAAAGCCGAATAGCAACAAAAGTTTAGGTGCGTCCCGGTTGCACTATACCCCAACGCTTGGGACAGACACCTCAGGGGTGATGACCCCACCAGACCTTTCATCATGTCTGGAGTAATTGACGGGTTCCGTGTGACAAACAGGAACACAGAGGAGGCTGGTGCATATCATAAAAACCATCCATCAGCGACCAAGGCCGACCATAGAAAGTTCGTTGAAGATCAAATACAGAAGGAGCTCATTAATGGAAGATATGTGTTAGTTGATAACCAGCCCCGGATAGTGTCGGGCTTGGCAGCAATTCCCAAAGGTGGTGGTAAGGGAGTGCGGCTGATACATGACGCGTCCAGGCCTTAAATGATTATGCTGTCAATGAGCCTTATCGATACAGCACAGTACAGGAAGCGGGGGAGGAGATAGGCGTGGGAGATTGGCTCGCCAAAGTAGATTTGGAGAGCGCCTATCGCAGTAGTGTCAGGATACACCCCAATGATTTCCCATTAGCGGGATTGAGTTGGCATTTCAAGGGGGAGGGCAATAAATTCATGATTGACCAGTGCCTGATGTTCGGAGGTCGCCTGGCGGCGTCTATCTTTAACACCCTGTCTCAGACTGCATGCAAGATAATGCACAGCTGGGGAAACAAGCATGTTTGGTCATACCTAGATGACTTCTTGATAAGAGAGCCCACAAAGGAAAAATGCAAGGAAACGTTAAACTCCCTGATGGCCCTATTGAGAGAATTAGGCTTCGCGATCTCTTACCCAAAGGTCATAGGCCCATCACAGTGTTTGACTTTCTTAGGGATCGAAATAGACACCCCCAATTATGTCTATAGGCTTCCCAAAGACAAGACCGAGGAATTGGAGGGATTAATAAAGGACTATTCTGAGAAGACTGCGATCTCCAATCCCTGGCGGATAGAATGAGCTGGGCGTCTAGAGTGGTGTATGGAGCTCGTACCTTCACTAGACGCATCTTGGATAGAATTAGGACTTTGAGGAACCCAACCCACAAAACCAGGGTGACAAAGGGTATGTGTGCTGACTTTACATGGTGGTTAGATTTTCTCCACTCCTTCAATGGTAAGGTGCCTATCTTGGAAAAGCACAACTACACACCAGTCACCATAGACGCTTGCAGGAGTGGAGCGGGTGGGTTTTACATTGACCAGTGGTATCATGTGAACTGGAGCCACTGCCCCGACGTAGCAGGCCTCCACATTAATCATCTTGAAGTGCTAGCACTGGAGCCTGCTGCACGACTGTGGGGTGAAACTTGGAGAAACAAGCATGTTGTGTGTTATACTGACAACCAGTGTGCTGCTGCAGTTATAAACAAGGCGAGCTGTAGGGAGGCGAGTGTAATGCACTCACTTCGTAACGTATTCTGGTTGTCAACTTCAAATTAAAAGCTCTCTATTACCAAGGAGCTAGGAATGTGTTAGCTGACCAGGCTTCTCTGCTAGGAGAAGCGGGAGGTTGGGAGAAATTGCAGCAAGCAATCCAGGGCTCCTGATTATTATTCAATATTAAGTGTTTAGAAATAGAGGTTTCAGTAGAAATAATGAGATTTTTCATGACTACAAAATAAATCGTTTAGGGGGATTACATGACCTCTTAACGACTATTTGGGATTTAATCCTGGATTTGGGAATTGTTTGAACACAAAATTCTCTTCTTTCACCCCTTAATTTATATTCCTTCTTGTTGACTTAATCAGTAACGTCATTAAAAACCTGTGAGAAAATGGAGTAAAAAAACCACTGAGAAGTGGTTAAATACACTATAAATGACTGTTCATTGACATGATACCCAAATTGTCCTGTATTCCAAGATATTTCCTTCACTCATATTTTTTTTAAACGAAAAAGAATAAATGTTTACCAGTTTTGGAAAAGGTCCAGACTACAGTACAGTGGACCAGCTCCTCAGAGCAAAGGTACTTTGCCTGGAGAAAGGTTGATGAGGCCGAGACCGCGACGAGACCGGCTCAGTAGTAGACCACGCTTCCACTTACAGTGAATACAATACATTAGGTTTAGGCCTAAAATAAAATTATCTTTGTTTCCGGTCTAAAAATTGCGGTGGTTTGTTGGGAGGCCCAAAATATTGCTTTTTTACTATTTTTAATCGATTTTATTTGAGGTTGGTAAGGACATTTTAATTTTATTTTTCAAATGCCTAAATTATTTTAGGGTTGGTCAGGGACCGGAAAAAAAGCTATTTTTTTATGCCTTGCCTTTTCTTAACAAAAACTAATCTTTGCTATAGTATTCCTCCAGTGGCCTGTGTTGCATGAGGTAGTGGTAACTAATTATATCATATTGGTAACATCCTTATTGTATCCTTAACTAGGACCATATCTTATCACTAATCACCCCGTTTAGTAGTGGAATAAGGACAAGGATACAACGTGAGCAACCCATATACATCAGGGAGACATATACACAGGAGTAGCAACGATTCTGACCCAAAATGCGCAACTCGGGCTTAATTTAGCCACTGCATGCCAGGTGACACTGCAGTACTGTTGTTAGCAGTAGTACCATATATACATAGTATTCGCATGACGTCACCCCAGTCAGCGGCTATCCTCACTGGCAGCCATACTGTGTGGCAGCATAGATAGCGGGAGACACTAAATCGATAGGATTTCCCGTTTCAAATGTTTGCTATTGGCAATTATACTCATTATTCCATCATGACACACTAAAAAATGACTATATAACCTATCCGCATATTGTATATAACATTCTCTAAAACTTTCGGAGGTGAAAACTGCATTTTTGAGGCTTGGAGCACTCATGTCCAGCTAAAGTTGACCCACATTATGGCAAGCCGCGGCTAGCGCCGTGACGTCAGTGAATATTATGTATAGCCCAGGTAGTTTGATTGCCCTTTGAAAAGCATACTAGTGATGCACTTATACATAGCTAGCTACAGTTGGCGCTAGTAATAGTAGGCATTACTTTCATCTACTGTAAACGTATTAATGTTTGTGCAGTATTCGTTTTCGTGCACCCACCTTTGTGCGTGAATATAAATCCTGCCCGAGACATATAATTATTGCATAAACAACGCGTGAGCCTTCCTTGCTGCACGAATTTAAATCCATGCGAAAAGGTGTCAAACTACATACTGCGCAAAAATAAATATGTTTACAGTATACATATGCCGGTTGTGCATATTGTTCGTTGCTACTTCCTTGTATATACCTCCCTGATGCAACACGTGCAGAATAAGGACAAGTCTTGCAACAGCGCCCTGGAAAATTGTCATTCCTTTTTAATGTCTAATATCACGTACCGTATCTCACCATACAAACCGCTGCAACCCCATTTAAAGCCTGCCCTCAAAAAGTGACAGCTAAATCTGAAATATTTAAGCGCTGGTCCTGAATAATCCCTGGCTAAATGAGCTTACCTTTAGGGCGAAATATAGCCATGATTATCTACTGAAGGCATTAAGAAATTGTCGGACGCCTATCCACGCCCTTAAAACATGGATTATTTGCAAGTTCATGACATTAACGCTAAACTGAGAGGTGCTTTACCCACGAATGTCAGGGCAGATGATGATAAACTGAAGAAATCAGAAGCCCTGTTCATGAAAATGCTCACCGCCTTTGTAGGAGCGGCGCACTGGCGACGGAGATGCGAAGCATAACTAGCGGATCTTGTGATTTAAGATGATTATTCTTATTCTAAATTAAAACTTTCTGATAATGGACTGCAATAAGCATTGGCCCATCATAAGGCTGGGGCAAGGTTGAGTGTCACAGCTGGTGGTTTTCCCCAGGGATGCAAGTTGGGTTATTCAAAATTGACGGAAAAGTTTCTGAGATAAAAATATGGATATATAGGAGTATGCATATAGACATATATTCGAAAAGAATGTTAGCTTAATAGAGCTGGCTAAACAGGTTGATAGGCAGGCACTGAGCTGCTGCTGCCACCCACACCCACTACCGTCTGCCGGGCCGTACTGCCCCTGCTCCCGGTAGTGGTGTACGTTGAGTCCCCTCCGCTAAACGGAATTCCGCTACACTCCCGATGCTATCACCCCACCGAGTTGCTAGCGGAACCGTGGCTGACCAGAGATTGACACAGGCCGCCACTGGTACATAGCTCTCCCGTATTTCTAATGCAAGGTTTGGGTCTACTCTGGGGTAGATGGACATGATATTGTTGACGACCAATCCTTTTCAAGGTTTTAAATAGTAATTTGAAGAAATTAATTACAAATTTTGGAAATGAGGAGATTAAAGGAAATCCGTCAACTGACTGACAACTTGCATCCCTGTTTCCCAGTGAAATACGGTAATCATTTTATTTTTTCATTGTTTTTTTACCTGATGAGTAATTTTGAGGCAACTCGAGGGGTTGCAGGCAATATATGAAAATCTTCTTCAAATCATCGTCAATTTAAAAACTTAACATGTAAAAGTTGTAAGAGACTCGACCCGAGTCAATGACCAAGGCAAGATTGTTCTTCTGCATAATCATAGTGTATACAACTCGGAACCTTTTTCTCTGCTGAAGAAAAAAAATAGGTGTTTTTCCGATTTACCCCCCCCCCCCTTACCTAGAAAAACCTTACCCTACCTAAACATTTTTTGACCATACCCAATATTTTTTTACCACATCTTACTTTTTTTTCATTTTTTGACAAAGAAAGCTTATAAAAGCAGGAAAACGGGTTTTCCTAACCCGGAACTGTCAACAAGCACATTCCCCATGCTTAAAACAACTATTCTTATGAAATAGATATTTTTTTCAGCTCCTGGGAGGTCTTTTCCTAAAAAAGAATCAAGTTACCACCCCCCTACCTAGTTTTCAGCCAGATAAATCGGAAACACACCTATATTTTTTTTTTGCCTAAGCATACACCATTACTACAGGGAGGTATGGTCTGATCGACCCCTGATAAACACAATCGTACTGTTCTAAATTGTAGGCTTTGTAAGGTCGGCCAGACACCATGTAATACCTCAGTCATATAACAAGAGACATGCATTCATAGCCCCACTAGTAACATATTGATTGACATGCATTCATAGCCCCACTAGTAACATATTGATTGACATGCATTCATAGCCCCACTAGTAACATATGGATTGACATGCATTCATAGCCCCACTAGTAACATATGGATTGACATGCATTCATAGCCCCACTAGTAACATATTGATTGACATGCATTGATGGCAGTAACAGCAGCACCAGGTGTGGAGAAATACATCTTTATAACATGTTATAACATAGATGGCGCCACCAGGTGTGGAGAAATAGAACCAACCCTACAGCAGCTGGTTCCTCATGTCCACACTAGGGGGCAGACTTGTGGTAGACTGAGGTTGTAGAGGGAGCCTGGTTCATCATGTCCACACTAGGGGGCAGGCAGAGGGTGTAGAGGGAGCCTGGTTCCTCATGTCCACACTAGGGGGCAGGCAGAGGGTGTAGAAGGAGCCTGGTTCCTCATGTCCACACTAGGGGGCAGGCAGAGGGTGTAGAAGGAGCCTGGTTCATCATGTCCACACTAGGGGGCAGGCAGAGGGTGTAGAGGGAGCCTGGTTCATCATGTCCACACTAGGGGGCAGGCAGAGGGTGTAGAGGGAGCCTGGTTCATCATGTCCACACTAGGGGGCAGGCAGAGGGTGTAGAAGGAGCCTGGTTCATCATGTCCACACTAGGGGGCAGGCAGAGGGTGTAGAAGGAGCCTGGTTCATCATGTCCACACTAGGGGGCAGGGCAGGCAGAGGGTGTAGAGGGAGCCTGGTTCATCATGTCCACACTAGGGGGCAGGGCAGGCAGAGGGTGTAGAGGGAGCCTGGTTCCTCATGTCCACACTAGGGGGCAGGCAGAGGGTGTAGAGGGAGCCTGGTTCATCATGTCCACACTAGGGGGCAGGCAGAGGGTGTAGAAGGAGCCTGGTTCATCATGTCCACACTAGGGGGCAGGCAGAGGGTGTAGAGGGAGCCTGGTTCATCATGTCCACACTAGGGGGCAGGCAGAGGGTGTAGAGGGAGCCTGGTTCATCATGTCCACACTAGGGGACAGGCAGAGGGTGTAGAGGGAGCCTGGTTCATCATGTCCACACTAGGGGGCAGGCAGAGGGTGTAGAAGGAGCCTGGTTCATCATGTCCACACTAGGGGGCAGGCAGAGGTTGTAGAAGGAGCCTGGTTCATCATGTCCACACTAGGGGGCAGGCAGAGGGTGTAGAGGGAGCCTGGTTCCTCATGTCCACACTAGGGGGCAGGCAGAGGGTGTAGAGGGAGCCTGGTTCATCATGTCCACACTAGGGGGCAGGCAGAGGGTGTAGAGGGAGCCTGGTTCCTCATGTCCACACTAGGGGGCAGGCAGAGGGTGTAGAAGGAGCCTGGTTCATCATGTCCACACTAGGGGGCAGACAGAGGGTGTAGAAGGAGCCTGGTTCATCATGTCCACACTAGGGGGCAGGCAGAGGGTGTAGAAGGAGCCTGGTTCCTCATGTCCACACTAGGGGGCAGGGCAGGCAGAGGGTGTAGAGGGAGCCTGGTTCATCATGTCCACACTAGGGGGCAGGCAGAGGGTGTAGAAGGAGCCTGGTTCCTCATGTCCACACTAGGGGGCAGGCAGAGGGTGTAGAGGGAGCCTGGTTCATCATGTCCACACTAGGGGGCAGGCAGAGGGTGTAGAAGGAGCCTGGTTCATCATGTCCACACTAGGGGGCAGGCAGAGGGTGTAGAGGGAGCCTGGTTCATCATGTCCACACTAGGGGGCAGGCAGAGGGTGTAGAAGGAGCCTGGTTCATCATGTCCACACTAGGGGGCAGGCAGAGGGTGTAGAGGGAGCCTGGTTCATCATGTCCACACTAGGGGGCAGGCAGAGGGTGTAGAGGGAGCCTGGTTCCTCATGTCCACACTAGGGGGCAGGCAGAGGGTGTAGAAGGAGCCTGGTTCCTCATGTCCACACTAGGGGGCAGGCAGAGGGTGTAGAGGGAGCCTGGTTCATCATGTCCACACTAGGGGGCAGGCAGAGGGTGTAGAAGGAGCCTGGTTCATCATGTCCACACTAGGGGGCAGGCAGAGGGTGTAGAAGGAGCCTGGTTCCTCATGTCCACACTAGGGGGCAGGCAGAGGGTGTAGAAGGAGCCTGGTTCCTCATGTCCACACTAGGGGGCAGGCAGAGGGTGTAGAGGGAGCCTGGTTCATCATGTCCACACTAGGGGGCAGGCAGAGGGTGTAGAGGGAGCCTGGTTCATCATGTCCACACTAGGGGGCAGGCAGAGGGTGTAGAAGGAGCCTGGTTCATCATGTCCACACTAGGGGGCAGGCAGAGGGTGTAGAGGGAGCCTGGTTCATCATGTCCACACTAGGGGGCAGGCAGAGGGTGTAGAGGGAGCCTGGTTCCTCATGTCCACACTAGGGGGCAGGCAGAGGGTGTAGAAGGAGCCTGGTTCCTCATGTCCACACTAGGGGGCAGGGCAGGCAGAGGGTGTAGAAGGAGCCTGGTTCCTCATGTCCACACTAGGGGGCAGGCAGAGGGTGTAGAGGGAGCCTGGTTCCTCATGTCCACACTAGGGGGCAGGGCAGGCAGAGGGTGTAGAAGGAGCCTGGTTCCTCATGTCCACACTAGGGGGCAGGCAGAGGGTGTAGAAGGAGCCTGGTTCATCATGTCCACACTAGGGGGCAGGCAGAGGGTGTAGAAGGAGCCTGGTTCATCATGTCCACACTAGGGGGCAGGCAGAGGGTGTAGAAGGAGCCTGGTTCCTCATGTCCACACTAGGGGGCAGGGCAGGCAGAGGGTGTAGAGGGAGCCTGGTTCATCATGTCCACACTAGGGGGCAGGCAGAGGTTGTAGAAGGAGCCTGGTTCATCATGTCCACACTAGGGGGCAGGCAGAGGGTGTAGAGGGAGCCTGGTTCCTCATGTCCACACTAGGGGGCAGGCAGAGGGTGTAGAAGGAGCCTGGTTCCTCATGTCCACACTAGGGGGCAGGCAGAGGTTGTAGAGGGAGCCTGGTTCCTCATGTCCACACTAGGGGGCAGGCAGAGGGTGTAGAAGGAGCCTGGTTCATCATGTCCACACTAGGGGGCAGGCAGAGGTTGTAGAGGGAGCCTGGTTCATCATGTCCACACTAGGGGGCAGGCAGAGGGTGTAGAGGGAGCCTGGTTCATCATGTCCACACTAGGGGGCAGGGCAGGCAGAGGTTGTAGAAGGAGCCTGGTTCATCATGTCCACACTAGGGGGCAGGCAGAGGGTGTAGAGGGAGCCTGGTTCATCATGTCCACACTAGGGGGCAGGCAGAGGGTGTAGAAGGAGCCTGGTTTATCATGTCCACACTAGGGGGCAGGCAGAGGGTGTAGAAGGAGCCTGGTTCATCATGTCCACACTAGGGGGCAGGCAGAGGGTGTAGAGGGAGCCTGGTTCATCATGTCCACACTAGGGGGCAGGGCAGGCAGAGGGTGTAGAAGGAGCCTGGTTCATCATGTCCACACTAGGGGGCAGGCAGAGGGTGTAGAAGGAGCCTGGTTCATCATGTCCACACTAGGGGGCAGGCAGAGGGTGTAGAGGGAGCCTGGTTCATCATGTCCACACTAGGGGGCAGGCAGAGGGTGTAGAAGGAGCCTGGTTCCTCATGTCCACACTAGGGGGCAGGCAGAGGGTGTAGAAGGAGCCTGGTTCATCATGTCCACACTAGGGGGCAGGCAGAGGTTGTAGAAGGAGCCTGGTTCATCATGTCCACACTAGGGGGCAGGCAGAGGGTGTAGAAGGAGCCTGGTTCATCATGTCCACACTAGGGGGCAGGCAGAGGGTGTAGAGGGAGCCTGGTTCCTCATGTCCACACTAGGGGGCAGGCAGAGGGTGTAGAGGGAGCCTGGTTCATCATGTCCACACTAGGGGGCAGGCAGAGGGTGTAGAGGGAGCCTGGTTCATCATGTCCACACTAGGGGGCAGGCAGAGGGTGTAGAGGGAGCCTGGTTCCTCATGTCCACACTAGGGGGCAGGCAGAGGGTGTAGAGGGAGCCTGGTTCATCATGTCCACACTAGGGGGCAGGCAGAGGGTGTAGAAGGAGCCTGGTTCATCATGTCCACACTAGGGGGCAGGCAGAGGGTGTAGAGGGAGCCTGGTTCATCATGTCCACACTAGGGGGCAGGCAGAGGGTGTAGAGGGAGCCTGGTTCATCATGTCCACACTAGGGGGCAGGCAGAGGGTGTAGAAGGAGCCTGGTTCATCATGTCCACACTAGGGGGCAGGCAGAGGGTGTAGAAGGAGCCTGGTTCATCATGTCCACACTAGGGGGCAGGCAGAGGGTGTAGAGGGAGCCTGGTTCCTCATGTCCACACTAGGGGGCAGGCAGAGGTTGTAGAGGGAGCCTGGTTCATCATGTCCACACTAGGGGGCAGGCAGAGGGTGTAGAAGGAGCCTGGTTCATCATGTCCACACTAGGGGGCAGGCAGAGGGTGTAGAAGGAGCCTGGTTCCTCATGTCCACACTAGGGGGCAGGGCAGGCAGAGGGTGTAGAAGGAGCCTGGTTCATCATGTCCACACTAGGGGGCAGGCACAGGGTGTAGAAGGAGCCTGGTTCATCATGTCCACACTAGGGGGCAGGCAGAGGGTGTAGAAGGAGCCTGGTTCATCATGTCCACACTAGGGGGCAGGCAGAGGGTGTAGAGGGAGCCTGGTTCCTCATGTCCACACTAGGGGGCAGGCAGAGGGTGTAGAAGGAGCCTGGTTCCTCATGTCCACACTAGGGGGCAGGCAGAGGTTGTAGAAGGAGCCTGGTTCATCATGTCCACACTAGGGGGCAGGCAGAGGGTGTAGAGGGAGCCTGGTTCCTCATGTCCACACTAGGGGGCAGGCAGAGGGTGTAGAAGGAGCCTGGTTCCTCATGTCCACACTAGGGGGCAGGCAGAGGGTGTAGAAGGAGCCTGGTTCATCATGTCCACACTAGGGGGCAGGCAGAGGGTGTAGAGGGAGCCTGGTTCCTCATGTCCACACTAGGGGGCAGGCAGAGGGTGTAGAGGGAGCCTGGTTCATCATGTCCACACTAGGGGGCAGGCAGAGGGTGTAGAAGGAGCCTGGTTCATCATGTCCACACTAGGGGGCAGGCAGAGGGTGTAGAGGGAGCCTGGTTCCTCATGTCCACACTAGGGGGCAGGCAGAGGGTGTAGAGGGAGCCTGGTTCATCATGTCCACACTAGGGGGCAGGCAGAGGGTGTAGAAGGAGCCTGGTTCCTCATGTCCACACTAGGGGGCAGGCAGAGGGTGTAGAAGGAGCCTGGTTCATCATGTCCACACTAGGGGGCAGGCAGAGGGTGTAGAGGGAGCCTGGTTCATCATGTCCACACTAGGGGGCAGGCAGAGGGTGTAGAAGGAGCCTGGTTCATCATGTCCACACTAGGGGGCAGGCAGAGGGTGTAGAAGGAGCCTGGTTCCTCATGTCCACACTAGGGGGCAGGCAGAGGGTGTAGAAGGAGCCTGGTTCATCATGTCCACACTAGGGGGCAGGCAGAGGTTGTAGAGGGAGCCTGGTTCATCATGTCCACACTAGGGGGCAGGCACAGGGTGTAGAAGGAGCCTGGTTCATCATGTCCACACTAGGGGGCAGGCAGAGGGTGTAGAGGGAGCCTGGTTCATCATGTCCACACTAGGGGGCAGGGCAGGCAGAGGTTGTAGAGGGAGCCTGGTTCATCATGTCCACACTAGGGGGCAGGCAGAGGGTGTAGAAGGAGCCTGGTTCCTCATGTCCACACTAGGGGGCAGGCAGAGGGTGTAGAGGGAGCCTGGTTCATCATGTCCACACTAGGGGGCAGGCAGAGGGTGTAGAAGGAGCCTGGTTCATCATGTCCACACTAGGGGGCAGGCAGAGGGTGTAGAAGGAGCCTGGTTCATCATGTCCACACTAGGGGGCAGGGCAGGCAGAGGGTGTAGAAGGAGCCTGGTTCCTCATGTCCACACTAGGGGGCAGGCAGAGGGTGTAGAGGGAGCCTGGTTCATCATGTCCACACTAGGGGGCAGGGCAGGCAGAGGGTGTAGAGGGAGCCTGGTTCCTCATGTCCACACTAGGGGGCAGGCAGAGGTTGTAGAGGGAGCCTGGTTCCTCATGTCCACACTAGGGGGCAGACAGAGGGTGTAGAAGGAGCCTGGTTCATCATGTCCACACTAGGGGGCAGGCAGAGGGTGTAGAAGGAGCCTGGTTCATCATGTCCACACTAGGGGGCAGGCAGAGGGTGTAGAGGGAGCCTGGTTCATCATGTCCACACTAGGGGGCAGGCAGAGGGTGTAGAAGGAGCCTGGTTCCTCATGTCCACACTAGGGGGCAGGGCAGGCAGAGGGTGTAGAAGGAGCCTGGTTCATCATGTCCACACTAGGGGGCAGGCAGAGGTTGTAGAAGGAGCCTGGTTCATCATGTCCACACTAGGGGGCAGGCAGAGGGTGTAGAGGGAGCCTGGTTCATCATGTCCACACTAGGGGGCAGGCAGAGGGTGTAGAAGGAGCCTGGTTCATCATGTCCACACTAGGGGGCAGGCATAGGGTGTAGAAGGAGCCTGGTTCATCATGTCCACACTAGGGGGCAGGCAGAGGTTGTAGAGGGAGCCTGGTTCATCATGTCCACACTAGGGGGCAGGCAGAGGGTGTAGAGGGAGCCTGGTTCCTCATGTCCACACTAGGGGGCAGGCAGAGGGTGTAGAAGGAGCCTGGTTCATCATGTCCACACTAGGGGGCAGGCAGAGGGTGTAGAGGGAGCCTGGTTCATCATGTCCACACTAGGGGGCAGGCAGAGGGTGTAGAGGGAGCCTGGTTCCTCATGTCCACACTAGGGGGCAGGCAGAGGGTGTAGAAGGAGCCTGGTTCATCATGTCCACACTAGGGGGCAGGCAGAGGGTGTAGAGGGAGCCTGGTTCATCATGTCCACACTAGGGGGCAGGCAGAGGGTGTAGAAGGAGCCTGGTTCCTCATGTCCACACTAGGGGGCAGGGCAGGCAGAGGGTGTAGAAGGAGCCTGGTTCATCATGTCCACACTAGGGGGCAGGCAGAGGGTGTAGAAGGAGCCTGGTTCATCATGTCCACACTAGGGGGCAGGCAGAGGGTGTAGAAGGAGCCTGGTTCATCATGTCCACACTAGGGGGCAGGCAGAGGGTGTAGAGGGAGCCTGGTTCCTCATGTCCACACTAGGGGGCAGGCAGAGGGTGTAGAAGGAGCCTGGTTCATCATGTCCACACTAGGGGGCAGGCAGAGGGTGTAGAGGGAGCCTGGTTCATCATGTCCACACTAGGGGGCAGGCAGAGGGTGTAGAGGGAGCCTGGTTCATCATGTCCACACTAGGGGGCAGGCAGAGGTTGTAGAAGGAGCCTGGTTCATCATGTCCACACTAGGGGGCAGGCAGAGGTTGTAGAAGGAGCCTGGTTCCTCATGTCCACACTAGGGGGCAGGCAGAGGGTGTAGAAGGAGCCTGGTTCATCATGTCCACACTAGGGGGCAGGCAGAGGGTGTAGAAGGAGCCTGGTTCCTCATGTCCACACTAGGGGGCAGGCAGAGGGTGTAGAGGGAGCCTGGTTCATCATGTCCACACTAGGGGGCAGGCAGAGGGTGTAGAGGGAGCCTGGTTCATCATGTCCACACTAGGGGGCAGGCAGAGGGTGTAGAAGGAGCCTGGTTCATCATGTCCACACTAGGGGGCAGGCAGAGGGTGTAGAAGGAGCCTGGTTCATCATGTCCACACTAGGGGGCAGGCAGAGGGTGTAGAGGGAGCCTGGTTCATCATGTCCACACTAGGGGGCAGGCAGAGGGTGTAGAGGGAGCCTGGTTCATCATGTCCACACTAGGGGGCAGGCAGAGGGTGTAGAGGGAGCCTGGTTCCTCATGTCCACACTAGGGGGCAGGCAGAGGGTGTAGAGGGAGCCTGGTTCATCATGTCCACACTAGGGGGCAGGCAGAGGGTGTAGAGGGAGCCTGGTTCCTCATGTCCACACTAGGGGGCAGGCAGAGGGTGTAGAGGGAGCCTGGTTCATCATGTCCACACTAGGGGGCAGGCTTGTGGTAGACTGAGGGTGTAGAGGGAGCCTGGTTCCTCATGTCCACACTAGGGGGCAGGCAGAGGGTGTAGAAGGAGCCTGGTTCCTCATGTCCACACTAGGGGGCAGGCAGAGGGTGTAGAGGGAGCCTGGTTCATCATGTCCACACTAGGGGGCAGGCATAGGGTGTAGAGGGAGCCTGGTTCATCATGTCCACACTAGGGGGCAGGCATAGGGTGTAGAGGGAGCCTGGTTCATCATGTCCACACTAGGGGGCAGGCAGAGGTTGTAGAAGGAGCCTGGTTCATCATGTCCACACTAGGGGGCAGGCAGAGGGTGTAGAAGGAGCCTGGTTCATCATGTCCACACTAGGGGGCAGGCTTGTGGTAGACTGAGGGTGTAGAGGGAGCCTGGTTCCTCATGTCCACACTAGGGGGCAGACTTGTGGTAGACTGAGGTTGTAGAGGGAGCCTGGTTCCTCATGTCCACACTAGGGGGCAGGCATAGGGTGTAGAAGGAGCCTGGTTCATCATGTCCACACTAGGGGGCAGGCTTGTGGTAGACTGAGGGTGTAGAAGGAGCCTGGTTCATCATGTCCACACTAGGGGGCAGGCAGAGGGTGTAGAGGGAGCCTGGTTCCTCATGTCCACACTAGGGGGCAGGCAGAGGGTGTAGAAGGAGCCTGGTTCATCATGTCCACACTAGGGGGCAGGCAGAGGGTGTAGAAGGAGCCTGGTTCATCATGTCCACACTAGGGGGCAGGCTTGTGGTAGACTGAGGGTGTAGAAGGAGCCTGGTTCATCATGTCCACACTAGGGGGCAGGCAGAGGGTGTAGAAGGAGCCTGGTTCCTCATGTCCACACTAGGGGGCAGGGCAGGCAGAGGGTGTAGAAGGAGCCTGGTTCATCATGTCCACACTAGGGGGCAGGCAGAGGGTGTAGAGGGAGCCTTGTTCATCATGTCCACACTAGGGGGCAGGCAGAGGGTGTAGAAGGAGCCTGGTTCATCATGTCCACACTAGGGGGCAGACTTGTGGTAGACTGAGGGTGTAGAAGGAGCCTGGTTCATCAGGTCTGGTTCACCAGGCCGAGGTTTTAAGGAATCCAGGGGGCGCCAGGGGGCTGTGATCTGGCGCCATCTGGTGTAGGTCCCACGTAATGAGGATCCTGAAAACAGCAAATTTAGAAAAGTTTTGACTTTTTGTTTAGAAAATAAAAGGTTAGGTCTCACTAATGCGGGGGCCAACCTTGGGCTTATTTGTGTGTTGCCAGTGCAAGTGAAGCCTGATCAGTTTGCCCTTATTCTATGTGCAGAGCTGCTACCCGGGCCACTTCTGTGGTCCAGAGTATAACCGCGAGGAGATATTATGATTTGTGTAAGGTTTGCTATGGTGATTGTTAGGTTATATGTATAAAGGAAAACATTTGTAGACGCATGCCCCTCCACCCAGCCCCATCCTACATAGTGTCCCATACACACACCGCCACTGGCGTTGTGTGTATGGGATATTCATGCCTGCGTGCAGGTTCATGTAAACACGTGCAGAGGCGCTTGCGGCGGTATTGAGAGACACCATTTTCGACGCTTGTTGATATATTTCGCGGCAATGGCCGTCGATTCGAATCTTATCACAGGCCTTGCTGGTGGTAAATGGGCTTATATCTTCTTTTCTAGACAATATTGTTCCAGTAATCACTAGCTAATATCGTTGCTTACTAATATACGGTAGGAGTGAGCACGGAGAATAAGCTGAATAGGGATGTATTTGGTGGGCAGAGACAGCTATAAATGTTGTTCTAGGTATATAGGCGCCCAACCGTGATAACGGGTACGACTGATTAGGGAGTAAAGAATAGCCGATGTGGCTTTTTTAAAAAAAAAAAGCGGTGGTCGTGCAGTGTCCAGGGGAAGAATGCAAGAGTGGGTGTACCCCTCTTGCTGGTGGGGGGGGGGCCTCCCCTAGGATTTTTTTTTAAAAACTAGGTATCATGTTTTAACTTTAGATTAAATCCAAGCTTTTCTAGAGTAACTCACCAGGACGACCTGACGCTGGGCTGGTCATGTGACATGGTGATAAGCGTCCATCGGTGAAATGTTGCACTGGGTCTCCACCAGAGGGGGCTATGGGCAGGACGCTGGAAACAAAGAGAAACAAACATGAAAATATTGTAAAGAATTGCATTCTGTAGGTTGGGATCTGACGCAGTTAGCCTCTGATCATGGCCAGACCATGCATGCCACATGTGGTCTGACTAGGAGGGGGGAAGATGAGCTAGGTAACCAGACAATATATAAACCTCCACCCACTCCACCTCATTACTGTATCCACTGCTCTGGGTTAATAAGAGGGAGGCGGTAAGGGGTAAGAGGGAGGGGGGCAGGCACAAGCCTCTGGGATCTATGAGTAAGGGGTGGGAGGGTGGAGGCTGAGGGAAGGATTCAATCTTACATGTGCACAGCTCATGACCAGAGCATGATTTGGGAGTGGAGGTCAGTGCATGGAGGAGCAAGATCCTCTCTTACCCAATTAGAGAAGGGTTAGGGCAGTGAAATGTTTCCTGGAGCTCATTATATGCATTAATTAAGGGTATGGCTGAGTATAAATAAATGGAAGGGGGAAGCCTCAGGCACTCACTGAGTCACTCCTGCCTGGGCTGAACCTGACGAACTTCAACTACCTCTGACTTCTTCTCTACTTCCTACAACACTGAACCTATGGGCAAATACCATTAGATTCTTACAATATATTGAATTTTTATTCATGTAGTAATAACAGTTACTCATGAAAAATGTCAAACAATTCCCAGAACAATCAATAATACTGTTACAGTAATGTCTCCATGATAATTATCATGAATATAATTATGATCTAGGTGAATTGGAAAACCGTTTATTGGCAAGTTTTACATATGTGATCCATTTTAGGAAAATCAAGCTGATTCCAATGACACCTAATATGTAGTTTGATATTTTTATTTTTGAAAAAAAAATACAAGTTTGCAATGTTTCTGGATGGACAATTACCAGTAAAGTAACTAAATATACTCATGGACTGTCTTAGAATTCCTGTCAACAGTCTAGGCTCAAAGTTGAGGGTCCCTTCAAACGAAGGGAAAGTCCCTGGCCTTAAACCGCAAAGTGCCATTATAATTCCATTAATACCGCAAAATGTCATTATATTCCCATTAAACGCCGAGGAAACCTGTGGGTGGAGATAAACCATATCTACCATTCCCCTGATTAAATAACACAACTTCAAACAATCGTCTAACAAATATCGTCTGCTCTGTATGGGTCCGATTTTCAGAAAATGTACAATTGGCAATTTGGCCAATACTAGGTAAATTCTAGTATATTCGGCATTGCATTGATTCTAGCAGTCTGGTTAGGTTGAACTGTATTTTCGTCTGAAATTTGGATTGTTTGAGAAGATTGACTAAGTTGAATTGTACATTTTCGGAAAATCTGACCCATATAGTACATATTTAAAATAGACATGAGATGGACAATGAACTTTAAAATTAGAATGACAATAAAACACCCTAAACAGATAAACCAGAATATGGGTCAGATCGTCAGAAAATGTACAATTTGCAGCTCTACACATTTAGTAAATTCTGCTGAATTAAGCCGAAAATGGTCAATATTGGGTAACTGAAAATATTTGCAGTCAGGTTCAGAAGGCAGTTTTGGTCACCTAAGTTTCAGGGAGTCATTAACACTTTAGCCTTAGTCTTAGCCTTGCGGTTAAGCTTATCGCTGGATGTGGTATCGAGGAATGTGGGGTGTCTGGACCTAACTGTTTGAGTCGCTTCAAAGAATCTGTTTGGTTTATGTTGAACTGTATTTTGAACCTCATATTTGGCTTGGATTAGAGGAAATCGGTGAAGGAGTTTTAATTTTCTGACGATTTAACCCATAAGCGTTACCCTTACCGCCTTAGCTTTACATCAAATTGTATCCAAGAAACATCTAATTACTAATATAGGCCCACGGTACTCTAGATCGAGAGCAGATAGCCTTGAAAAACACTTGAAGTTAGCGAAGTGTTATTTCTGTATGTTTCTGTTATTAACCAAAATAAAAACTTTCAAAAAAAAAATACTGATAAGTCTCAGAAATGATAAGGTACGATTCTGGAGACACTGGAGCATATATTATTGTCAAGAAGTGGATTCTTTTAGGGTCAAAGATTAATAGCTGACTGGCCAGATCATGCGCCACAATGCTGACTCATTAAGTTAGAAAGGTGAGTGAGTGAGATTGGTTGCTTTACGCCCTTATCAACACTTTGAAGTGTTATATCAAGGGTGGGAGAGCTGAGAGGGAGTGAGTGAGTGAGATTGGTTGCTTTACGCCCTTATCAACACTTTGAAGTGTTATATCAAGGGCGGGAGAGCTGAGAGGGAGGCAGTTTATGGTCATACCCAGGAAATAGAGATAGAGAAGAAGGCAGAGACAGACAGAGAAAAGAGACAGAAAGGCACTTTAAGGTCTTACCCAGGACAAGGCACTTTAAGTTAGAAAGGACAATTAATAAAATGAAATAACGCTGTACTTTTTACAATATACCATCACGACACTAGCTAGTATGAACGGCAGGACAGACGAAGGACAACCGAATGGTATCGGCCTCGTGTAAGTACTAACCAGAGAACTAGGGTGAAGTCAGCAAAAAATGTACAATTCACTTTCACCACTTCTCAAATTTCAGACGAGAAGTTCAAAATACAGTTCAACCTAACCAAACAGATTGCTAGAACTACTGCAATGTCAAATATACTCGAATTTACCTAGTATCGACCAAATTACGACCTAATTTAGCAGAATTTACTTAAGGTATACAGCTGCCAATTGGACATTTTTAGAAAATCCGACCCACTAACTCCGGTTGGAGCTGGTTCTGGTAACGATCGAGGCCGCGTTCAAACCTCGTGTTGGAGCTTAGCTAAGCTTTTATTATAGCTTTAATTCACGGGAAATATCGAGCATCTGCTCTAATTATAATCATTAACGTACTGTAAACCTACTTACCGTAATAGGAACATCCCGGTCAAGAATTCCAGAAAGGCCCATATTCTAGAAACTTCCATATAAAGTCTGGTGGGTTTGGGTGGAACATTCCTCCATTACGCGGTGCCAGCATCCATCTTGTGCAGTGAGAAGATGAGCTAAGATGGGGCCCTTCTCTTGGACATTGATTATAGCTTCATGTCATCGTCTGTAATATTGTTGTTTAACTCCACGGATATTCACAAGTGTAGTGGTGTTATGTGAGGACAGGGCACGGGTAGGGTGTGTAAAGTTGCACCAACCTACCCGCACCCCTCCGTGTCTGCCCTGTCTCTGACTCCATCCTTAAAGTCTTAAAGTTGGTCCGCGCCTCCACCACAGGAGAGCTCCTCCTGTGGAATGTGCCGCGCGCGCCACAGGCAGCGTCCCCCGCGCGTTACCGTCCATATTTACGACATGGGTAAGATTTTCAGCGAATGTACAATTCAATTGGCAGATCTACACATTCAGTAGATTCTGCTAAATTTGGCTGAAAAAAGATGAATACTGGGTATATTTGAGTATGTTTGATATCGCATTAATTTAAAGTATCAGTTCTGTAAGGAAAGGGGAAGCGAGGGGGCATCTCATGGATCACAAGTGAAAAGTAGCCTAACAAATAAATTCCTTATTTTATAGAAAAACAGGAAGGCTATCTGGCCCCGATCTCAGCTTATCAGCAATATACTCGATCCCGGAATATACATTGCTAATAAGCTGAGATCCACTTATAAGCTCCAACATTGATTCTCAATTCACATATCCTCATAGGCCTATCCATATATTGGATTGGATTGGAAAATTGTTTATTCATTATATAAGGATACAGAAATTAAGAGGTTAATGCGACGGAAAGGTCGACAAGCTTATAGAATTAAATTCCATGTACTCCCGCTCTTACCGTTACTTAGTGAGGAAAAAGCAGATTTAAATCAACTAATAGGGAACTACACAAACGTCATAATACAAAGTACATCATCAAAGTAAGAAAATATGTGATGTGTTTCAGGAAAATGAGTCATAAGTCGCGAAAATTAGATTTTGAGATATCATAATATTTGAAAAGATGAGACCAAGCCGATTCCAATGATAGTAAACATTAAGAATATCTAATAATTACTTTCATCTTTTTAGTCAGATATTTTTATTTTTGAAAAGAAAAGTTTGCAATATTTCTAGGTGGATAATTTCCAGTAAAGTAGCTGAATATACTCAATAGGATGATCTAAGTAACGCACTGATATAATTAATAAACAGTTTTGAATTTTGGTACATGTATTCATACAACCACAAGGACTATAGACACCCATATTCCAACAAAGTGATCTTGTAAGTAAACGACTTTGAACAGCACCAATTTTGCGACGTGTGACTCATTTTTCTGAAACTCATCAATTATTAGCTAGAGACAGAGATGTTCGGTAATAACTTGAACACGTCCTCCCAGACCTTGATACTTTTTGTTTTGTTTTTCGACAAAACTATATTCACGTGAAACATGGTACATATGGAAAAATATGTTTTCAGCCATGCACATCTGAACATATATGTGCAGGGCTCGAACACATACCTACCATTGGGGAAGTGGCAGCCAAGATTTACGTCTTGCCCAACATAATTTTTCACTTGACGAAGCATCACAATCCCGCGGCCAAGGCCGTGGCCTACTTCTTAACCTTTCAGGAGTGACATCAGGCCCTTCAGGTTTGGCAAGGAACATGGTATGGGAGTCAGGCAATATCGACCTGTTTGCATAGAAAACAAGTTGCAGGCCCCAAACCAGTGACTGATTCTCATAGATATGGATCCCCTAGACACGATTATGAGAAAAAATCATAGCTAACTTACAAATTCTATTAGCTGTAGTGAATTTGCTATTTAAGACTCACTCGGCATGAGTCACCCTAGGGGTATGACTCCTACAATCAAGCCCCACACTCCTGACTAAGGCAGCTAGCTCAGTGGCAGAGGTCTCGCCTCCAGACCTGAGGGTTGGAAGTTCAAGGCTTGTTGGGGACTCACTTCTTCATTTTTTCATCCTCTACTTGTTGGGCCGTGTTATACACGGCAGGGACGGGACGGTGGGCGGGTATGCACTGGGTCAGGTCGGGCCGGGGGTCGGGGAATACGGTCATTTGAAAAACAAAATATCCATAGGCCTATTAGTATTAATGTTTCACTGTAACCATGATCGTCACCCCAAGACGCAACTCGCAGCCGCTACTCACTGGCCCAAATTTATTTGCAGAATTATAAATGAAATCATGCTATCTGTGTGTATCTTGTTTCATTGTAATCAGACATCACAACAGGGGTTTAAAATCTGGGCCATAGAGATTTTCACTTGCCCAATAGGGCTACTAACATTTACATTTTACTTGCCCAGAGAAATGTTTTAGTTGCCCCGGGCAAGTAAACATGAGCCCTGATGCGTTATGGAAGTACAAATCTATTAATTATTATTATTAAATCACATTATAACAAAATATCCATAGGCCTATTAGTATTAATGTTTCACTGTAACCATGATCGTCACCCCAAGACGCAACTCGCAGCCGCTACTCACTGGCCCAAATTTATTTGCAGAATTATAAATGAAATCATGCTATCTGTGTGTATCTTGTTTCATTGTAATCAGACATCACAACAGGGGTTTAAAATCTGGGCCATAGAGATTTTCACTTGCCCAATAGGGCTACTAACATTTACATTTTACTTGCCCAGAGAAATGTTTTAGTTGCCCCGGGCAAGTTAACATGAGCCCTGATGCGTTATGGAAGTACAAATCTATTAATTATTATTATTAAATCACATTGATTGATTTTTTAATCTTTTTTTTTTTTTGTAAATTGTTTTTATTTCGTTTATCCTGCCAACTTGGCATACAACTCTAACGCTCTCGCGACGCCTGAATAAACTTCTCAATAACAATAATATTTTACCAGAGGCTTTTCCTCACTTTTTAGTTTTTTTTCTAACAGTTTTCTATCTTTCAGCACCATGCTGCTCTTATATTTTCAGGATTATGATAATCTAATCGTGAAATCTTTTATGAATTTTTCCCACCTCTTTCCTTTGCCACCTTCCTTCGAGCTTATTTTATCACCATATTGTATTGCTCGGAATTTTTTTACCACCTCTTTCACAAAGAAATTTATACTCATATCGTTCTCGCCAAACAGACGTTGTCTGTGGATAAAATTTTTGGCTTGAATTAGTATCCAATTTACGAATTTGTTTCTATCACCCTTTCCTACAATCCCCAGAATAGTTTGGGTGGGTGTTATGATATCAGAGAATTCTTGTCTGAATGCATCACTGTTTTCTAACCAACCTTGTATATTACTCCAGAAGGTTCGAACCTTTTCACATTTAAAAAGAAAGTGTACAATGTCATCTGTATATCCACAATATTCACAAATCGAGTCGTTCTTGATGGTTTTACGCATCAGATACAAGTTACAACAGATATTTCTATGTAAGATTCTAAACTGTAACTTGATAGTTGGGAAAGTCTTCTGATAGAGGATAAATTTGTTAGTTCAGAAAAAACCTGGAAAGAGAAATTTGTTATACCGAACAAGAGCTATGATGTACCAAAATGGCAGTCGTTACAATATAGGATCATACATAAAACGGTGGGATGTAATGTGTATTTGACTCAAATCAAATTTAAGAACAAAATATCATGTGATTTCTGTCCAGAAGAAGATACTATTTGTCATTTCTTCGTTAACTGCAACAACCAGAGTTTACTGTGGAAAACCTTAAGATCTTGGTTTCAGAGAACTGCCTTAATTAAAGGTTTTAGACCGAGTGAGTTGAATTTAACTAACATCCTCCTTGGTTACAGCGGTAAGAGCCCTCAGAGAGATTTTATTAATTGGTTGTTTTTTCTGCATTGAAATGGTATATATATAGGCAGAGATTATTCCACGAAAATGTAATGGTTTTCAAAGCCTTTGTCAATGAAGCAAAAATGCATCTTAGAATTCTGGAATATAACAATGTTGCTCAAGGTAAAGGGAAGAGGAACACAAATTTCTGGAACCAGCTTATACGTGAACTCGAAGAATAACATGTAACACTTGAGGAGTTTTGATTGTGTTTTAATATCTTCATAATAACTGTTAGCTTTGTATAACAACCTGTTAGTCCAGGAGAGACGAGATGAAAGAGAAAACCGAAAATACAAAAAAATATAAAATAGAGAGGGAAACGATAATTGAATGTTGATTAGAATTGTAAGAGCCTAGTCGGCAGGATATGTTGAATAAAACCTTTTAAAAACAAAAAAAAAAAGATTCTAAACTGAAGAGCTTGTAATCTTGGCTCTATACCGATATACGAGGGGATTTTTGCCCTGCTCTTAAATATTTCATAGGTTGGTATGGCTTCACTATCATTCAAAATATTATTCCATTTGAACATTTTTTCCAACGTTGGTCTACTCATCACTACAATTGCTCTGTAAATTTTGTTCACTTTTACAGAGTAGATATTGAATTTTTCTTCTCTTAACTTAAACATGACCACCTTGTTTTTTGACTTGGGGGCAGGTGGCTCCCCCTCTAACAAGTACCACCACACGTGGGGCATCGCGCCCCTCAATTTCATTCTGTCAAGGAAGTTAAATCTCACATTATATTTTGTTCTTATTTCCTCTGCACTGTACATTTCATCATTTTCGTTGAGGAGATCACCTATTTTTTTCAGCCCTGCCTGATTCCACTCATTGTTGTGAACCATTTGATTAGCTACCAGAATATTTCTATGATACATGAATCTTTCATTTAACAACTCTGCCCTAGAGCAGGGCCATTTACTGTAATACATTTGATTCCAGTTCTTGAATATCTCTCCATAGAATTTATTAAGTGATACTTCTGGCTTGCTTCTACACTCAAAAATTTCGTCCACCTTCCTTCCATGGAAACTTTCTAGTATTTTCACCCACTTGGCATTAGGTTTGCTTAAGGCTCTATTTATCCATGAAATCCTATTGGCCTGTATGACTTCTCTAACACATCTTAGATTCAACGCACCTTCTTCTGGCGTCTGTTTAATGAAATTCCAGGCTATCTTTACACTTCTAGTACCCCAAATTAGGGTCTTTACAATGCTTTCGACCTCCTTTATAAATACTTCATTAGTTTCTGCCACAGCTATTGCATGCTGTAGGATAGGTAACAACAAGACATTATTCACCACCACTTTACCTTTCAATGAGAGTTGACGAGGCGCCCAAGCCCCCACCACACCCTTCATTTTTTTAATGGCCACTTGGAAGTTCATTTCTGTCTCCTTGTGTTTAATTCTCGGATGTAACAGCCATGCACCCAGTAATTTGAGACTCTCTTGAAATTTTACAGGATAATTACTCAACTCATTTTTGTCAAAGTCACCAACACATATACCAGCAGTTTTGTCGTCATTCATGCATAGGCCTGACGCTTGACCAAACAATTTTAGAGTCTCTAGTACATTTTTTAAGGAATTGATGTTTTTCAATACAAATGTGGTATCATCCGCAAATTGCACTGTCTTGTGCTCAACATTTTCAGTAATAATACCTTCAACTTGACTATCATTTCTAATCCTTGCTGCTAAGATTTCCACGACTAAAGTGAATAGAGCAGGGGATATAGGGTCCCCTGCTTGACCCCTCGCTTCACCTCAAACCATTTGGAGCTAAACCCATTGTTAACGAAAGAAGCCTTGGAGTTATTTAGCAATGTCTGGACCCATCTAATAATGTAATCTGGGAAACCAAAGTGTCTCAACGATTTTTTAATCTTTATTTTCTTTACCCTGCCTTCTAGGCTTTTGCAATGGCTGAATCCTTGTCTCCTTGTATTGTTGGTGAATCTGGAAAATAAAACAACCGATCATGCAAGTATGTGTAGTATAATATCGGGATATTTTGGGAAGAGGAAAAAGCAACATTGGGCACTTGGTTTACATCAATTCAATTCAAATATTCTTTATTGTCATGCTGTTAGAAAACAATTGGTTGTCCAATTCTGGCGTGCCAGATCTTCCTATGGATGCCACACAACATCATTTCGTTTTAGGGACAACATGGTTGAATTAACATTACGATAGATTTAACAAGAAAAGTAACGAGTAATGATCACCATTCAGTGATGAAAAACGATTCTCATATCGAATCAATAAGCTTAGTATGGTTCAGAAGTTTGGTCGATAGCTATATACATACAGTGAGTACCTACTATTACTCAATTTCAGACGAAAATAAAATTAAAAATACAGTTCAACCTAACCAAACAGATTGCTAGAATCAATGCAATGCCGAATATACCCGAATTTACCCAGTATTGGCCAACTTGCAGCCTAATTTAGTAGAATTTACTAAATTTGTACAGCTGCCAATTGTACACAGCTACGCAGACCCCACAGAAGGTGAAAACACTGTATAAAATTGTATTATGTGTTTGTATTACTGTTATTTTATTTTACACTGTTTAAAAACTTATGTATTATATGATACGCATATGTTATCTTAATAAGTAGAGGGTCCTGTCGGAAGAACTGTCTTCTGAAAACTGACTGAGACAGCAGACCCATTCTCCATGTAGGCCATAAGTATGTAATATGGAAAATAAAAGTTTATATATATATATATTTTCTGAAACCATGCAAAGCTGCCCCCTGGTGTTAAGTATGTGAAGTGGCGCTATTCAGCGGTACGTGGGCGGGTACGTGGGTTGTTAATTTATGCTAATTAGCCAATCAAATATGTAAATTAGATGAAAATAGATATCATAAATGGATTCCTTGTATTCAAAAACCTCTGAGTTGTGATTTTTGATAAACAATGTGTCCTGTGTCGATTTGTCCCGCTAAGGATGAGCATCAACCTCTTGTCCCCAGAATCCCATGTCGATTTATCACTCTAAGAAAGGGTCGATGTCATTTGTCAATCATAAGAAATGGCTATGTCAGTTTGTCGCTTTAGGCATCATCAGGACCCCTAGAAAACATGCACTCACAAATCAATTGCCATTTATAAAGGACTGTTTTGTGAGACAGAACTGTAAAGTAGAAAAAAGGAGTGGAAATTCTTGTGTGCATAAACCAAAAATTCACTATTTTTGCTAATTAACCATCGCCCCCCCCCCCCCCACCTTCTCACTCTCTCACCCCCTCGCTCTCTATATCCGCTTTCTATCATATCTTTCACTTGCTCTCTTTCACACTCTCCCCTCTCCCGCTTCTCTCTTTCTCTTCACTCTATATTAATGATCCCGGGTTAACGATCCTTCCGAGAGCCTCAGAACAGTGGCGGGAAAATATAATATTTCCTACTACCGATAGGTGGCGTATCAACGCATGGGAAAACATTCCCCGCGGACAGTCAAACCAAGATGGCGGACACCGGAGCAAAACAAACACTTCCCTAAACGATTGCACAACGTTTTATGTCTACAGTTACTTAATTTGTAATATATATCCGCAAAAACTGATCTAGATGCGTAGATTTAGTAACAATACGCCTGGAAAGGGGGAACAAACATAATGACATGCTGGTAAAAGAAGATAGGACGTCGTCGAAACGTCGGCTTCTCACGTTCACCTGTCGCCCGAGACTCGCCGGGAGTTTCCCCAGCCAGCCAGTACGTACCAGTACGGCTCTCATAGTCATAGAGTCATACAACAGTTTATCCACAGTTTAGGGCTACACTTGACATAATTCTCGGACGTGTTCCCACATATAAGTAACCTAACACCGTGACTAGGCCTACTCATAGTCATCCTAATGATATAGTCACCTAACTTTTGATCTATTTGGCGTTGGTTTGTGCCGAATTAATCAGCAGTGGAACCGGAACAAGTATTAGAGCCTAGAGGTGAGTTATTGCGTGCTGATTTGACCTATTATTAGGTCCTATATTATATAATATCTCCTATATTACTTATGTATTAATTATCATGGACATTGAGGTGGACCCTTTTTTTTTAATGTTTTGGGGCACTCACAGACACAGAAATTAAGTATTAAAAAAACAAACCTGTTTAACTTAAAAATATTTCCAAAAATTATCTATCATTATTAAGCCCTATATATTCATTTGAGGCCTATATAATATTTAAAAGTTTAATGTGGCTTCTCTGAGAATTCGATTTCCCTATGATAATATTGCCTATTAATTATTGTATCCTTTTATTGCCGCGAATGTTTCCTGGGAAGATATATGTAATAGTTTTCCCCTGATATTTCCAATGTATGCCTCCTTTTTGTAGACATTTATCAAGAGCAAATAAGTTGAATTGAGATATTTAATGGGATAGCTACATGTTATGTAGGCTACTATAACAAGAACTATAACTATGCCCAGTTTATGATATTGATAACGTAGACGTTTATAATGTTTACATCTGCATGACATGAGTAAGCGTACGCCTACTTATCCATGAATTAAGTTACATAATATGTATGTAATAATCAGGTTTGGGTACATCAGTAACACTGCATGCTTCAGAGAACAATATCGTAGTAGGTGTAATATGTTCTCCTTTTCCTCTTTGTAGTGTTTTTTACTGAAAACCCTAGTTTTTTGTTTTTGCAACCTATTTATTGATTCCTATCCTGCCTTCTTGGCGTATACAATGCTAAGGCATACAGCAAGAGTAAACATGTCAATATCTGAAAAGGGAACGTATGAATGTACACTATCATGGTTTAAAACGGAAAAGGGACAGAGCTACATACTATAAAGGGAGCACAGTATACATAGTATTCACTGACGTCACGGCGCTAGCCGCGGCTTGCCATAATGTGGGTCAACTTTAGCTGGACATGAGTGCTCCAAGCCTCAAAAATGCAGTTTTCACCTCCGAAAGTTATGATGGAATAATGAGTATAATTGCCATTAGCAAACATTCGAAATGGGAAATCCTGTCAATCTAGTGTCTCCCGCTATCTATGCTGCCACACATTATGGCTGCCAGTGAGGATAGCCGCTGACTGGGGTGACGTCATGTGAATACTATGTATAAAGGGAGCACAGCTTCCATAAGAATTGTTGGCTAACCGCCTACAGTATAATAAAGCCAGTATTTTTCAATAAAAATGAACAAAGAACACTAGCTTTTATTCAACCCGAGTCATTGTAGGAAAACTATTAATGCCTGTTTATGTAAATCACTTCATGTTTAAAAACTGTCAATGTGATGGGGGTAAGATTTTCAGAAAATGTACAATTCACCTTCACCAATCGTCTCAAATAACCCACATTTCAGACGAAAATAAAGTTCAAAATACAGCTCAACCTAACCTAACAGATTGCTAGAATCAATGCAATGCCGAATATACTCGAATTTACGTAGTATTGACCAAATTGCAGCCTAATTTAGCAGAATTTACTAAATGTGTACAGCTGTCAATTGTACATTTTCTGAAAGTCTGACCCATATAATCTCGACTTTTTCTTTTAGTGATTTTATTTTGAAGTAATTTCAATTTCTTGATACATCGAAGCAATAGCTGGAGAACAAACCTTATATTACTAATTATCCATTGTCCGACCTTTATTGTATATTCTGAGAAAAAATTTGCTTTTTTTCTGCGTCGAGCTTGGCCTACCATGCATAGGACACTGTCCTGGGTGTGTGTTTTTTATAATAATGATAGATTTTTATTTCCATAAGACATCTACACATGTAAATATAAGTGTGGACTAGAGGTTTAATATGAAGAGATGGATTATTTTTAATACCTGCGATTTTGTCGCGATTTGTGAGGTTAATATACCTTTTTTATTTTTGATAATCTTGATAGATTGTCTAGAATAATTTACTTACGTCGTGATATATTTTCTATGTCTACTTTTTCTATTTGATTTAATTAAATCAGTTCTGCGAATAGTGTATTTTTTGCATAATGTCTGGCTGAATAAAAATCTTAAAACAAACAATACTTGTAATAGAAATAGAAATATTCTATTCCCCCTACCTAGCTTTCAGCCAGATAGATCGGAAGCACACCTATTATTTTTTTTGCCTAATAGAAATATCAATATTCTCCCCAGCCGCTACTTGCAGGTACAAGATGGCGGGGGTGTTTAAAGGTCTGGTGGTGAGCATCGTCTACCCTACAGCTGTGTCGGGCAAACACAAGGAGCAACTCAAGAAGAAGGTGACGGCGGCCGGCGGCACCGTCTCCTACATCGTCACCAGGAAGGTGAGTAAGAAATTAACAAAGTATTAACTTTCAAGAGCTCTATCTTGCTCCCAGACACAATGATGCGAACTTTGATATCTATGTACACTAACAAAAGTAATAAATATCCGGTGTTTGAATTTTTCTTCTTTTTCTTACAAAAATTACATCTTTGCTCCATTCTATTCTTACCATTGAAAAATCAAAATTTATCTTCTAATTATGCAACACGTGAAGTTGGTTAGAATGGTAGACAGAGGGTTAGTGCGTAAGAGCTGTCATGGACAGAGGACAGATACACATTCCCACATATGGATCAGATTTTCAGAAAATGTACAATTAGCCTTCACTAATCCTCTCAAATAACCCAAATTTAAGACAAATATGAGCTTCAAAATGCAGTTTAACATAACAGAACTGATACTTTAAATCACGGCAATACCAAATATACTCAGATATTCCCGGTATTCAGCGATTTTCAGCCTAATTTAGGAGAATTTCCTAAATGTGTAGAGCTGTCAATTGTACAATCTGACCCATATAACTGTTAACTGTACCGTTATTATATACAAAGGGAAATAAAGTTACTTATATATATTTCTTTCTTTGTTGACAGTGTGACATGTTGCTGGTGGTGGAAGAGACAGAGAGGGAGGGAATGAAGGTGGAGACAGCGCGCAGGTACGGGGTGCCCGTCATCTCATTCACCTACGTCACTTCCTGTCTCTCTGCTGGACAGCGTCTGCCTCTGTCAGCCTTCACTGTAGCTGAGGCTGTCCCTAAGGTGGATACCGCCCCTAACACAACCAAGGTGGATACTACCCAACACATCACACAAAGTAATGCTATATTCCTTTTTTTGTTGTACAATTTGTTGTAAACTGTTGTTAATCAGATATATATCAGATACAGCAAAAGTCATAACAAATAGAAAGTAATCGTAGAAAATTTCTATGAAAGACTAGCCTTATAAACTTATTTTTAGTTAAAGAACTTTTAATCATACATGGAGTTAATTTTTGTAAAAGTTTTATTGCACACAATTACAGGAAATCCTGGTATTCTCATGTAGTACAAGCACAAATATTATCAAAAAGTCGTACAGTATATAATTATTGGCAAAGATATGTAATAATTGTTCTCTATACAGCAGTAACACTGCATGGTTCTGAAAAAAATATCGTTATTTTTAATTAGATGAAGCTTTAAGCATACGTGGAGTTAAATAAAATGTAATAATCGTTCTTAATACGACAGTAACACTGCATGGTTCAGAGAAGAATATCGTTCTCCACCAATAGTTTCTTGAGAACACAAGTCTTTATTTAACCAGAAAACGTTTGTTTATATCACCTCTATTCGAGAATAAAACGGCCAAAAGTTATCTGCCATATGTAGTGTCCTCATATTTCATATATTTCGTTTGAAATCATAAAACCACAGTTACAGTAAGGGGAAATGTTTCGACTCTGTAGAGGATATTTCTTATTACTTCCTTCTATTGCTAGTGGTTGCTTTTACTACCAATGTTATGTATATTATATTGTTTAAGGTACAGACAAAAAACCTGACAAAGTGGAGGCAGAGAATGAAGAGCAGGACATAAATAGCATGCAGTGCTGGGGTTGGGGAGAGAAGGAGAGTCCTCAGTATGACGAGGAGAGCTATGTTATAGCCAAAGCCTCCCTCTACACCAAGCCTTGTCAGGTGAGTTAGAGCTATGTTATAGCCAAAGCCTCCCTCTACACCAAGCCTTGTCAGGTGAGTTAGAGCTATGTTATAGCCAAAGCCTCCCTCTACACCAAGCCTTGTCAGGTGAGTTAGAGCTATGTTATAGCCAAAGCCTCCCTCTACACCAAGCCTTGTCAGGTGAGTTAGAGCTATGTTATAGCCAAAGCCTCCCTCTACACCAAGCCTTGTCAGGTGAGTTAGAGCTATGTTATAGCCAAAGCCTCCCTCTACACTAAACCGTGTCAGGTGAGTTAGAGCTATGTTATAGCCAAAGCCTCCCTCTACACCAAGCCTTGTCAGGTGAGTTAGAGCTATGTTATAGCCAAAGCCTCCCTCTACACCAAGCCTTGTCAGGTGAGTTAGAGCTATGTTATAGCCAAAGCCTCCCTCTACACCAAGCCTTGTCAGGTGAGTTAGAGCTATGTTATAGCCAAAGCCTCCCTCTACACCAAGCCTTGTCAGGTGAGTTAGAGCTATGTTATAGCCAAAGCCTCCCTCTACACCAAGCCTTGTCAGGTGAGTTAGAGCTATGTTATAGCCAAAGCCTCCCTCTACACTAAACCGTGTCAGGTGAGTTAGAGCTATGTTATAGCCAAAGCCTCCCTCTACACCAAGCCTTGTCAGGTGAGTTAGAGCTATGTTATAGCCAAAGCCTCCCTCTACACCAAGCCTTGTCAGGTGAGTTAGAGCTATGTTATAGCCAAAGCCTCCCTCTACACCAAGCCTTGTCAGGTGAGTTAGAGCTATGTTATAGCCAAAGCCTCCCTCTACACCAAGCCTTGTCAGGTGAGTTAGAGCTATGTTATAGCCAAAGCCTCCCTCTACACCAAGCCTTGTCAGGTGAGTTAGAGCTATGTTATAGCCAAAGCTTCCCTCTACACCAAGCCTTGTCAGGTGAGTTAGAGCTATGTTATAGCCAAAGCCTCCCTCTACACCAAGCCTTGTCAGGTGAGTTAGAGCTATGTTATAGCCAAAGCCTCCCTCTACACCAAGCCTTGTCAGGTGAGTTAGAGCTATGTTATAGCCAAAGCCTCCCTCTACACCAAGCCTTGTCAGGTGAGTTAGAGCTATGTTATAGCCAAAGCCTCCCTCTACACCAAGCCTTGTCAGGTGAGTTAGAGCTATGTTATAGCCAAAGCCTCCCTCTACACCAAGCCTTGTCAGGTGAGTTAGAGCTATGTTATAGCCAAAGCCTCCCTCTACACCAAGGCTTGTCAGGTGAGTTAGAGCTATGTTATAGCCAAAGCCTCCCTCTACACCAAGCCTTGTCAGGTGAGTTAGAGCTATGTTATAGCCAAAGCCTGCCTCTACACCAAGCCTTGTCAGGTGAGTTAGAGCTATGTTATAGCCAAAGCCTCCCTCTACACCAAGCCTTGTCAGGTGAGTTAGAGCTATGTTATAGCCAAAGCCTCCCTCTACACCAAGCCTTGTCAGGTGAGTTAGAGCTATGTTATAGCCAAAGCTTCCCTCTACACCAAGCCTTGTCAGGTGAGTTAGAGCTATGTTATAGCCAAAGCCTCCCTCTACACCAAGCCTTGTCAGGTGAGTAATGTGCGTTAAGGACAGTACACTGCTGTTAAAACTGCGTTCTCGGCTATTACTACGAAAAAAATCGTATAATACGTCGCCCAAGCGGGCGAAAGGAGGTAGAAATAGCACGAATCAATCTTTAAATCCCACATTAACCATAGTTCCCTAAGCTTGTATAGCATAATCAGAGCATGTAGATTCTAAACTCTGTAGAAATTGATTAAATCGACGAAAGTAGCCAGCAACTTCGGGCCTGTGCCAAAAGCACCACGTCAGAAATAGGTTTTTCTACCTCTTTTACAAGCGAATACCTCGGACTGCCGCAATTGAATAATGTACATACAAAACTATATTTTATTGTCATAATAAATATCTTCTTTTATCTATATTGGTAATTAGTACTATTTTACATTATTTTTGGTGAAATATTGTTAGGATTAATCATCTGTCTTCACTGAGGATAGCGACTTACAAATTGTAATGTATGCAGAATACTTTTCAAACATTAAACAAACCAAATTCACTTATATTTCACTCACCTTTTTTAATATTCGTTTAGAGGCTAGTAATGGATCTATTTATCAATATTCTGCTGCTGTACATATGTTTATATATATAAAATTAAAGTCTAATCACCGAGAGTGAACGTGTCATAGCCAAAGCCTCCCTCTACATCAACGCCTAGTCAGGGGAGTCCTCATCCACCATTTGGGACCATGAACTATTCCTTTATGAACAACATTAACAACATATTACAACTCTATTCCCACTGGTATTAAATATACTATCTCACAACGAGAAAACTAAGAACATAGATTTCACTGACGTCACAGCCCTGGCCATGTTTGGGGTCAAACTAGATGCCTATGTATGCTGCGATACTTGAATATACTGTTTTCTGGCTGTTTTAACCTTTACCAGTTTTAATCTGCCTCAGCAATACCTTCATGATAGGTTAGATAATCTGCCTTTAGTGTAGTATTACCCAAGTATCTACTCTTGTGAGGTTTATCAACTTTGTTTTGATACCCCCGCCATAGACGGCCAGCGTAGCGGTGACCCGAGACATGGCGGCCACTGTGATACCCCAGCCTACTGGGTGACGTCATGTGAAATCTATGTATACCTGACTCTCTCTGTAAAGATATCGCCCCATAAAGGGAATATTAACACTCAGGAGTACACTGTTCGCTTCATCATGTTATAACTCTGTTTCAACTGTATTAAATATTTTATCTTATAAGGAGAATATTCTCATTCAGGAGTATACCTGTCTCTCTCTCTTATAAGCAAGATCTTATGTAAGGAAAGTCCAAAGGGCTTAATCATAGTTATTACTATTACACTTATATTTTCTATTAATTTAATTTAATCGCACTTTATTACCCATTCGGCCAGGGTAACGGCAGGGAGAACTGGATGTAATCTAGATGTCTGTATACCTGTTTATCATATGTACTGTTCTATTCTATCATCATATGTACTGTTCTATTCTATTATCATATGTACTGTTCTATTCTATTATCATATGTACTCTTCTATTCGATAAATGAAGTAGTTTCTTATCTTATCTTATTGACCCTAAATGATAAGTGAAATGCTAATTTGAATGTTTATGATACACCCAGGAGGCGGGCAGGCCTGGAGGAGTGTTCTTCTGCTGTATAGAGATCCACGTGGTACAGGAGGAGGGAGAGGAGGAGGGAGAGCACAGGCACAGGATCTACCAGCACACAGGCCACATGCTGCACGACAAGGTGAACAGCCACACTTTAACTTTATCTTAATTTGATACACTTTATATATACTTTCTAACACAAATTTAATATAAATTTATCTTAATTTGATACACTTTATATATACTTTCTAACACAAATTTGATATAACTTTATCTTAATTTGATACACTTTATATATACATTGCAACACATATTTGATATAACTTTATCTTAATTTGATACACTTTATATATACATTGTAACACAAATTTGATATAACTTTATCTTAATTTGATACACTTTATATATACATTGTAACACAAATTTGATATAACTGTAACTTAATTTGATAGTTATAACAATAATAGATTTTTATTTCTAAATATTATTACAACTAGTGTCTTACAATGTAAAATTAAGAGAAAGAAATATGACAAGGTGAGCATTTAACATAACTTTAGTTTAACTCTTTCAAGCCCAGCCTCCCCAGGAAATTTTGGGTTAATTTTTAATTATTCCTATATCTCAATCAAAACAACAATTTAACACTTATTTTAGACATGAAATCTATATATCATCTAAAAGCATTTTGAATGGAGATTCCTTTGAAAATTATAACTTTTTAGTGACTTGTGCCTCATTTAACTATAACAATCACATCTACTCTTCGGTGGAATGTTATCATTTTTTGTATTCTATCTAGTATTGTATTCTATCTAGTAGAATACTAAGGTCATCTTATAGAGTATATTTATTTACAATACTAGTAATTGTCCATCCAAAAATATTACAAACTTTTCATTTCAAAAATAAAAAATACCAACTTAAAACATAGAAATACTTATTAGCTACCCTAATGTTTACCACCATTAGAATCGGCTTGATCTCAACTTTTTGAATATGATGATACCTCAAAATCCATTTTTTGCAACTTATGACTTAGGCCTATTTAACTAAGACCTGTCACTTGTCCTGCTGCAGACACTGGTGGATGACGCCAGGACCTGCTGGTTCCCCGCGTGCGCCAGCCTTAGCCTCTCCCTGTATGAGCAACTCATTGAGGCACTCACTGCCCTACACACACAGCTCCCACATACTGCATACTATTACACTATATTGTCTATATTGTGCTGCAGACACTGGTGGATGACACAAGGACCTGCTGGTTCCCTGCACGCGCCAGCCTCAGTCTCTCCCTGTATGAGCAACTCATTGAGCCACTCACTGCTCAGGGCTTCACCTACAGCTCCCACATACTGAGTGAAGACATAGGCTCCACCAAGTACATACAGGTCAGTGGTCTTATATGTGATGTATATGTGTCATATGCGTGTATATCTTGACAACAGGGGGCACCACCACGCGGCAGGTGTATCGGTAGTTGCTGTCCAACGCCAGTCTGATCACAGCCACCGATCTGGATACATCACATGAACTGAACTGCTGTTTTTCCTTGTGTCGGTTATACATACATTTGGCAAAATGCCTCATTGTGCAGGTTGTGAAAGGCTCCATAAAAGGCCATGTGGAAAATCGGTATGTACCTATGCTCTTGAAGCTATCAAATATTGCAAGGACAATTCTATCGACCCACAGGATTACCGTCAGCATTTGGCCGTGATTCCTGATTCTGATTTGGATGATACGGACGCTAAGGCTGAGTCTACTAGTACTAGTGCTTTGGACATTTTTATGAAAAAGCAGCAAGAATTGCTGGAATCTCAATCGGCCAACATGACTAAAATGATGGGTGCCATTTCGTTGCTGGCCACGAACGCTACGGAAATGCCGGGGAAGACACCATTTGTTATTCCTGCTGAATTGCCCAACTCACAAGTCTGACAAGGTAGAATGACTATGTGTAAACAAGTGTGACCCGGAAGTGACCTCAGTTCTTGCTCCTTTAGACCTTAACCTTAGTGTGACTTCCGGTAATGGCTGCCGTGGTTCTGATTCTTCTAGTGCGGCCTTATGTACAAAGTTATTTGGGCCTATTTCATCGGAATTTCAACCAACTTGTGATTCTTCTACGTTGCAAAGAGTGCGTAGTACTATTGCCCTGCCATATCGTGACGATGGATCCTCTACTCCCTCAGAAAGTGTGGATTTCATTGTTGATGGGGACGTAAACAAAGAGTCTACAGCTTCTATCAACTCCTTCGTTGAGATACATCGTGGCGAACCTAGTGACATATACGCTTCGTACGATTGTGATGTTCCTTCTGGGAATTTTTCTGGACTTCTAGGATAAAACTATGTCCATACTATTGCCGGGTGCCCTTCACAAATGAAACTTGGAATGTGGTTATCTGAATTAGAGCTAGAAGATGACCTTCAACTCAAACCATGTTTTAATCAGAATTACCTACAGTCTAAACCTTTGTATTCCTTTCATCTGAAACACTGGTCTTGATTTGCCATAATTATATCCCAAATTCTTCAGAAGGAGTGCCATAAGATCAACAGTGTAAACTTATACCAGTGTTTGGTTATTGTTATCATAACAGCACTAGTCGAGCTAGTTGAGCTAACATTGAATGAAACTGGATACTAATTAAGATTGTTTGTTTAAAAATAAGCCAATCCATTGACAAATCATTGCCTAGTCTAGTGAGTTATTTAGAAAATATTTACAAATGGTAAATTCCTATAATCTCTTTCTTAAGGGTAACTGCAGGAGGAACTCTCTACACTCTCTGCTTCTGTGGGCCACCTGTAAATAGTAAATAACCCATGTTATGTTTGTACCTTTCAGTACATGCACGTGCGGGCTGCTAACGTTACACTCTCTGCTTCTGTTGGCCTGTAAATAGTAAATAACCCATGTTATGTTTGTACCTTTCAGTACATGCACGTGCGGGCTGCTAACGTTACTCTCTCTGCTTCTGTTGGCCTGTAAATAGTAAATAACCCATGTTATGTTTGTACCTTTCAGTACATGCACGTGCGGGCTGCTAATGTTACACTCTCTGCTTCTGTTGGCCTGTAAATAGTAAATAACCCATGTTATGTTTGTACCTTTCAGTACATGCACGTGCGGGCTGCTAACGTTACTCTCTCTGCTTCTGTTGGCCTGTAAATAGTAAATAACCCATGTTATGTTTGTACCTTTCAGTACATGCACGTGCGGGCTGCTAATGTTACACTCTCTGCTTCTGTGGGCCACCTGTAAATAGTAAATAACCCATGTTATGTTTGTACCTTTCAGTACATGCACGTGCGGGCTGCTAACGTTACTCTCTCTGCTTCTGTTGGCCTGTAAATAGTAAATAACCCATGTTATGTTTGTACCTTTCAGTACATGCACGTGCGGGCTGCTAACGTTACACTCTCTGCTTCTGTTGGCCTGTAAATAGTAAATAACCCATGTTATGTTTGTACCTTTCAGTACATGCACGTGCGGGCTGCTAATGTTACACTCTCTGCTTCTGTTGGCCTGTAAATAGTAAATAACCCATGTTATGTTTGTACCTTTCAGTACATGCACGTGCGGGCTGCTAATGTTACTCTCTCTGCTTCTGTTGGCCTGTAAATAGTAAATAACCCATGTTATGTTTGTACCTTTCAGTACATGCACGTGCGGGCTGCTAACGTTACTCTCTCTGCTTCTGTTGGCCTGTAAATAGTAAATAACCCATGTTATGTTTGTACCTTTCAGTACATGCACGTGCGGGCTGCTAACGTTACTCTCTCTGCTTCTGTTGGCCTGTAAATAGTAAATAACCCATGTTATGTTTGTACCTTTCAGTACATGCACGTGCGGGCTGCTAACGTCACACTTTCAGCTTCTGTTGCCAACCTGGTGGATGCTGTGTGGAGGGAGGGTGTCAGTGTATCACAACATCTTCTCGCTGTCTCCCTTTACTCCCGCTCTTTAGAGCAGGTATGTGAATGTTTATTATCATTGTTTTTATAATTATCTTCATCTTTCTCATCATGCTTTTGGTTTTTATAGATCATTTATAAAAGCCATGATATTGGTGAAAGGATGTTTGCTATTTTTTTTTATAAAAATGTAGACTGCAAGTTTAAGGGGAGAAATAAGTTCTACATTCATTGAAAAGCAGTTTAGAATTAACATAATAATGAGCCCTTATGTCTGCATGTAAACATCATTTTGATATAGTTGTATAATTAAAACTTTTAGATTTTTATCTATTATTAGTTATAGTGATATTTTACCAGATAGTGTTGGTTCAGCTCCTACAGCTGGTCCTCCACTAACGCCCCTGGCAGTATACATAGTATTCACATGACGTCACCCCAGTCAGCGGCTATCCTCACTGGCAGCCTTACTGTGTGTCTACGCAGAGAGCGGGAGGCACCAGATCGGCGGACTTTCCTATTTTGAATGTATCATAATGGCGATTATACTAATTATTCCATCAAGACACTACAAAATGACCATCTAACCTATCAGCATACTTTATATTACATTCAGTAAAACCTTTGGAGGTGAAAACGGCCAGAAAACAGCATTTTTGAGGCTTGTACAACTCATGTCCAGGTAACACTTACAGGGACTGACACACGGCATGGTGAGCCGCGGCCTGCGCCGTGACGTCAGTGAATACTATTGCATCTGCTTCTGTTGATGTTTTACAGGTAGAGACAGCAGAGGCAGTACTTATAGAGATACAGACTTTACTACTGGACCAGGCTAAGCAGGAGAAGGGACAGGAGGAGAAGGGACAGGAGGAGGAGAAGCCGAAGGAGATGGACAATAAACTTTTACTAAAATTACAGGTAATTGTTGTTAGATTAAGCTTCTATGTAGACGAAGATCACAGACTTACAGAGGGAAGCCCAGGTTAAAAATACGCCATGTTTATTTTGGTTATTTTCATGTACATTAGAGATCTTCGTAAGGCTAGAACTGATTGCTTATACCAATGATAATACAACACGATAGAGGCTTGTTATATGACAGTTGTCATGAGAAAACATGTTTGATTTATTGCCATTCTTCAACCATATGTGTGTTATAATATAGCAAAATTAGAATAATTCTTTTTTTTTTTTAAATTCAGATTCTTTATTCAGGCTTGGTTAACAGTTAGTTTACTGGTCACTCCATTGCCATTTGAACAGTCTAAAATATGTGATTCAAAGTGATTATTATTAACCCATAACATGTAAATTATAATGCATTTATTGCAGGAGCTATCTGAAGAGTTCTACACAAGTTTGCCTCACAAGGAAGCCGAGCCCATAGTCACCATGAAGGCGGTTGCTAACAAGAGGGATTTGTGCCAGGTAGGTGACTTTGTTGTGGCTCCTTGCCAAGTTGTAAATTGTGTTCAGAAAGTCATGATAAGCTTCATATTGGGCATTATCTCATTGCAAAAATTCCATTTCACATTATAGATGCTAATTGGTACATGTTTCACATGTTTACACAATGACTGCAATAATAATATATATATTTAAAGAAATTCCTTACATCTACACAACTGACCACTACTACAAATACACCCTAAATATTTCTGTTGATTACCCTGTAATCTCAAACCAGATGGATTGGGCATAGATTGTTAGATGAGGTGGTCAGATTTGAGACAGATGAAACTTCATCATTAACTTCAACTTTAATGATCATGAAAACAAACACCAACAAGATTATAATCTTGTGAGATTGCGGGATTGGGCATTGGGCATTGTTAGATCAGCTATAGGGTGTTAGATGCAGTACAGGTTGCTAAACAGAAACTGAACAGATGAAACTTCAACGTTAATGATAATAAAAACTCCCCAACAATAATATATTGTGAGAATGTGTATTGTGCAGTTGGTGCGTGACATGCTGGGTGTGCGGGAGACTGAGCAGGGAGAGACGGGGAGCTACCTGGCACTGAGGTGTCACATCAGCGCTATGGAGGACACAGAGGCTGACTACAGCAGGCTGAAACATATGGTGGAGAACACAACCTCACCTGATACTGTGTGAGTACAATCCTTACTTCTGTATAACATATGGTGGAGAACGCAGCCTCACCTGATACTGTGTGAGTACCAGTCCTTACTTCTGTATAACATATGGTGGAGAACACAGCCTCACCTGATACTGTGTGAGTACCAGTCCTTACTTCTGTATAACATATGGTGGAGAACACAGCCTCACCTGGGTGAGTACCAGTCCTCAGGGTTTAACATTTCATGCTGAAGGTAATTATTGTTATGTCATAATACTCGTTTATTCATGCTTGGGGTGGGGGTGGGGTGGGGGGTACATGAGGGGGTATACTACCGGCTATGAACCATAGCGGGGGGTATACTCCCAATAATAAAAATATAAAAGAAATATAAAGAAATTCAGACAGACATAAATACAGTATCATTATATAACAATTATTAACGTTCATGCTCTATGTCCTCACAAGTAATTAAGTGTTAACTGTTTACTGTTTTATGTTTTTATGTAAAAGGCGTTTTTGCCTTACAGTGTTATTAGTGCTATTCATCACAACTGTATGTTATTGCCTGCAGTGTAAAGGTAGAGCGGGTGTACAGAGTGACCAGGCTGGGGGAGGACCAGCAGTTCCTGCACACCCTGCACAACAAGCAGCTCCTCTTCCATGCCACCAAACCTGCCAACCTCCTCGGCATCCTCTCCAGGTCAGCCTTATATATATAGAGAGAAAGGGACGAGCCGGCAATAATTGACAATTTATTGGACTAGATTCGTCCACATAAGCACTCTGCCTACGGCATCGTGCTTATGTGGACGAATCTCGTCCAATAAATTGTCAATTATTGTTGGCGAGTTCCATTCTATATCTATTATATGTGCATAAAATTTGATCATATGTCATCATATATTACTGAAAAAATACTAAAGAAGTGTCAGAGAGCCCTGCTGCCCCCTGACAGCCCCGCTGACAGCCCTGCTGACAGTCCTGCACTGTGCGATCATGCAGTATTTAGGTCTACTTATATTGTTGACTTAAAATGTTCATAACGCAGCCATTTCTTGAGCTACACTAATAAAATTTATATCATTCAATAGAGAATTTAATGCTCTATTTAATGATGTATATACCAGAATATAGTACCAGAATCACGGGTGGATTACCGATCGCGGGCATTTGTTTACATGCTTCGCGGAGAGCCAAAGCTCCGCGCAGCATATCAACAGAGCTATTTTTAGACAACTACATTTTTATAGGACGCGTCCTATATGAATATTTTTATAGCACCCCACTTATAGCACCTCCCATAAAGCATGCGCATATAATAAGGATCGTAATGTTTTTACATATTAAATCATTCAATACATTCCCATGGCAAAGGGTAGACAAGCCTTCAGTCTTTCTCTTACACAACAGTTTTTCCAGGACGACCTGAGCATAAAATACAGAAATACATTAAAAGTCATATGTATTATAATTATGATTATGATGGCGGATGAAAAATATGAAAATAACAATAATGAAAACTTGTAACACTTGAAACACACAAAGTAAGTCCCACTCTAGGGTGGATCCGTGGACCAAGATAACATCTCAAATGCCCCATGCGATTTTGCTCGGCGATTTCCCTGTAACAGCTATTAGGGTCTACCACATATGGGTAGCATTTCAGTGAATGGGGCTCTTGAAGTTTCACTCTACTCACTGGGTTAATAAATTGGTAAGAGAAACTGCCTTATATCAATTCAATGTGAACAGATGTACTTGATATTGACATTCATAATGATTCATAATAATTCATGAATCCTATTTGAAGTTTTACATCAATACCAACACATTCTGAGACAGGATTTATTGAAATTCAATGTTGCCTAGATCTAGTCCCTCGTAGAGAGCCTCATGCTCCACACATCTGTTTGTGGTTAAGACCGGGCGATGGTACCGGTCCCCTGTTACCGCAGACTCATCTACCAACAACATTTTGTCGTCGAAAATCGGATCCACCCTAGAGTGGTCCACTGATTTTGTGATATTTGGTTGTTTTATCAACAGTTAGAAGGGAACTATGATTTAAGTCCCAAAGTGGTAGAAAACCAATAATAAACGTAGAAAAACTTTTACAGTAGCATGTATGGTGTAATAATGAAGATGTTCATTGCAAATGGCAACAATAACAGTATTATATTGCAGGGGTCTACTGATGCCAAGTAAACCAATGTATATTAGAACAGAACTATAATTTAAGTCCCAAAGTGGTAGAAAACCAATAATAAACATAGAAAATATTTTTTACAGTAGTATATATGAGGTATAATGATTAAAATGTTTGTTCAAAATAGCAACAATAAGACTATTATATTGCAGGGGTCTGTTGATGCCCAAGACAGTGACTGAGCAGTACGGAGGCACTCGCTCTGATGAAGGCAAGCTGGGAGCTGGGCTCTACTTCTCTGACTCGGCCGTGTGAGTAGTTTACTTTACCTTCTGATAACTAAATCTCTCTGTTCTCTTATGGTGTGATGCAATGATGGTTACTTTACCTTCTGATAACTAAATCTCTCTGTTCTCTTATGGTGTGATGCAATGATGGTTACTTTACCTTCTGATAACTAAATCTCTCTGTTCTCTTATGGTGTGATGCAATGATGGTTACTTTACCTTCTGATAACTAAATCTCTCTGTTCTCTTATGGTGTGATGCAATGATGGTTACTTTACCTTCTGATAACTAAATCTCTCTGTTCACTTATGGTGTGATGCAATGATGGTTACTTTACCTTCTGATAACTAAATCTCTCTGTTCACTTATGGTGTGATGCAATGATGGTTACTTTACCTTCTGATAACTAAATCTCTCTGTTCACTTATGGTGTGATGCAATGATGGTTACTTTACCTTCTGATAACTAAATCTCTCTGTTCACTTATGGTGTGATGCAATGATGGTTACTTTACCTTCTGATAACTAAATCTCTCTGTTCTCTCATGATGTGATGCTGTGGTCTGTTTTACTCTTATCTTCTGACAATAGGACACTTTACGAATTATGGTCAAGGTGACCGGACGTTCTAAGATACTCTCAGTGCGCAGGTCTTTACTGGCCAGTGGTGGCTGGAATGCGGGCACTGAGAGACATGGGTAGAGGGGCAGGCTCTGACAAGGAGAGCGGAGCGCACACCAAAGCACCACTCGACCAGCTGGTCCCCAGACTTGCGCAGTCCCTCCCTATATAATTACAATGCACGGTACACTGACACTAGTTCTGAAGCCCTAGAGGCATACTGCAAGTCTATGCATGGTCTCTGTGTGTACATTCATCCCGCTCCTCTGCCTGCACACCCATCCCTGTGTGCATGCTTCTTCTCACCCTATGTTTTGAGGGATTCACTTGACAAAAGTTGTTATAATATAAGATCTAGCAGATAAAATCTACTTGAGTTTAGGCAAAACTACTCTCAACATGTGATCTGATAATCCTGGAACAGCTATCCAGCCACAAAGCAAATTGTATTCCAAGAATAAGGAGGCAAAGTTTGACACCTATACTGAAGGTATTAGCTGACAGGGATAGTGCCTGCAGCTAAGCCTGTCCTCGGGGCATAGTCACCACTGCAAAGTCTGTCTTCTACCTATTCCTGAACTGCACTATTGCAGCTCTCTGTTCTCTTATGATGTGATTCTGTGATGGGGTTTCATCAGAATTTGAAGTTCAGCTCCCAAAAAACTGAGGGAGTTGCTATTATTAGCAGTCTGTTGGGTTTATCTCTTACACTGTTGGAATAGGCAAGAACCGAAATGCTCTCTTTAGGTCGAGATACCACAGCTGGCACTGATTTCATACAGGCGCCGGGGCCTATCTGAGAGTGGGTGGGGCACTGACCACAGCTGTAGGTACACACCCGCTCAAACACAGTGCGGGTGCATGCATCATGCACTCAACCTGCACCTACACACAACATTTGTTCTGTTATTTGTTTTACATAACTATTAAAGGAACATTAAGTAAGATGAAGATAGGGCATGGTGTTGTCTCATATATCCTAAAGTTTTGTGGCAATATTAAATGTTTTTCTGTCTCTAAAATTACATTTAATGAAGGGCCCTCTCTGGGTCCATTGGAACCTGCACCCTCATAATGTAAACACAGGTGGCTTGACCCCTCTTCCGGTCAAAATTACCCATCCCCCTCTACTCTGGTCCCAGTCTACCAGTCAGCATGTCCCATTCCGAATCTTGGCTATTAGGGTGAGTGTGGAAAATGTCTGCCCAGATGGTCTTTTTTTTTTTTTTTTTTTTAGAAACGTTTATTAATCGATACACAAAATAATATGACAATATACAATGTATTCTTGCAGAGTACAGTGACATGTGTATAATTGGTAGGAAATGAGCCTCAGTTTTAACCATTTGAATGGTTAAATCTGGTTTTAAAACTAAACACTGGTGGTTTTCAAATGTCTAATTGTGGATGGGGATATGCAGCAGAAAGTTATATGGGACCAAGTCTCCAGCAACATTTCCCTGGATAAACTTGTTTGTCAACATGTATTTATATCCATTGTAACAGAAGTAATAGATGTAAAACTGTAAACTGTATAAAGGGAAAGTGAAACATGAGCAGACGGAGATATTAGTAGTAGATACAAGATAAGCAAGATGGAAGGTGTAAACTGTTACTTGTTTTCTACTATGACTTTGATCAAATTCATCATTATTCACCTGTATAATTCCCATTCCATCTCATCTCATTCCAACATCAGCTAAAAATTCTCTGTTCTCTTTTATATCCATATTCATATGTGTAAGTGAGGTGACAGGCTCGAGGTGAAAATCAGGCAATTAGCTTGATCCTTGATAAATGTGGGCTGGTAAATGCCATAACCCCTTTATAACTCCTGGATAAATAAAATGTTAAAAAAAATAAAAAAATATTGGAACAGACACGAGAAGGAAGAGAACATGAATGTGAGAATAGTAAGAGGAGACCTGCAGAACAGAAGGAGAAGAGAAAATAATTAAAAAAACCAACTAATAAATGTAGTACACTATGTTCCCCTCAACCAGAATCAATACATTCATCAATATATGGGTCAGATTTTTAGAAAATGTAAAATTCATATTCACCAATGCTCTCAAATAACCCACATTTCAGACGAAAATAAAGTTCGAAATACAGTTCAACTTAACCAAAACAGATTGCTAGAATCAATGCAATGCCGAATATACTCGAATTTACCTGCTATTGGTCAAATTGCAGCCTGATTCAGCAGAATGTACTAAATGTGTACAGCTGCCAATTGGACATTTTCTGAAAATCTGACCCCTATGTATTATCTAGGACGAGCAGCAAGTACTCGGATGTGAGTAGAGAGCGCGGCACTCGCTACATGTTGGTGCATGAGGTTGCGCTCGGGGAGTGTTACAAGACGTACCACCACAACACCCAGCTCACTGCCCCACCACACTCATACCACAGTGTGCATGGCGTCAGCACCACAGCCAACCACCCTTCCCACTTCCAGGTCAGTCATTTACTGTCATAAATACACTGTCATAAATACACATGTACATGTTCAAGTAATATTGATATTAATACAAAATATAGCATTGTGATATAAAAAGAGAATATAACTCAAATTAGATCTGGGAAAATGTATCTTATGGTCACACAAGCACAGCGTCGTGTGGATTCTCAACACAGTAAAAACAATTGATACATATTCCCAGATCTCATGCGGGTTATATTTTCTTATGGCCCTTGTCCACTATGCTGATTCTTTTTTTTTTTGCTCCTTGACGTAGAGAGACCGTTATCAGTACTGTTATCGCTTCGTCCGTAGTATATCACTATGCTGATTCGCATGCGATTCTCACAGAATTTAGTGGAAAAGAATCCTCTGCTGCGAAAAATAGCATGAAAATTGGACTCGGGCTTGTAGTATTCAAGGATTGTATTGTAGCATCGCCTAAGCATAGGCCTACTATTAAGCTATGTGGCTATCACAAAAGAAAAGAAATATTAGAATATCAGAATTTCTATTTTCCCCAGGATGATGAGTTTGTTGTGTATAACAAGAATCAGCAGAGGTTGCGCCACCTGGTGGAGTTTACCCTACAGCACGACCCTCCACCCCGCCTAGTGGACACCTCCAACACTACACTGCCCCTATCACTGCCCCCAGTACCGCAGCCTGTGGCAACAACACACCTTGCAGGTAATTATTGTTGGTTTCCCTTCTCGGGTGTTAATGCCATTATATACTCCTAATAATGCAGGATGGGGTTCCCCCTGCACCACTAGCTGTAATATCATAGTTCATGATTTTAATCAAGTTTGTTCACATTGTTAGCAGTTTTATCATGACTGTAGATTCATACTGTGTGATACATGCACAAGAGAAGTGTTTTAATGTAGAGTAGGTAGTACTACTTCTACCAAGAGAAGAACAAACAAGGAGTTCTGGGGCCCGTTTCATAACTAGTAGCGATGCCTAACGATGCCTAACGATAACGAACGATCGTTAAGCTGTTGCATAACTAGTAACGATAGCGATATATCGCTATTTTATCACTAAATCTCTGTCAGAATAGCGGAGATTTTTTTGGGCTCCGCTAAATTTTTTCATTAATAATTTCTTCACTTTTGGTCATTAAATCAGGGAAAAACATCGACTACTGTTGTCAAGTGGCCTCAACATGATGCTTCATGGCCGACATGATGTTTTCTATGCAGGGGGAAGGGAAGATGGCACAAATAACTAGGGCCTTCTGTCAGGAAAATATTAACTGTAAAAATAACTAGCGCTATATCGCAATATTTTTAATGATGTGTCGCAATTCTTAACGATATATCGCTAATTTTTAATTAGTGAATGATTAGCGAATATTAGCGATATATCGTTACTAGTTATGAAACGACCCCCTGTTATCTTATCATAATATAATGTCAGCAATCCTGGCTCTTCACCTGCTCCATAATCTTTACATACATTTTGAGATTACAATTGGAAGGATATAACATGTGTACAAGTGAAGTTGATAGGAAATGATACGTAAGGTAACTGATCAATGGTACATATTTTTCATGCAAAAAATCAAACATCTCTTATGACTCTTATGATATATTATAAAATAGCCCAAAATGCTCAAAGCCCACAAACTGTGTTGTTGCAGCACTTGGTGATGTGGTGCCCATTAGTGAGCCTGCATGCCCCCGTGTGGGACTGGTGAGTACTAGAGGAGAGAGCCCCCTACTGGAGGAAGTACACGTCAGAGCACAGGTGGTGGACATGGTAGCACAGGTGGGTATAGCGCTATAACCAGCTTATAGTGTGATCTCACTATGATCTCACAGTCCAATCTCTAACCTCACAGTTGCTTCAGAATGATCTCACAGTGAAATCCTCAATTGAATTCTCACGATCCTAGTTAAGGTGTGTGGTGTGCAAATGTAAATTAGCGATAAGATTTTGTCGCCACCACAACCTACCAGAAAACGTCAGGAAAAGCTTCTGGTTTCAGTGCTAAAACTAAACATTTGTTAGAAAATGAATAAAATTACCTGTGTGATGCTGACATCGATGCTGGCGGAAAATTGTACACTATATTAACTCCATATGTTACCACAGGTGGTACTGCTCCAACTCTACACTAACCCCAGCACCACACTGATGGAGGCTATGTGTTTATATTAACTCTATATGTTACCACAGGTGGTACTGCTCCAACTCTACACTAACCCCAGCACTTCACTGATGGAGGCCAGCTATGTGTTTGCGGTGGACGACCAGGCTGTACTCTGTGGGCTGGAGGCCTATATAAATGGCAAGCATATAGTCGGGGAAGTGAAGGAGAAGCAGGAGGCGCGGCGGGAGTACAAGCAGGCGGTGAAGGCTGGCCACGGCGCTTACCTCATGGAACAACAGGCCGAGACTCCGGTATGTCCTGAGTCACATCTGTCCTAGCATTTACAGCTTTTTTCTGATACAAAGATAAATTATAGATGATTTTATGGCCCAAATAAACTCAGACACATGAACTTAGAACATAGTACATATCTGTGTTCAAATACTTTTCAATGTCTTATGTCTAGGCCTGAAGCTACACTATCCTTATTGTTTTTAATATGACACATACCATAGTGGCCCGCTTATAAGTTGGGACCTGTTTCAAATCAAATGCAAGCCAAGGCTAAATAGGGGGTCGAGAGAAATACAAGCCCGCACTTATAAACGGGCCACTATGGTACATGATAAAGTTTGGCCAGACTAAAACTACATGAAGGCATATCTACTAATCATTCCTTGCACTGAATGACCAATGCTTAGTTCAGCCTAACAGTTTCTCACTTTCCCCCCGCAGGATGTGACCACCATTAGTGTAGGCAACCTACCACCAGGGGACTCTGTGCTGCTGAAAATAACCTACATCACTGAACTCTCAGTAGATGGCGCCAACATCACCTTCCACCTGCCAACCAGCGTAGCACCATGGCAAGAGCACCAGGCTCTAGGTGCTGCACCTCAGGTAAATGTTACCATGGCAACAACACCGGGTGCTGCACCTCAGGTATATATGTTACCATAGCAACAGCACCAGGTGCTGCACCTCAGGTATATATGTTACCATAGCAACAGCACTAGGTGCTGCACCTCAGGTAAATATGTTACCATAGCAACAACACCAGGTGCTGCACCTCAGGTATATATGTTACCATAGCAACAGCACCAGGTGCTGCACCTCAGGTATATATGTTACCATAGCAACAGCACCAGGTGCTGCACCTCAGGTATATATGTTACCATAGCAACAGCACCAGGTGCTGCACCTCAGGTATATATGTTACCATGGCAACAGCACCAGGTGCTGCACCTCAGGTAAACATGTTACCATGGCAACAGCACCAGGTGCTGCACCTCAGGTATATATGTTACCATGGCAACAGCACCAGGTGCTGCACCTCAGGTATATATGTTACCATAGCAACAGCACCAGGTGCTGCACCTCAGGTATATATGTTACCATGGCAACAGCACCAGGTGATGCACCTCAGGTATATATGTTACCATGGCAACAGCACCAGGTGCTGCACCTCAGGTAAACATGTTACCATGGCAACAGCACCAGGTGCTGCACCTCAGGTATATATGTTACCATGGCAACAGCACCAGGTGCTGCACCTCAGGTATATATGTTACCATGGCAACAGCACCAGGTGCTGCACCTCAGGTAAACATGTTACCATGGCAACAGCACCAGGTGCTGCACCTCAGGTATATATGTTACCATGGCAACAGCACCAGGTGCTGCACCTCAGGTATATATGTTACCATAGCAACAGCACCAGGTGCTGCACCTCAGGTATATATGTTACCATAGCAACAGCACCAGGTGCTGCACCTCAGGTATATATGTTACCATGGCAACAGCACCAGGTGCTGCACCTCAGGTAAACATGTTACCATGGCAACAGCACCAGGTGCTGCACCTCAGGTATATATGTTACCATGGCAACAGCACCAGGTGCTGCACCTCAGGTATATATGTTACCATAGCAACAGCACCAGGTGCTGCACCTCAGGTATATATGTTACCATGGCAACAGCACCAGGTGCTGCACCTCAGGTAAACATGTTACCATGGCAACAGCACCAGGTGCTGCACCTCAGGTATATATGTTACCATGGCAACAGCACCAGGTGCTGCACCTCAGGTATATATGTTACCATAGCAACAGCACCAGGTGCTGCACCTCAGGTATATATGTTACCATAGCAACAGCACCAGATGCTGCACCTCAGGTATATATGTTACCATGGCAACAGCACCAGGTGCTGCACCTCAGGTAAACATGTTACCATGGCAACAGCACCAGGTGCTGCACCTCAGGTATATATGTTACCATGGCAACAGCACCAGGTGCTGCACCTCAGGTATATATGTTGCCATAGCAACACCACCAGGTGCTGCACCTCAGGTACATGTGTTACCATGGCAACAGCACCAGGTGCTGCACCTCAGGTATATATGTTACCATAGCAACAGCACCAGGTGCTGCACCTCAGGTACATATGTTACCATGGCAACAGCACCAGGTGCTGCACCTCAGGTATATATGTTACCATGGCAACAGCACCAGGTGCTGCACCTCAGGTATATATGTTACCATAGCAACAGCACCAGGTGCTGCACCTCAGGTATATATGTTACCATGGCAACAGCACCAGGTGCTGCACCTCAGGTAAATATGTTACCATAGCAACAGCACCAGGTGCTGCACCTCAGGTAAATATGTTACCATAGCAACAGCACCAGGTGCTGCACCTCAGGTAAATATGTTACTATAGCAACAACACCTGGTGCTGCACCTCAGGTATATATGTTACCATGGCAACAGTACCTGAGGTGCTGCACCTCAGGTATATATGTTACCATAGCAACAGTACCAGGTGCTGCACCTCAGGTACATATGTTACCATGGCAACAGCACTAGGTGCTGCACCTCAGGTATATATGTTACCATAGCAACAACACCAGGTGCTGCACCTCAGGTATATATGTTACCATGGCAACAACACCAGGTGCTGCACCTCAGGTATATATGTTACCATAGCAACAGTACCAGGTGCTGCACCTCAGGTATATATGTTACCATAGCAACAACACCAGGTGCTGCACCTCAGGTATATATGTTACCATAGCAACAGCATCAGGTGCTGTACCTCAGGTACATATGTTACCATGGCAACAGCACCAGGTGCTGCACCTCAGGTACATATGTTACCATGGCAACAGCACCAGGTGCTGCACCTCAGGTACATATGTTACCATGGCAACAGCACCAGGTGCTGCACCTCAGGTACATATGTTACCATGGCAACAGCACTAGGTGCTGCACCTCAGGTATATATGTTACCATAGCAACAGCATCAGGTGCTGTACCTCAGGTACATATGTTACCATGGCAACAGCACCAGGTGCTGCACCTCAGGTACATATGTTACCATGGCAACAGCACCAGGTGCTGCACCTCAGGTATATATGTTACCATACCAACAGCACCAGGTGCTGCACCTCAGGTAAACATGTTACCATGGCAACATCACTAAGCTCTAAGTGCGTTAATACCATAGCAACATTATTATTACCATAGCCACATTTTGTTTCAATACATCAGACAATAAACCGTTGATAGAAGCATAGGAAATTAAAACTTTTGTGTTTTATTTTTAGGCTTCAGTAAATAAGGCCAGTGTGGGGAAGGCACGCAGCTTCTCCCTGCAGGTTGCCATAGAGATGGCCTTCAACATTACAGCTCTCCGCTCTCCCACACACAAGATCAGGATCAAGGTTTGTCTTGCTTCTCTCTCCCGGGTTGTATACAAGCCTGTACATGGATGGCCTACTCTTGTGTAATGAGTCGAATTGCTAATAATAAAATCTATTACGAATAGATTTTGGTCAAAGACTGATCGGCTTCATCTTGTCTTGTTACAGAGAACTGACACCAAGGCGGTGGTGGCGCTAACGGAGGAGACGCCACTAGTTGATGCCTTCTGCCTCCAGGTGGCACTAGATGAGATCTATGTGCCCCGGATGTGGGTCGAACAGTTACCTGACTCTCCACCAGGTGGAACCAGGGTAAGTAGATTTTTTAGTTTTGTTAATTTTAAAGTTTTTAATCCTGAACACAAACATGCAGGAATAATTATACCAAATGGCACTTTAATACTGGGGGTATCATGATAACTATGTGTAGTGAATTGTGGAACCTGCTAATTAGTACTGCACTAACTAACAAACATATCACTAAATCAGGTCCTTGGTCCTTCACAAGGGCCTGTAAGAACTGGTCCTTTTACTGTAAACTTGCTGTCTCTTTATGCAGGCGTGTATGTTGGTAGTTTATCCTGAGTTCCCGCCCGACCCCACACCACACATGGAGGTGATCCTGCTGGTTGATACGTCTTGCTCCATGGCGGGTGAGGCAGTTGTTGTGGCTGTAGCGGCCGCCCTGTACGCGTTCACTCTCACCCCGCCACACACACTCTTCAATGTGGTCCTCTTCAACACAGGCAAGTTGTGAATAACTTTACTCTTTTCCACCAAAATTCAATTCAATGCAATTCAAAGCACTTTTTATTCATACATAAAGGAGGTGTAGAAACAGGAGACACGCATTTGGTCTTCCAGCATGTTTCTGACAGCTTGGAAAGGATAACAAAATTTGATTTTAAATAATATAGGCCAAAAATAATTTTTGAAGGTTATTTTTCTAAAGGTCCAAGCTAAGTGTGGTTGGCTATATGGGAAAAGTAGTTTATAATAATGAATACAAATTATAATAATCATAATAATAATTTTAAGAATTAAAGATAACATGTGTCTTGATAAAACTAAAATCTATAAATTCTAGTCAAATCTGTACACAAGTAAGGAGTTATTTATAATAGTTATAATATGTAGATTCTGTTTTACTTATTTATGGAAATGATAAGAAAAGCTATTTGTTCTTTTACAGATTATGTTGAACTCTTCCCAAATTCTCGACCAAAAACCGAAGAAAATGTTAAACTAGCTGTAAAATTCCTTAAGGTAAGTTTACAAAATATTTGGGAAATATCTTCATAGAATTATTGCACTGAAAGAGCTGAAGAATTGATAATTTATTAATTAATGTCAGTCAGGGATCCTTTTGTATTTGAATGGCCATTCACTGCTGTACCGTATTCACTGCTGTACTGTATTCCCTGCTGTACTGCATTCACTGCTGCACCGCATTCACTGCTGCACCGCATTCACTGCTGTACCGCATTCACTGCTGTACCGCATTCACTGCTGTACCGCATTCACTGCTGTACCGTATTCACTGCTGTACTGCATTCCCTGCTGTACTGCATTCACTGCTGTACCGCATTCACTGCTGTACCTCATTCCCTGCTGTACTGCATTCACTGCTGTAACGTATTCACTGCTGTACCGCATTCACTGCTGTACCGCATTCACTGCTGTAACGCATTCACTGCTGTACCTCATTCCCTGCTGTACTGCATTCCCTGCTGTACTGCATTCACTGCTGTAACGCATTCACTGCTGTACCGCATTCACTGCTGTACCGCATTCACTGCTGTACCGCATTCACTGCTGTACCGCATTCACTGCTGTACCGCATTCACTGCTGTACTGCATTCACTGCTGTACCTCATTCACTGCTGTACCGCATTCACTGCTGTACCGCATTCACTGCTGTACCGCATTCACTGCTGTACCGCATTCACTGCTGTACCGCATTCACTGCTGTACCGCATTCACTGCTGTACCGCATTCACTGCTGTACCGCATTCACTGCTGTACCGCATTCACTGCTGTACCGCATTCACTGCTGTACCGCATTCACTGCAACAGTTCCTGAGGTGAAAATAAACACCTTTATCTCCACTTGACTTATATTACTCCATCCTTCCTTAGTTGCTGCTCAAATGCTGCTTGGTATATGACTTGCCATGTTAGTGTAGAGAGGGTTATAGAGGCTTTGTTGATTATATAGATGTATCAAATACAGGTTAACTAATGAGTTGGTTGAAGGACCGTCAATATTGCACAAGTTAGCAACGAATACAATGTTTTAAGCAACTGGGACCATTTATTATATATACTTTTAGTAATATAAGCATTCTTGAGTTGAATTTTGGCCTTAAACTTGGTAAAAAACGCATTGGTTGCCATGACTACTACCCGTAACTCATCAATGATACCCTATGCATAACTCACTCTAGATACGTTGTTCTCAGAGCAATGAGTATATAAGAAACGTTTGGCAGTGACTAAAAGGATTATGAGCCTCCATTTCAGTGATCTTCAGCCCCAAAATTGACCTCAATGTGGGTCATAAATCCTACAATATAAGTCTATGTAATAGTATCCAATCATACATTGATGACCATTAAATTAATAAGTTAATGTATCCATGGTAATAGACAGCTGCCTGTAGCCGTACCGGAACTACAGAACTCCATGGCGCCCTCTCTCCTTACTTCCTTCTCCCTCCACCAGAGGGCTACAGACGCAACATCCTGGTCTTTTCTGATGGTCATGTGACAGGAAGTGATGTAATACTTGGTGAAGCACATAGGAATGCAGGCCACAGTCGTATCTTCACTTTAGGGGTCGGGTAAGGCACAACTCTTTTTACTCACTTAATTTCTATAACAGTATTCATATTGTCACGTCATTAAACAACCATCACTCACTCACTCACTCATATCAATAATTGACTGTAAAGATTCATGGATTTGTAAAGAAGGGAATACTGAAAATTCTTTCTTCTGGATAGCACCAGATAACTCCCAATACAAAACCCTAACCCCTAGCAGTAGAATAGTCAACCCCTGACATGCTGAAACTGTGCCATTGAAAGACATGTAGGACCGGTGAAACCCAACTGTCTGGTGAAATATTTGTATGAAACGTTGGTGAAACCTTTGGAGGACCACTTCCTTTTTACCAGTCCTCCTGTTTGGTGAAAGTTATAAAGTTTTCCCCTTATCTGCAACCCTAGTGGATTAGAGGCAAACACAGGAAGACCAGATTCAATGTGAAAGTGTACAACCTGTTTGGCTTTGTAGCTGTTTTCTCTTGCCAAAATAAAGAATTTATTATTATTGTTATATAGGCATATATCCTCCCCACAGCTCCCATTGAGGTGTAGGGTTACCAACGTTCATTTATATGTATGTATCCTACCAGGAGCGCCCAAGCCTCAGTACTATTAAACACTCATTCAAATACTACCATCATGCGAGGGTCGTTCTTCCTTGTCCTCTACATATTCAACTACTTTAGCTCTACATAAGATTATCATATTATTATCTATTTCCTCCACAGGAAGTCATGTGACCAGCACTTCCTGCGGAGACTAGGCCATGTGGGTGGTGGAGTGTATGAGTACGTGGGCGGGCAGTGCGTGGCTGGCATGAGGCAGATGAAGGCGGGTGTAGAGCGGGTGATGAGGCGAGTGGGTGAGGAGGCGGTGAGTGAGGTGGAGGTGGAGTGGGAGCAGCATGGGTGTAGTCTCACCCCGGTACAGGCGCCCGCCTCTCTCTACTCTGTGTATAGCGGTGACAGACTCATTGTGTATGGACTGGTGGCCAACTGTAACCAGGTCAGTGTATTACATGTCTTTATGATTGGGTCTGACCTTATCTCATGTAGTCTAAGTGTAAAATGAAAGCAGTTCTTAAATCTACAAATAGACATTTTCTTATATTGACAAAGGCATGCCAGTGACAAAAACAACAAAAACATTTTCTTAGCCTACCAAATCAACAAACACCTTACTAGTCCTTAGCGACAAAAATTCATCTTTTTAACGAAAACATTAAGTGACAGACGACAAAAACATTTTCTTAGTGACAAACAACAATTGTTGTTTCTCTGTAGTGACAAGAGAAATTAGCGTCTGGAGCCCTTAAAATAACTCAATAACTCTTTGGTACAAATATATCCTTGCTTGACTTTATTGTAATGTTGGGCAGGAAAGCAAACCAAAGAAACCAAATGTAGCATGCACGTCTATAGAGTGAATGCTTTGTACTGCAGGCCACCCTGAAGGGATGCATTAACCAACGGGAATTCTCTACTCTCGTCCACACGTCAGATCTCTGCGTTACAACTGGCAAGGTATGGGTTATTTTACCATTTTTAGTATTTCCTGTTGTCTGTTCATATGAACTTCATATGTTTCATGAAACCTTGTTAGTTGTATCTGAGCATTTTTTTTATTAATCACCGACAATATAAATTGTCAATATAATTTGTCAAAATCATGTTAGTCACTAAAAAGTAAGGGCACCTGAAATAAAAAGTTAACATCCATGCCCTGGAAATTGATGCATTTTGTAACATCACCATAATATCAAAATTCAATTCAATTCAATTCAAATATCCTTTATTGCAAGATCTTGATTTACAAATGGACGAAAATCAGAGTGCAGCTGTGAGGTTTTCTAGAATTTGCATTTAGAAATATGAATATGTATCCACAGAGTTCAGTGTTCTGTCTATAAAGCATTCAAGGACTAAAATGGAACCAATATTTGAAAGAAAAACCCCATCAAATTTGATGCAATTTTGCAGTTGATACATTTGCTGGCAGCACGAGCCATCATCCGAGACTGGGACAGCGGCCTCCTCAACCCTGACTCCACCATCAACAAGGTAAACACTGCTACATTCTCCTCACTCTTATATAAATATCCTGTTGTATATAGTTATATATGATTATATATGTCTTAAGTGAACCCTGACTCCACCATGAACAAGGTAAAAACCAGGGCTCCTGAAATAGAAAAATCAACATGGCCTTTTCTTAGATCAACAAAGGCATGCCAGTGACAATCAACAAAAACACTTTCTTAGCTGACAAAGACCTTAAAATGTTTTCTATTTATATCATTCATGGGTCAGGTATTCCACACAAATGTCCCTACTTATGCAAGTTATTGAAAAATACAAACATATTTCCAAATGATACATAGTCAAAAGAGTGATCTTAGCGACTTTTATTACAACATTGAACACTTTCTATTTGACGTTTGTCAGGTTGTGAAGAGGAGGCGGAAGAATGACGTCATCAACCTCAGCAAGAAGTTCTCCATTGTGTCTGAGTTCACCAGTTTTGTGGCGGTAGAGAAAAGGGTCAGTTTTATTCATTATATTGTGTCTGAGTTCACCAGCTTTGTGGCTGTAGAGAAAAGGGTCAGTTTTATTTATTATATTGTGTCTGAGTTCACCAGTTTTGTGGCGGTAGAGAAAAGGGTCAGTTTTATTCATTATATTGTGTCTGAGTTCACCAGTTTTGTGGCTGTAGAGAAAAGGGTCAGTTTTATTTATTATATTGTGTCTGAGTTCACCAGTTTTGTGGCTGTAGAGAAAAGGGTCAGTTTTATTTATTATATTGTGTCTGAGTTCACCAGTTTTGTGGCTGTAGAGAAAAGGGTCAGTTTTATTTATTATATTGTGTCTGAGTTCACCAGTTTTGTGGCTGTAGAGAAAAGGGTCAGTTTTATTCACTATATTGTGTCTGAGTTCACCAGTTTTGTGGCTGTAGAGAAAAGGGATGAGGTCAGTTTTATTCACTATATTGTGTCTGAGTTCAACAGTTTTGTGGCTGTAGAGAAAAGGGTCAGTTTTATTCATTATATTGTGTCTGAGTTCACCAGTTTTGTGGCTGTAGAGAAAAGGGTCAGTTTTATTTATTATATTGTGTCTGAGTTCACCAGCTTTGTGGCTGTAGAGAAAAGAGATGGGGTCAGTTTTATTCATTATATTGTGTCTGAGTTCAACAGTTTTGTGGCTGTAGAGAAAAGAGATGAGGTCAGTTTTATTCATTATATTGTGTCTGAGTTCAACAGTTTTGTGGCTGTAGAGAAAAGGGTCAGTTTTATTCATTATATTGTGTCTGAGTTCACCAGTTTTGTGGCTGTAGAGAAAAGGGTCAGTTTTATTCATTATATTGTGTCTGAGTTCACCAGTTTTGTGGCTGTAGAGAAAAGGGTCAGTTTTATTCATTATATTTCTGTATTTCTGCAAGCACAAATCAATGGTAATAAATCAACAAAGACAATGAGGAAGCTGCCCACTGTACCTTTCATGCTTCTTCTCTACATGTTGTCCAACTTTGATCCCTGGTCTGTCATGGTGTAATATTTTACTACTTGAAGGTGAGCCTAGAGTTTTAAATTGCTGTTTAAACTATAGTTTTAGATTACAGTTTAGAGGTATTAGGTGACTAGTTACCTACACTACTGCAATGGGATGCACTAGCTATAAGGTGGGACCCATTATATACCCATCAAGGTGGGACCCATTATATGGGTTTATTTTGTGATATTCTTTTGTTTTGTTATAAGCAACACATTAATTTTCTGCCAGATTATTATCCTTTGAATAAGCCTTGAAGAAACACGTCTACTGCACCCAACTTTGATCCCTGGTCTGTAATGGTGTAATGCTGAGAATATTTGTTAATACTGAACATTTTTTATGTCATACTCATGACATTCGGTTCACAATAATTATTTTTCAAAAAATATTTAGGAAACTAAATGATACTCAGGATATTAACTCAACTTAATTTTTTTTTTAAATATTTTATTTTACCTGGGTTGACAATTCCATTCCCAGGTAGGGTATTTCAATTGGTCGAAGAGTGGCGCCAAAACCCAATAATACGTGCCAACACATGACATCAAAGATTGTTATCAGTTATGTTGATCTCTTTGTTTACTATTTGTTACTAAAGGGTGAGGGTGAGCCTGAACCTACTGCACCCAGTATAAAGGAGCTGCTCACTGACCTGGATGTAGAGTTACTCACATACATGGGCTGGCAGCAAGAGCAGGAGCAGGAGCAGACAGCGGGAGACAGTCACACGGTAGCTATACATAGATTTCACATGACGTCACCCAGTAGACTGGGGTATCACAGTAGACGCCATGTCCAGGGTCAGCGTTACGCTTGCCGTCTATGGCGGGGGTATCAAAACAAAGTTGATAAACCTCTCAAGGGTGGATACTTGGGTAATACTACGCTAAGGGCAGGTTATCTTACCTATCATGAAGATATTATTGAGGCAGATGACAACTGGTAAAAGTTAAAACAGCCAGAAAACGGTATTTTCAAGTATCGCAGCATACATAGCCATCTAACTTGACCCCAAACATGGCCAGGCTGAGGGTCGTGACATCAATGAAATCTATGTATAGAATTATTCTCAATGTGATTTTATATTCATTCATAGGATTCTCTGTAAAATCTTAAAAACTTTATTATAAGATACAAACAAATTCATGTACATATAGTTATGCACAGTGTGTATTTCACTAATGTGTTATGTGTGGTAGTCATGGCAACCAATGTGTTGTAAGTTTACGGCTGAAATACAACTTTATGACCCAAAAATCTTCTCTATTTATATCATTACAAGCATATGATAAAACAGTTAATTTGTTGGTTTTGTTGGTCACTTAGAATATTGGACTCATTGCTACGCAACTCGTGCAATATTCACACGCCTTCCACCAACCCGTTAGTTAGACCCTGCCCACACATGGCCGATTTTCCCCCCGATTGGCTCCCGATTTGGGTCTTTCAATGAATCCTAGGATTTCATTTCCAATCCTGGTTTGTGTTATTTCAAAAACATAAACCAGGATTTGAAATGAGATCATAGGATTCACCTGGAGACCCGAATCAGGGGGCAATCGGGGGGCAAATTGGCCATGTGTGGGCATGGTCTTAACCTGATGAACATACAGTGAGGACTTATTCATCTCCTCCTTCTGGTTACTGTGACTACTTTTATTATCCTCTAAGGGTAACATAACAACCCTGTTATGCTCTGACCTTGCTGAGTGGTGCATACAATGTTGAAGGCATGGCATAAAGGTGGAATAATACTCTATATTTCAGTCTGAGACGGAGGAAGAATCTGATGATGAGGAGAAGGAGGAAGAGTCTGTGGAAGAATCGTCATTGTCATCGTCGTCGTCGTCGTCGTCGTCGTCAGAATCCAAGTCGGAGGAAGAGTCGGAGGAGGAGGAGGAGGAAGAGATGAGTGGTGCTGAATTAGAGACTGAGCTAGGAAAGGTGCTGGCAGAGGAAGGATACTACAGTCCTCGCAAGGCATTGAGCAGTTACAAGCGAGCCACTCGACAGGCTGCTACACAACTCCCTCCTACACATCCTCTCAGCCTCAAGGTAACTATTATGTTTAAGATGTTTTGCCTTTGCTTTTATAGGTCAGATTTTCAGAAAATGTACAATTGGCAGCTCTACACATTTGGTAAATTCTGCTAAATTAGGCTGAAAAATTATGAATACTGGGTATATCTGAGTATATTTGGTATTGCATTGATTTAAAATATTAGTTCTGTTATGTTAAACTGCATTTTGAAGCTCATTTCTGTTTTAAATATGGGTTATTTGAAGGTGAATTGTACATTTTCTGAAAATCTGACCCTTATATGTTTTGCCTTGCCCACACTGAAACCTTCTTGAAATTAAAGCTGTATTCTCAGATATTACAACCCTACCTCACAAAATACCTCAAAATGTACTCATTGCTTGAACTATAGGAAATGTTGCTGCTGTTGTGAGGAACATAGGGCTTTAAGTGTTATCTCTTTATCTGTTATTGCCCTCCTTTTGGTAGTTGAGGAAATTGTCTGACCTTCGCTATGAGATGGTTTGGGGTGTCAGGGCTGAAGCTGATGTTCTAGAGCCACTAATCCAAATGGGACCAATGTCACGGAGCAGGCATATGGAATAACTTGCCACCTCATATTAGGCAACAGCAAGACCCATTATCTTTCAAACGACTAATCAGAGAGACTTTCCAAACATGAGCAAACATTGCCAATTTTGATAACTAAACAACAAACAGGCTAACCAAAAAATCAATTTACAGCATAAATGTATATCCTATATCATACTCTTATCATCAACACAAAAACCATCTCATCTCATATCATTTCAACACCTATTTTATTTTTATTTTTCTTATTTTTTAAATATTTTCTACGAATCCCAGATGATCTGTCAAAACCAGAATTAACCTTGAGCATTTAAAAATGCCAGGGTTGGGGTGGAAATCGGACAAATAGTCCGATCCCTAATGATGAATGGGAAGGCAAATGCCTGGTCCCTGTTTATAACACCTGGATAAATAAAGAATTAAAAAAAAAATGTCTGGACAACAAACTCCATGAGATACAACCAATACTTGCAGGACCAATTATGTCTTCCTCACCACCGGGCAGAACAGGTTGTGCTCTCTTGTCTTTTTGGAGACACCAGATTGACCCATGTCCATCTGTTGAAGGATGAACCACAATCTGAATCTATTGAAGACTCCACTCACCACCAAGCATATCCTACCGGAATGTGCAGACTTACATGATGCCCATGCCACATAATTCAATGTTCCTGACCTCAAAACATTTCTATTTCTTATTCTATTTCACATGGTCAATGGTGACAATGTCATCAACTATCAACTGTTAGTTCCTGTATGTTTCATCCACAACACTTTCTACACTCTATTATCTGTAATCTATTATTTGTTATGTTATTTGCAGCTTTACTGTAAAATAAATCACCTTACTCATCTCATTAGTCCTCACTGCTGTGAATATGACTCTTGGTTGTCATCGTGGCACCACTCACTCACTCACTCCCTCATTCACTCACTCACTCACTCATAAACTCATTCTAAGAGGACCATATTTGGCCTTGCTATACCAGTGGCACCACCTGGTGGTTGTTCCCACTACCAGTAACCCCTCCTGGTGGGCATTTGCTACTCTACCTCACAACTGCCACAAGAATTTGCAGTCAAATCTGCAAAAAGATAATGAGCAATGATAAGTCATAATAAACGGGCCACTGAAACATGCGGTTTTATTAAAATCTGCAGCAGGAATTCACCAGTGAGGTGACAGCAATAAAGAAGTTCTACAGTATTACAGCACATTTATGATTATCAATACAGAGTAAGACTTACTGACGTCTTTACTTTTAGTACTAGTACTACTATAATAGAGTATCCCTAATAGAGTATTCCTTTCCCTCTAACCTAACCACAGGTAAATGTTCATATTGCACTCTCTTTAACAATAGCTTGTGACCTCTCAAGTATCTCAGTATACCATTCAGCTAAAGACTTTTGCGGGCTAATATTTCGTGGTAGGGCATTTCAAAGCAGTTCGCGGAGAAATCAATTTGCGATTGACTGTCTCTATGCCATAGAACTGATATGTGATACGTGAAAAATATTCGCAGTGCCAGAAATTATTTATATCTTTTTTGTATGAAAAGAAAGCCATATCAAAAACATTTGCCCACTTGAGGGCTCAGCCATTCTTGTGCTATTGGGTGTTTGTGGCCATGTCTGGGTCATGTTGTTGGACTAAAGTGTGTGTTCAAGAACTGCACAAACTGGAGCTAGCGGTCTTAGTAAGAGATGGATTACAAACTTATGATGAGCCAACAAGAATAAATAATACAATCACATGCAAGCAGAAACATTACAACTTTTAAAATTCAACAAATTTGTAATCTTTATTTTCTTCAACGTCAAGGAGTTTAACAAGAGCATCATGTTAAAGAAGGTGCAGGCCCCCATCCACTTTAGGGACAACTTCAAGAAGTTTCAGTCATCCACTCACTTCAGTAACAACTCAGAGAAGGTTCAGTCATCCACCCACCTCAGGAACAGGTGTGAGAAAGTGCCTGACCTGCTCCTACTTGATGTGACCCCACTGTCTCTGGGTATTGAGACGGCGGGAGGAGTGATGACCCCCATTATCCACCGCAACACCACCATCCCCACCAAGAAGACCCAGACCTTCAGCACACAGGCAGACAACCAACACAGCATCTGGATCCAGGTCTATGAGGGAGAGCGGGCCTTGACCAAGGACAATAACTTGCTGGGTGAGTTTGAACTGACCGGGATTCCCCCCGCCCCCCGCGGTGTGCCAGAGATCAAGGTCACCTTTGACCTTGATGCTAATGGCGTCCTCCATGTGCAGGCTGTAGATACATGCACTGGTCATGTGACCACGATGACCTTCACCAATGACAAGGGTCGCCTCAGCCACAAGGACATTGAGCGCATGGTGAATGGTGCAGAGAAGTACAAACAGGAGGATGAGGCCCAGCGCACCCTCATCTCTGCCAACAACTCACTGTCTGAGGGTGAGGCTCAGCGCACCCTCATCTCTGCCTCACTGTCTGAGGATGAGGCTCAGCTCACCCTCATCTCTGCCAACAACTCACTGTCCACCATTGAGGGTGAGAAGGGCAAGATTAGAGACAACAACAAGAAGAGAATCACTGAGAAATGCCTTCAGATGATCACCTGGCATGATGCTAACCAGTCAGTGAAGAAGGATGGATTCAAGCCCCATCAGAAGAAGCTCCAGGTCTGCATGCCTATATATGGGTCAGATTGTCAGAAAATGTACAATTCGCCTTCATTAATCCTCTGAAATAACCCACATTTAAGACAGAAATGAGCTTCAAAATGCAGCTTAACATAACAGAACTGATACTTTAAATCAAATCAATGGGATACTCAATACACTGAGATATACCATCATTTTTCAGCAGAATTTAGCAGAATTTTCTAAATAAGTAGAGCAGCCTATTGTACATTTTCTGAAAATCTGACCCATTTATATTCTACTACACCACTACTCAATTCAGTCGTATTTTTTTTTACTGATATGAACCTTCAACCCTACTTTGCTACTACTGTAAACATATTAATTTTCACACGGATAAATCTTTGCTCACTAAGTACTTTGACACCTTTTCACGTGGATTTAAATTTGCGCAGCAAGAGTAGGGTTGAAGTTCAGGCTCAGTCAATAGACATTTGCACTGTGAGCAATCAATCTTTGAGTTGAATTCCAGATTTATATCAAAACTCTCTGGTTATTTTGACATTGTTTGCCCGCACATGCACTCTAACACTGGGAAGTGATGTTACGGGCATAGGGCAAGAGATCATTTATAAAAGCTATGACATGGTGAAACCATTCTTGCAATTTTATATAAAAATGTTGCCAAATATTTGTATGTCAGATTTGAACTGTATCCATCCCAAGATGCACTGTAACAGACATGTGCACGGGCACATGCAAGTCCCCTATGACCACCAACAACTTTCAGCCTTTGCTGGGGCAATGGAGAGAGAGAGCATGTTTATGTTTGCAGTGCTAATCCTATGGGCGTAACATCACTTCCTGTCTCTGAAGTGGTAGAAAACACAACTAACCCAATTGAACGGGGTGATGGCGGCCATGAGACTTACACACTCTATATGCCTGAACGATCTTCAATAAACCACACCTAAGGGCTGGCGCACACATTGCCGATTTGGCTCCTGATTGCCCCACGTTTTGGGTCTCTTGATGAATCTTAGGATCTCATTTCAAATCCTGTTTTATGTTTTTTAGACAACATAAACTGTGGTTTGAAATGAAATCTTAGGATTCATCAGGAGGCCCAAATCGTGGGGCAATCAGGAGCCAAATCGGCAATGTGTGCGCCAGCCCTAAGACATGCACACGCTATACATACACATCTGTACCTTCTTACCAACCAGGGGACCAAGTCTTTACTCATAGTTCAGGGGCCTGTTTCAAAATCAGCGACATAGGAATTGAGTAGAAAAACATCCCATTTGGCAAAAATTCTGTTTCATAATAAAAGTTGAAGAATTGATAAGATTCACGGTCACATTGAGAAAATTTTGTAGCGACTGTGAGAAAAATTCGCCGCCTATGGCGCCTCTCTGTATGCCTCCCTCTCTGAGTGTATGGTTATTACGTAATAAGACAACACGCATGGCCAGTCCCGTTACCGAATGTTCCTGCGAATGTTCCCGCAAATACTAATGTTCCCGCGAGTGTCCTACATTATGAAACGCCAGGCAGGGACATTCTTTGTAACATTTGAACACCATTCACAGAAGTTCCAAATAAATCTTTCTATGTCTCCATCATTATGAAACAACACCCTGTTTCATCACCGCTCATTTCATTATCATTTCTTCACCACATTGAGACATCATTACATCCCCAGCATGAATCTGTGGATAGGTATACTCTATATATAATGTAACCAGGAGTGAGGCTAGCTCTGCTGGGCTGACTGACTGATGGTCAGGACTTCATGGGGAACATTTAACAGCTGAACTCAAATTCTAAACACAGAAACTTCCCCAAATTGCAACATGCAATCTAATTAAGGTTACCAAAAGTTAGGAAAATTATTAAGGAAGTCAAGGAAGTTATTAAGAATGACCTTTTAGGCACAACAGAAACCTCACATTCAGAATAAAAGTGCTCATGTCATTTTCCTGAATAAAATGTGTTGAAAAAGTATAAATAACTTATATTTTGCAGTTGGGACTGGCTCATAGTGACTTGCTGTACAGAATGGGACGTAAGGAGGAAGCCAAGGATATCGGCAAGGCCACCTTTGATGGTGAGTGAATCATATTGTAGGGGAGATAACTAACTGACCGGGACTTCAATATCGCTGTTAGTGTGTCAGAGGGAATATAAATGCCATGGTATAGTCCCATTATAACGAATTCAAAACTGTGCAGATTTTAATAAAATACTTGAAAAAAGGTGCTTCTTGTCCTTTTACTATGGGCATAAAGAGAATTTAATTAAATACAGGTTAACTAACGAGTTGGTTGAAGGAGCGTGAATATTGCATGAGTTGCGTAGCGAGTGCAATATTCTAAGCGACAGATTTATTATACTATATATTATACTATATATTATGCTTTCAATCATGAAAATAGAAAAAAAAATCATGTCATAAATTTGAATTTTACTGGTAATCTTAGTAAAAAACAGATTGATTACCATGACAACCCCACATAAATCCCTAGTGAAATACGCACTATGCGTGAATCACTCAAGAAACGTTGTTCTCAGAGCAATGCGTGCATAATAAGTTTCTGTAAACCATTCACTAAACCAAAGCCTATGGCAATATTTGTTTAGTACCCAGCATACAATATGTTGTATTGTAGGAAGAGAGAGTCAATGATAGCCTCAATTCAATTCAATTCATAGATTCTTTTATTTTTGCAGATCTTGAGTTTACAAATGTACAGAGGTAATTCCATGTCTGATTACAGAAATAAATCTAGTAATCAGTTCTTCCAGAGAACGCCTGAATCTTGATTGCTTTTTACAGAGAAGTTTCAACGAGAAGTTTCAATAATAACAACAGTGAATTAAATTAAGATATGACAGTACAGTACTTGAATTTATGTGATGAGATGAATAATGGATTAACATTAACAGATCATGAGAGATGAGGTATAAGTGAGAACTTAACATTTCATATAGTGCTACTGATAGACAAAACTTCCTAGTTGAATCAATAAGGTTTCAAAGACAGTATAGCATCAGAGGATCAGAATGAGTCCTCACTATGTGAAGTATAAGCAGACAAAATTTCCAGTTGAGTCAATATACATTCAGTTCATTAGTTGAGTCAATAGGGTGTCATAGACTGTATAGTATCAGAGGATTTCAATAAGACTTCACTATGCGAAGTATACAAAGGTACATCATTGTACATCATTGTGAAAGATACAAATTTTTTTGAATATAAATTAACCATGAGTGGATTGTCATGAAATATTATATAGAGCTGCGTCACCAGATAAGGTTCTCGTCAATGACAAAGGGTCCTGTAACATGAAACAGGAGATATAATAAATTTAAATTGAGGATGAACAATATAGTTCAATTTGCATCGCAATTAGACCAGATGTTTTGAGTTATACAATGAATAAATGAATGAGTGAAAAACTACAACATCAGAAGGGGTTCAACAACTTGTCCGTGTAATGCTTAAAAGTTAATTTGTCAGGAATAATATGAGCTTCTGGACCTAAACTGTTCCATCTGGTTTGACATTTGTATACTAGGGAATTGATAACTTTAGTGGACTTAGCAGGAAGTACCAGGAGATTTTTCCGTCCTATAGCATGACTTTGGGTAGGAAGGTCTCTGAGGTCAACATTTTCTGGGTTTTGGGAGAGATAGAAAGCCATATCTAAAATATGCTTAATTCTACGCTCCTGTAGAGGCCAAATATTTAATAGCTTGTGTTCAAGGTCAACGTTATCAAATTTGGATTTATTAAATATTATTCTTAGAGCACGATTTTGTTGTGATTGTAGTTTCTGCAGTAAAGAATTAGGAGCAGAATCATAAACGAAATCGCAGAAGTCAAAATTAGGGAGAATAGCCATTTTATACAAGTCGTGTTTGGCTTTAGCCTGTTATTGGTGTTACTAATACTACACATCAGTGTATGTAATAATCATTTACACATATATATTTCCATGTTTCAGCGGCCATCAGTGAGCTGGACTGCCTCAGTGAAGACTCATACAAGGCAGCCACCGTAGTGATGCAGGAACTCAGGGACAACCTCACTCTGTAAGTACTGTCAGTTGTGACAGCATCACTCTGTATGTACTGTCAGTTGTGACAGCATCACTCTGTAAGTACTGTCAGTTGTGACAGCATCACTCTTGTACTGTTACTTTGTGACAGTCTCACTCTGTAAGTACTGTCACTTTGTGACCGTCATTCTGTATGTACTGTCAGTTTGTGACAGCCTCACTCTGTAAGTACCGTATTTCCCCGATAGAACGCCTGGGTGTTTATTTTTTTAAGGGTAACACCGGGAAGAAATAGAATCTATAGTTATTGGGACCCAGGCGTTAATTTGGGGCCGGCGTTTATTTATTTCATGACGTTAAATGACCTGGCGTTTTTGGGGGCAGGCGTTTATTTGGAACCCGGCATTAGTTAGTATGTTTAATGCTTTAATATTAATCATTGTTTTCTCTTGACTTGTTTCATTATATAGATGGAGTATTGAGACAGAAGGACCTGATGCAGGAACAGAGGCTAGCGATAGTGTGGACGGGTGTGACTTTCGGGGCAGGCGTTTATTGTGTACCCTTGAGGCAGAAGGAGAGGCTGAAGCACCAGATGCAGGCACAGAGGCTAGCGATAGTGTGGACGGGGATGACTGGGCAGCAGAGCCTCTGGAGTCTTTAGATGAACACAAAGTGGCTGATGTCGAGGATGAAGACGATGGTGATGATTCTTCAAGATGTTCTATAGATGCAGGCACCAAGACTGCTGATGTGAGATCCTCATATGATTGTGTGGACGGGTATCCCTCTCTGGGTGCAGCGCAGTCTCTGGAGTTTGAGGAAGATTTTAAAGTGCTTCATATAAACAAGGAACACAAATTTGTTGATTACGACAAGGACAAAGATGATCATGATCGGGAATATGCAGTAGAAAGAAAAGAAGTTGGTGGAAGAGGAAGAGGTGGAGGAGGTGCTGGCGGAAGAGGAAGAGGTGGTGGAGGAGGAGGAGCAGGAGCAGGTGGAGGAGGAGGAGGAGGAGGAGGAGGAGGAGGAGAAGGTAGTGGAAGAGATACAGATCCTGAAAGAAGAGAAAGAGAAGGCAGAGGGAGAGACAGCAGAGATGGGAGCAGAGATGGGAATAGAGCAGCAGGCACAAGGCAGTCCTACAGGCCAGTGCTGCAAGCTGCTTGTATAGACCTGGAACAAGAAGCACAAGACCAGTGCCATGCTGCAGCAAGTGTCTCCCTGCAACAGCAGCAACAAGTAAAACAGCAACAACAGCAGCTGCAAGGTCGACAGCAGCAGCAACAGCAACAGCAACAACAGCAACAACAGCAACAAGTACCACAGTCTGGTGGAGGGTTTGGAAGTGCCCCTCCCACACAACAGAGAGGTGGAGGGTTTGGAAGTGCCCCTCCCCCAATACAGAGAGGTGGAGGATTTGGAAGTGCCCCTCCCCCACAACAGTCTGGTGGAGGATTTGGAAGTGCCCCTCCCCCACAACAGTCAACTGGAGGGTTTGGAAGTGCCCCTCCCCCACAACAGTCAACTGGAGGGTTTGGAAGTGCCCCTCCCCCACAACAGTCTGGTGGAGGATTTGGAAGTGCCCCTCCCCCACAACAGTCTGGTGGAGGATTTGGAAGTGCCCCTCCCCCACAACAGTCTGGTGGAGGATTTGGAAGTGCCCCTCCCCCACTACAGTCAACTGGAGGGTTTGGAAGTGCCCCTCCCCCACTACAGTCTGGTGGAGGATTTGGAAGTGCCCCTCCCCCACAACAGTCTGGTGGAGGGTTTGGAAGTGCCCCTCCCCCACAACAGTCAGGTGGAGGGTTTGGAAGTGCCCCTCCCCCACAACAGTCTGGTGGAGGATTTGGAAGTGCCCCTCCCCCACAACAGTCTGGTGGAGGGTTTGGAAGTGCCCCTCCCCCACAACAGTCTGGTGGAGGATTTGGAAGTGCCCCTCCCCCACAACAGTCAGGTGGAGGGTTTGGAAGTGCCCCTTCCCCACAACAGTCAGGTGGAGGGTTTGGAAGTGCCCCTCCCCCACAACAGTCTGGTGGAGGATTTGGAAGTGCCCCTCCCCCACAACAGTCAGGTGGAGGGTTTGGAAGTGCCCCTCCCCCAATACAGAGAGGTGGAGGGTTCAGCTTTGGAAATATCTCCTCTCCTCAAACCTCTAGTGTGTTTGGAAGTGGGCCATCACCTCAAACCTTTGGAGGGTTTGGCAGTCCCTCCTCAACTCAAGGCTCGTGCAGATTTGGCTCTCCACCTCAAAATGGCTCTCCACCTCAAAAACTATTGAGTCTGTTTGGTCCATGTACAACTCCTGCACCATCATTTGGTGCACCTACAACTACTGCACCATCGTTTGGTGCACCTTCCACTTCTACACCATCATCAGTGTTTGGTGCACCTCCCACTACTGCAACATCACTGTTTGGTGCACCTACGACTGCTGCATCATCTACCTTTGGTGCACCTACATCACTGTTTGGTGCACCTACATCACTGTTTGGTGTTTGGTTTGGTTCCACTACACCACATACAGTAGGAGAGTTTGGTGCACCTAAGTCACTGTTTGGTGCACCTACAAATACTGCACCATCGTTTGGTGCACCTTCCACTACTGCATCATCATCGTTTGGTGCACCTCCCACTACTGCACCATCGTTTGGTGCACTACCCACTACTGCACCATCGTTTGGTGCACCTTCCACTACTGCACCATCACTGTTTGGTGCATCTACAACTGCTGCACCATCGTTTGGTGCACCTTCAACTGCTGCATCATCGTTTGGTGCATCTACAACTGCTGCACCATCGTTTGGTGCACCTTCAACTGCTGCACCATCATCGTTTGGTGCACCTTCCACTACTGCTCCATCATCAGTGTTTGGTGCACCTACAACTACTGCACCATCGTTTGGTAAACCTTCAACTACTGCACCACCATCGTTTGGTGCACCTTCAACTACTGCACCGTCAGCGTTTGGTGCACCTTTCACTACTGCACCATCATTGTTTGGTGCACCTTTCACTACTGCACCATCATCGTTTGGTGCACCTTCCACTACTGCTCCATCATCGTTTGGTGCACCTTCCTCTACTGCACCATCGTTTGGTGCACCTTCCACTACTGCACCATCACTGTTTGGTGCATCTACAACTACTGCACCACCCTCGTTTGGTGCACCTACAACTACTGCATCATCGTTTGGTGCCCCTTCCACTACTGCACCATCGTTTGGTGCACCTTCCACTACTGCACCATCGTTTGGTGCACCTTCCACTACTGCACCATCGTTTGGTGCACCTTCAACTACTGCACCATCATCACTGTTTGGTGCACCTACAACTACTGCACCATCATCACTGTTTGGTGCACCTACAACTACTGCACCATCATCACTGTTTGGTGCACCTTCCACTACTGCTGCACCATCGTTTGGTGCATCTTCAACTGCTGCACCATCGTTTGGTGCACCTTTGACTACTGCACCATCACTGTTTGGTGCATCTACATCTCCTGCACCATCACTGTTTGGTGCATCTACAACTCCTGCACCATCATCGTTTCGTGCATCTTCAACTGCTGCACCATCGTTTGGTGCACCTTTGACTACTGCACCATTATCAGTGTTTGGTGCACCTTCCACTACTGCACCATCATCAGTGTTTGGTGCACCTTTAACTGCTGCACCGTCAGCTTTTGGTGCACCTACGACTGCTGCATCATCTCCGTTTGGTGCACCTTCCACTACACCACAGAGAGTAGGAGGGTTTGGTGCACCTACATCACTGTTTGGTGCACCTTCAACTACTGCACCATCACTGTTTGGTGCATCTACATCTCCTGCACCATCACTGTTTCGTGCATCTACATCTCCTGCACCATCACCGTTTGGTGCACCTTCTACTGCTGCATCATTGTTTGGTGCACCTTCCACTACTGCACCATCGTTTGGTGCACCTTCAACTACTGCACCATCATCACTGTTTGGTGCACCTTCCACTACTGCATCATCATCACTGTTTGGTGCACCTACAACTACTGCACCATCACTGTTTGGTGCACCTACAACTGCTGCACCATCGTTTGGTGCACCTTCAACTACTGCACCATCATCACTGTTTGGTGCACCTTCCACTACTGCACCATCATTTGGTGCACCTTCAACTGCTGCACCATCACTGTTTGGTGCACCTTCTACTGCTGCATCAGTGTTTGGTGCACCTTCCACTACTGCACCATCATCAGTGTTTGGTGCACCTTCTACTGCTGCATCAGTGTTTGGTGCACCTTCAACTGCTGCACCATCATCACTGTTTGGTGCACCTTCTACTGCTGCATCAGTGTTTGGTGCACCTTCCACTACTGCACCATCGTTTGGTGCACCTTTGACTACTGCACCATCATTTGGTGCACCTTCAACTACTGCACCATCGTTTGGTGCACCTTCAACTGCTGCACCATCGTTTGGTGCACCTACAACTACAGCACAACCAGGAGGACTGTTTGGTGCACCTGCTCCTGCTTCAGCACAACCAGAAGGACTGTTTGGTGCATCTGCACCTGCTTCAGCACAACCAGGAGGATTGTTTAGTGCACCTGCACCTGCTTCAGCACAACCAGGAGGACTGTTTGGTGCACCTGCTTCAGCGCAACCAGGAGGACTGTTTGGTGCACCTGCTTCAGTGCAACCAGGAGGACTGTTTGGTGCACCTGCACCTGCTTCAGCACAACCAGGAGGATTGTTTGGTGCACCTGCACCTGCTTCAGTGCAACCAGGAGGACTGTTTGGTGCACCTGCACCTGCTTCAGCACAACCAGGAGGATTGTTTAGTGCACCTGCACCTGCTTCAGCACAACCAGGGGGACTGTTTGGTGCACCTGCACCTGCTTCAGCACAACCAGGAGGACTGTTTGGTGCACCTGCACCTGCTTCAGTGCAACCAGGAGGATTGTTTAGTGCACCTGCACCTGCTTCAGCACAACCAGGGGGACTGTTTGGTGCACCTGCACCTGCTTCAGCACAACCAGGAGGACTGTTTGGTGCACCTGCACCTGCTTCAGTGCAACCAGGAGGATTGTTTAGTGCACCTGCACCTGCTTCAGTGCAACCAGGAGGACTGTTTGGTGCACCTGCACCTGCTTCAGCGCAACCAGGAGGACTGTTTGGTGCACCTGGTTCAGCACAACCAGGAGGATTGTTTGGTGCACCTGCTCCTGCTTCAGCACAACCAGGAGGATTGTTTGGTGCACCTGCACCTGCTTCAGCACAACCAGGAGGACTGTTTGGTGCACCTGCACCTGCTTCAGCACAACCAGGAGGACTGTTTGGTGCACCTGCACCTGCTTCAGCACAACCAGGAGGATTGTTTGGTGCACCTGCACCTGCTTCAGCACAACCAGGAGGATTGTTTGGTGCACCTGCACCTGCTTCAGTGCAACCAGGAGGATTGTTTGGTGCACCTGCACCTGCTTCAGCACAACCAGGAGGATTGTTTAGTGCACCTACAAATACTGCACCACCACTATTTGGTGCATTTACAACTACAGCACCACGATCATTTGGTGCACCTTCTACTGTACCACTGACTTTTAATAAGGATCCTGGTCCTGGACAGACAATCTTTGACTCGTTTAAAAAATACCGGTTGCAGAACATAGGCACAGAGTGGTTGAGCCCTGAAGAACAGCGTGCTGTAGTGTATGAAGTCACGGCGTGTGGTAGTCTGTTGGGGGAGTCCGGGCCGGGGGAGGAACTGTTGGATACGGGAAGAAACACAGAACCTGCAGCAGGCCTAGACATGACATCACCCTGTGCTGACCACTCAAGGTAAAGTATATAATCTATGTAATATATCCTTTACTTTTAAAGGTCCTCATATGGACTACATTTAGTTACTTTACTGTTTATTGACCCCCAAAAATATTGGAAATTTTTTTTCAAAAACGAAAATATCAAACTTAAAATCTAGAAATACTATTGTTTACTATCATTGGAATCAGCTTGATCTCATCTTTTCAAATCTAATGTTATCTCAAAATCTATTTTTAGCGACTTATGACTCATTTCCCTAAAACACATCACATTTATTCCTTAATATTGCAGGCCTAGACATGACATCACCCAGTATTTATTCCTAATTGCATGAATAGGGGATCGGCATGCGCCACTGCACATGTCTGGTATAGTGCATGCTGGGATAGATTATGATGGAATCTGACATACAAATATTTGGCATCATTTTTATTGAAAATTGGAAGAATGTTTTCACTGTTATGTAACATTACGTAACATTGTGTAACCTCATTATATTTATATTAATAATTAATTATCACCCATTTATTATATTATCTCTTGCTCCTTCCTTACACCTTAACATCACCAATATCTTAGCTTGTGTACATGGTCTATGAAAACCAAATGCACGATGGGAAAGATGGAGGCCTGTTCTATGATTCCCTACCCTCAGTCTCTTCTATCTATTTACATGTTTCTACCAGAGATTCCCTACCCTCAGTCTCTTCTATCTATTTACATGTTTCTACCAGAGATTCCCTGCCCTCAGTCTCTTCTATCTATTTACATGTTTCTACCAGATTCCCTGCCCTCAGTCTCTTCTATCTATTTACATGTTTCTACCAGAGATTCCCTGCCCTCAGTCTCTTCTATCTATTTACTTGTTTCTACCAGAGATTCCCTGCCCTCAGTCTCTTCTATTTACTTGTTTCTACCAGAGATTCCCTGCCCTCAGTCTCTTCTATCTATTTACATGTTTCTACCAGAGATTCCTGCCCTCAGTCTCTTCTATATATTTACTTGTTTCTACCAGAGATTCCCTACCCTCAGTCTCTTCTATCTATTTACATGTTTCTACCAGAGATTCCTGCCCTCAGTCTCTTCTATCTATTTACATGTTTCTACCAGAGATTCCCTGCCCTCAGTCTCTTCTATCTATTTACATGTTTCTACCAGAGATTCCCTGCCCTCAGTCTCTTCTATCTATTTACTTGTTTCTACCAGAGATTCCCTGCCCTCAGTCTCTTCTATTTACTTGTTTCTACCAGAGATTCCCTGCCCTCAGTCTCTTCTATTTACTTGTTTCTACCAGAGATTCCCTGCCCTCAGTCTCTTCTATCTATTTACATGTTTCTACCAGAGATTCCTGCCCTCAGTCTCTTCTATCTATTTACATGTTTCTACCAGAGAATCCCTGCCCTCAGTCTCTTCTATTTACATGTTTCTACCAGAGATTCCCTACCCTCAGTCTCTTCTATCTATCAACATGTTTCTACCAGAGATTCCCTACCCTCAGTCTCTTCTATTTATTTACATGTTTCTACCAGAGATTCCCTACCCTCAGTCTCTTCTATCTACTTGTTTCTACCAGAGTTTCCCTGCCCTCAGTCTCTTCTATCTATTTACATGTTTCTACCAGAGATTCCTGCCCTCAGTCTCTTCTATCTATTTACATGTTTCTACCAGAGAATCCCTGCCCTCAGTCTCTTCTATTTACATGTTTCTACCAGAGATTCCCTACCCTCAGTCTCTTCTATCTATCAACATGTTTCTACCAGAGATTCCTGCCCTCAGTCTCTTCTATTTACTTGTTTCTACCAGAGATTCCCTGCCCTCAGTCTCTTCTATCTATTTACTTGTTTCTACCAGAGATTCCCTGCCCTCAGTCTCTTCTATCTATTTACATGTTTCTACCAGAGATTCCCTACCCTCAGTCTCTTCTATCTATTTACTTGTTTCTACCAGAGATTCCCTGCCCTCCGTCTCTTCTATCTATTTACTTGTTTCTACCAGAGATTCCCTGCCCTCAGTCTCTTCTATCTATTTACTTGTTTCTACCAGAGATTCCCTGCCCTCAGTCTCTTCTATCTATTTACATGTTTCTACCTGAGATTCCCTACCCTCAGTCTCTTCTATCTATTTACATGTTTCTACCTGAGATTCCCTACCCTCAGTCTCTTCTATCTATTTACATGTTTCTACCAGAGATTCCCTACCCTCAGTCTCTTCTATCTATTTACATGTTTCTACCAGAGATTCCCTGCCCTCAGTCTCTTCTATCTATTTACTTGTTTCTACCAGAGATTCCCTGCCCTCAGTCTCTTCTATCTATTTACTTGTTTCTACCTGAGATTCCCTACCCTCAGTCTCTTCTATTTACTTGTTTCTACCAGAGATTCCCTGCCCTCAGTCTCTTCTATTTACTTGTTTCTACCAGAGATTCCCTGCCCTCAGTCTCTTCTATCTATTTACATGTTTCTACCAGAGATTCCCTGCCCTCAGTCTCTTCTATTTATTTACTTGTTTCTACCAGAGATTCCCTGCCCTCAGTCTCTTCTATCTATTTACTTGTTTCTACCAGAGATTCCCTGCCCTCAGTCTCTTCTATTTACTTGTTTCTACCAGAGATTCCCTGCCCTCAGTCTCTTCTATCTATTTACATGTTTCTACCAGAGATTCCCTGCCCTCAGTCTCTTCTATTTACATGTTTCTACCAGAGATTCCCTACCCTCAGTCTCTTCTATCTATTTACATGTTTCTACCAGAGATTCCCTGCCCTCAGTCTCTTCTATTTACATGTTTCTACCAGAGATTCCCTGCCCTCAGTCTCTTCTATTTATTTACTTGTTTCTACCAGAGATTCCCTGCCCTCAGTCTCTTCTATCTATTTACTTGTTTCTACCAGAGATTCCCTGCCCTCAGTCTCTTCTATTTACTTGTTTCTACCAGAGATTCCCTGCCCTCAGTCTCTTCTATCTATTTACATGTTTCTACCAGAGATTCCCTGCCCTCAGTCTCTTCTATTTACATGTTTCTACCAGAGATTCCCTGCCCTCAGTCTCTTCTATTTACTTGTTTCTACCAGAGATTCCCTGCCCTCAGTCTCTTCTATCTATTTACATGTTTCTACCAGAGATTCCCTACCCTCAGTCTCTTCTATTTACATGTTTCTACCAGAGATTCCCTACCCTCAGTCTCTTCTATTTACTTGTTTCTACCAGAGATTCCCTGCCCTCAGTCTCTTTTATCTATTTACTTCATTGTTTCCTTGTAGTGCCAATAGTGAGGTGGAGGAGGAGCAGGAGGACACTGCCTCAGCGGGCGGTGGGTCTGCGTTGGCCTACTTGTGGCGTGTGCAAGATGATGAAGAGGAGAGAGACTTCCTGCTGTGGCACATCTTCTCACTTCAACACCAAGAGGTAAAGTTTGGGTCTATATTTTACATATTTTATCATATTCCTTATTTGTGATGTGTTCCAGGAAAATGAGTCATAAGTCGCTAAAAATAGATTTTGAGATACCATTAGATTTTAAAAGATGAGATCAAGCTGATTCCAATGATAGTAAACAGTCTAATAATCTCATAAGTATTTCTAGAATTTAGTTTGATATTTTCGTTTTTGAAAAAAAAGTATCCAATATTTCTGGGGGTCTATAAACAGTAAAGTTACTAAATGTAGTCCATATGGTAACCTTTAAAACTAAAGAATGTATTATATAGATTTTCCTGAAATTTGATACACCGATTGATAGAAGTCTAAGTGATGAACTCGCTAAAAATCAGAACATTCCAATAATGTGATCTTGTGAAAACAACACTTTGAAAAATATCAATTTTGCGATTTATGACTCATTTTCCTGAAACACAACACATTTATCAACTTATTCAAAAACAAATCATAATAGGGGACTTGCATGTGCCACTGCGCATGTCTGGTACAGTGCATCATGGGATAGATTTTGATGAAATCTGACATATGAATATTTGGTAACATCTTTTTTAAAAAATGCAAGAATGTTTTTAGGAATATCACAGCTTTTATAAATGTTCTATGAAAACCAAATGCATGATGGCAATGGTGGTGGCTTGTGTTATGGAAACATGTATAATACATGGATATTGACATTAGAGCATTAAACAATGTTTTCTATAGATTTGACACTGTACCATTAGTCCCATAATGCCATGCAAATCAGGATTCAAAATGGCGGCTATGCAACTCCCCTATTAGGACTTGCCAAGTCTCCAAAGCAAAGGTTCTAGTGGTATTCCACTAAAGTATACATTGATGTGCAGATTCATATGCTTAACTGGTTGCTATGGTGTTGTTCTGTTGCTAGGGTTACTGGGACATACAGACAGACACTGTTGAACTGGTGCCCAGGCTGTGCACCTGCAGGACACCGCTTATACAGGCGGGTCTTGCATCTCTGGGTAAGTTATAACCTCAAGATTTACTCATATTATGACTTATAGGACTGAATATGCTGCTGCTGTTATAGATTTATACATGAATTTGAAGTCAGATCGGCTGAGAGGTAACATCTACTGGTGAACGATAATAAGTGAAGCCACAGGATCTCCCAAATGTAAACATGGATTTTTATGAAGTCCTGTAACAAAAACAATCAGACAAAATCCTCCAAAGATTTGGTCAAATGACGTTTTAGATGAGTATGGAAAGGGCAGAAGAGACGGTAGGAGTGTTCGACAACCTTGAGTTTTCGACCAAAGTTAAAACTAAATGTTTTTTTTGTTAATATTTCTAGTTTATATACAGATCTTTACTTACATATTCTTATTATGGCTTTTATTGATACTTGTAAAATATGGGACTGAGTGCTTTATTCGGTTGAATAGCAGGTCACATCACTGGGTGTCTTTTCTTATCTTTGTTAATGTCCCAATTTATTTTTAATAATATTTTAAGCCTATGTGTATGTTATATTTATATGTGTGTCGATTGTTTACTTATTTACTGGTCGATCTTATGAACGGTGGTAGGGAGGGGGTCTGACCCCTGGGCGGAGAGAGCTGATGCAATGTCTCTGGATGATGAAATCCCCCGGCGACATTGCATGTGAGCTACTCCGCCATTAACCTGGAGGCTGATGCAAGGGCCAGCGCATGCTCAACAGCCCTGGTGGCTGACGAAATGCCCACTGACCATTGCAGTACGCCCGGGAAAGATGATGAAATGCATCCCAGGTCTGGTGCAATACCTAGAATATATAAGGGCCCCCAGTCACTGTATAGGCAGACTTCTCCTGGAGAGCTGTACTACCGTATGCTGTATGATGATGAACTGACTGGAAGCCCTGCCACCTTGAACACTGACCATGCTATAACTTGCTATACATGAACACTGTTATATTGAAGCCTAATAAAAGAAGCCATTCTGTACTCCACGCCTTACCTTATACCTACTGAAACTACAAGCCAAGCACTATATCCCTATTGAGACGTCTAACCAATCGAAGCTACCCCTATTTATAAGTATATCGCGAGAGATCCGAGTGATTAGAGTAACTCCGTAATCCATTAGTAGTAATCCCTAATTGTAGTGTCTACGCTCTACAGACACTAACATCTTACTGCAAACGTATTTATTTTCACGCCCTAAATACTTTTCACTCTTTCGCGCAGATTAAATTTGTGCAGCAAGGAATACTCATACATTGTTTATGCAATAATTATACCTTTCGCACAGGATTTAATTTCACGCACAAAGGTCTGTGTGCTAAAATAGATACTGCCCATAAAACATTAATACGTTTACAGTATCTTATCTTATCGCAAGCTGTTTTTTTTATAAACACTAGCTGTCTTACTTTCTCTACTATGCTGTCTAACCTGTCTAATCTGCCCTGTAGTAGTATTAGTAGTAGCTTACTGTAGTGTCACACATATAAAGATGCTTGGTTCTCTTACAGCCCCTCAGGTGGTGTGTGAGGTGGAGCGTCTAGTGATGTCACTGTTTGTGCTGAATCATGTGCTCTATGTGTGCTACTGTGCTCCTCCTGGTGATGCTGAGTCTGGCTCATCTAGAGACTCCACCACTGACCCCTACAGCCTGCTGTCACTCATGGAGCACCAGGCACTCCCTCGCTCCCTCTGTGAGGCACTGACGGACTCCTGCACCAGAGGTCTGTATTGGTATACACATGTATATTATTCATCCCTTCCAGTGTGCAACATAGTGAATTGGGAGACCAGAGACCGTCGATCTCTGCCAAATTGCACAGATACATTTTCACGCACTAAGTACTTTGAACTGCCAAACAGTGGAAACCAACAGGATTTTACAGACACTGCAAAAAGGGGGGTAATAGTGATTAAAAAAATAACCCAGAATACGAAAAGTTGAGACAAGATAATTTTATCACTTGTTCATTTCACTGTAGAGACTGACAGAAATTCAATGGAGACCTGGGCGTCGGTCTCTGGGTTATGTTGCACACTGCCCTGGCCCTATATCTGGTCTTATCAATAATAGAGTACCATGTTATAAAACTTCAAGCAAACATTTCAGAAATAGCATAAACCCACCAAAAGTAAAGCTAAAGTAAAATTGTAATGATTTTGATTATGTAACTTAATTAATTTTATCATAGGAATTTCAGTTTTTAAATCTGCACTTGTATAGAGGCCATCTCCAACCTCAGACAATATATTCTTTACTCTTTGAATTCAAGTGAGGAGGGACAAAACAAAGT